>JBBPCY010000039.1:26647630-26676006 GCA_037974405.1 Brachyalestes nurse
AATACTGTTGTTTGATTTAACAATCATTGTTCAACATGTTCAGACTGAGCCAACAAACCATTTTAACAGGATAAATTCAATATTAACAAAATGTGTGGGTCTAGGTAAAAAATGTCGTTTTCCCGAAAACTATCAAAATGGATTTATGCCGTTTTGGAAAAGAGCTCTTCATATATAAATATGTATCTTTATTTATTTTATTTTGTTATTAAATGATTTTTTGTTTTTTCTTTCCCTCCTCCTTCTCTACCTGTATATGTTGTTAATTTGTGTTTTCAAAAATAATATAAATTAAGTAACAAAAAAAATTATTATTATTATGACTATTATTTTAATTTTTCTTCTTCTACTTCAGTTTTTTTAACTATGGGCATGGTTCCCATAGTCAGCTCTGTAATATATGGGGAGAGGTAGAAAACAGTTGAGTAGCCTTCAAAAGAGTCAAAGAGAGAGTCTGTGACATCAAAGATAAAGAAACTGGAAAAAGAAAACACACGAAAAAACCGAGCAAGACACACAGTAGACTCAAACAGACTTCAAGACACTAAAGCTCAGGTCAGTTATAAAAAGATGTGCGTCAATGTTTCTTGTGGTTTAATAAGAAATAATCAGCCCATGAAATCGGGCCACATGTTCAGCTGTCCTTAACCATAAACAGCTTGGTAAAAGGCAGCAAATTCCCTCCCCCTGGTGGTGCAGTGGTGAGGTGCTGGCCTCTGAATCACAAGACTGCAAGTTTGAATCCAGGAGGTGAGCAATTTTTTATTTTTGTTTACATTTTTTAAATACAAACATTTTTTGCCCGTAAAACCAAACTCTGTGCGTCTCCAAACACTGGTTTTTATAGCAACCAAACAATCACACTTCACAGTTTCTCATGGAAATGGATCTAGCTATTGTTAAAGTTTCAAAATGTACATTCACTCCCTCATCCATGCAGCCCATATATAGAAATCAAGCTGTCAGCCTACATCAGTTTAGCCCCACCCATTCATGCTAATGTTCTAAAGAGTGTTTCCATCCTGTGCTAGCCAATCAGCAAAGAGCAAATTTACATAAAAGTCTCACGGGCAGTAGAGTCTGTTTTATTTTAAGGGATAAACTAAGGTAAGAAAATAGTCATAGTTCTACACTTTCTGTCCTTTTCTGGCCTCCATACCCACAATGTCACACACTCTCTCCGACACACGTTTTAAATGTGACTCGACCGTCCTCTTTCTCTCCCCCCATATATTACAGTGGTGACTTAACCACAAAAATTTATTTTTTAAACGATCAACACCCAGCCCCTGATCATCTGATAGATTGGCAGTGTACAACCACGCTGTAGAGGATTTTAACAGATGTTTTGATGTTGGAACCATTCCCACATTTCAAAAACTGTAAGAGAAGAAGCGGCTCCAAAAAACAAGTTAAATAAAAGTAGTAATAATAGTAATAAGAATACTAAAACTTAAGAACAATAGTGTGATAGCTTACTCAATCACACTAATAATAATAAAACTGTGTGGCTGTTTGTTGCAACATTACTGAACACTGGATCATGAGCTGGATTCCTTTTGTCTGTAAATGTAATACACAGTATCGTCTGACAGGGACCTCTCCCATTCGCACCTCTTATTAATGAAAAGGTGGATATGGGAGAGGTCTACAGCTTGTCTTCTTTTGGAGAAGCAAGAACAAAGCAAAAGGGAAGATGGACCTCTCTCAGGTCACTCAAGCAGAAAAAATGTTGCACAGCAGGTTCTTGCTAAGACCTGCTCTATCCAGCTGTAAGAATCTGACAGTTTAGTAACAATCTGTTGAGATGTCAGGTGTAAAAAAAACAAAACAGCCAATGTCCCTGCCGCGAGAATTTGAGAAAAGATCCAAAAAACATGGAAAAAAAAGCTCAACATAGACTATATGGACAAAAATATTACACAGACAGAAACTTTAATGACATTGCATTCAGATACATACACTTTAATATGGAGTTGGTCCCCCTTTGCAGCTCTAACAGCTTCCACTCTTCTTGAAAGGCTTTTTACAAGATTTATGTTTATGTTTATGTGGGAATTTGTACCCATTCATTCTGTAGAGCATTTATGAGGTCAGGCGCTGATGTTGGACGAGAAGGTCTGGCTCACAATCTCTGTTCCAGTTCATCCCAAAGGTGTTGGATGGGGTTGAGGTCAGGACTCTGTGTGGACCAGAGAAGTTCTTCCACACTGAACTCCTCCAGCCGTGTGTTTATGGAGCTGCTTTGTGTACTGGGACACAGTCATGCTGGAGTAGAAAGGGTTTTCCCCCAAACTGGGTCCACAAAGTTGGAAGCATGGCGTTGTCCAGAATGTCTTGGTCTGCTGAAGCATTAAGATTAAGCCCTTCACTGGAAGTAAGCAGCCTAATCCAAACCCTGTAAAACAGGTGTATCCCAATACTTTTGTCCATGGAGTGTATTTGAACTGCAGTAATATCTGTAGGTACCATGTTTGTGGGTTTTCTGGTCTCTTCACCTGCAGTTTAAACCGGTGAATCTCATTCTTCTTATGGGGCACCGCTAAAAAATCTTAAAGCAGAATTAGCATTTTCAAAATTTGACAGTAATAAAAGACTGATGGACATTTTGTGGCCTTCTACCTCAAAGACTTTATCCAGGGTTTAATTCATCTTAGTGTATACTAAGCGTGCACTGAAAAAACTAATCTCCATCCAACATAACTTCACCTCTATAATTCAGAATGCTTTGATTCCCTTAGGCTGAAACAGCATAAAATGAAGTTCCCTTGTCGTGCTATGGAAACTGAGATGAGTGTACAAGTGTGTGGGGGTGGGGGGGTCTGTGAAGATTAAACCTTCATTGCAGAAGCAAAAAATCTATTTTTTTCTACATTTTAATCTCCTCTTCTCTTTAAACCATATGATTTCACGTTTGTATTTTTTGTAGAATGTAAGAACATGATCTTACAAAGTAGGTTTTTGGTTGGGTGAACAATTATAGCTAGAAATAAGCAACGGGGGGCATTCTTATCTTATATTTTGCAACAAATTTGAATGCAGCTTAGCCTAACCAGAGCCAAAGAGCCAGAACCAGAATTAGTGTAAATTTAAATTATATATAATGATCAGTATACTAGTGGTGCTGAATACTGAGTGGTTGGAACTCCTTCATGTAGGCACCTTGTATCTTTAGCAGCCTATCACAATTAAAAAAAACATTTGTTCCCATTTCTTTAACTCAATCTACTCAATATGCCACAGATGCATTTGACAGGCATTAAATAGTATTTTTGCACCTACAAGGCAATTCAAAGCAAAATATAAGAAGTAATAGTGTCTCAAGACCTCTGGACAGTACTGTTAGTCGTGCAAAAATAGGACACCCTATGAAAACCTGCGTCTTTAATAATGTATATTATGTTTACATATGTATGTAAGGCATGATATATAATGCCATATATAATATATAATCTTTTCAGTGTTTCCTATTGTATGAGAGGCCAATTTTTGAACTGGCAGTTTACGGTGAAGCCCGGTGACCCTTGAGGCAAGTTCATGGTGCAGTGAGAGAATGAGATTATTCCGAGCAGGCGCCCATGTCGCCGAGCAGGAGTGCAATTTCATTACGGCCAAGAATAAAGCTTTTTAATAATAGGCTTAATTCCGTGCTGCTTCCAGCTCAGTTACAGAACTCTGAGATAACGGAGAAAAAGCGAGACACCTGTACGTCCAGTTGGGGAGATTACACTGGTAATATGAACTAATAAGCACCTTTGGCTAAATCACAAAGACAGGGACTATTGTCATCAGCGCTGCTGCATTGACGCCCGTAATGATATCTCTATATCTCTGCCTGTGCATTAACCTCAATGCAGGAACTGAATCGGGTCGTTATCACTGTACCAGAAAACATAAAGTATTGGGAGACGCATAAATCCTGGAGGAAAAAAATTGACATTCTAACAGATACATTTTCTTAAGTCGTAAACAACTCCAAGCGACAAGTTCAATTGAATTTCTCAATCAATTTGCTGGGGAGGAAGATATACTCCCAAAGTAGATAATCTAACAGTCTAAAGTAATAATGGCTTTCCTGTCTTATTGATTGTCTGTTGCATGCCCTGGCATGTTCCAACTTATGCTGCAAATACTGCGAACAGTTGGTGGCCATCTGTTATCATGTTGGAGCTGATCAATTGTTTTTCTTCCATATGACACATTTGGAGGATGAAAATAAACTCAGAGGGCCTTCCATGGGGGGCAATTATCTTATTTAGTAAATCTATCATACAGAAATCGATGACGATGTGGCAGCGTTTGCCCTGCAGGGTTTGAGCTCCATTACACGTCGCCCTACACACTCCACCAACAAGAAAGAACCTGAACCATTTTGGTTCTTTCTCGATGCCATTGGTCCCCTTGCAAATACAAGAGGTTTAGCTATACATTTGCATTCCAGGCCTACTTCCACCTTGCTGTTAGAGATTAACGACTACCCCTAGTTAAATGTTCACTTCCTGCTTTCAAGCTCAAATCTATAAACCTATCGTGTTGTTTCCATCTGTTGGAAGTGTCTCAGGTCTGACCACACAATCTGTTTGGTTGACAACAATACTGGACGATCTGTCAAATTGTATAATCATCCTGTGTTGGTAACATGCTGAAAAAAAGGAAGCCCAAACCCCTTCTAAACAAGGATCTGGACAATCGATTTAGAATCTGTTTCATGTGGCTCGTTTCTAGGTTTTCAAACAGCATAATCCATTTATTCATGAATAAAGCCACTTGTCCTAACCCAGCACTCATAGGGTGAAGGGTAAAGAAACACTCAGGTAGGTAGTCCATCGCTGAGCAGACACACAGACAAACACATCCCCATCTAGGGACAATTTAGCATCTCTTATTCACATTCATGTGTGTGTTTCTGGGCTGTGGGAGGAAACTGGAGATCCCAGCCCTAGCAGTTAATCAAACTATTCCACAATAACATTTGACAAAACAAAATGACAATAATCTAGTTTCCAAAGAATAAGCTGAGCTACTATTAATTTTGTCCACCTGATGGTGAGCACCAGGCTCTGGGATGTTGCAAATGGAAATGTGCTTGTACAGTTTGATGACCATTAAAATCCATTCTATTCTCTCCCATTTTTTGCATATTATAGCAGCGTCCAGACTGACCTCCAAGCAAAGAGCCTCTTTCCACAGCTGTTATTCAAACTGATAACTGTCGGTGTGTGTCTGACTCTGAGCAGACGTGGCTATTGCACTAGTTGCACCTTTAATTTGAGATATCGCACTGCCACTGGCCTATCACAACTTCACACCTCCCGCTGTACTGTTCCAGGCCCAGATATAGCACCGGAGACATCAACAAATGCACTAAAATCAACCAAACTTTCATATGAGAGAATGAGTCAAAAGCAGGGAAAATGGCCTTCGGTGAAAACAAAAAGAATGAAAAACAAGGCACATGTAATTCCATGTGAAGTCGTGTACTTATTTCTATCAGGTGGCTTGTAAACTAACAGCTCCGGGGGCCAGGGGATGACAAATATTGTTCATAATGGCTGAAAACTAATGAAGCATGAGATGGCAGCAAGAGCTACGAGAGGGCCAGAGGCGAGCTCACTCACTTCTCTCACTCTGCCTCCCCCCATCTCTCTCTCTCTCTCTCTCTCTCTCTCTCTCTCTCTCTCTGTCTCCTTCTCTCTCACTGCTTATCTCTCAGTTCTCTTTGCTTGCACGCTTCTTCCCCCTGCTCTCCTGCAATTCTTCACTTCCCCTTCGTCCCCCATCCTCCACCTTCGCACTCTTCATCTCTCCGCTCTATGTTGTCAGTTTCCAAGTGGACTAGACAAGCTGTTTGCTTTCTAAGCTTGCCATAATACTACTGTCCCATTTATTCTCTCCGTAATGCCATGGGTGTGGGTGAAAACAGACCATGAACAGTGCATTTGTTTCATATAACTCGTTTTTTGGGGCACTTTGTTCAATGGATTTGTTCCAACATTCACCACCCTTACTCATGGCAAATCCCCACCTACAATTTGACCCTTGGCTAAACCCCTCCCTGCAATACTAAATTGTTCCGATCATAGCTGAGCAATTGTAACTAGGCCTCAGCAACTCAGAAAAAGCTTTAAGTACTGTACCTAAATGCTATAGTGTTGTGTGTGTGGGGGGTACATCAGAGGTTTGAAGGGGGGAGTAAAATTTTAACCATTTTCCAACAAACTGGGACGTGGAACAACTAGTGTGGAAGGCTACATTACCCATCAAATCCATGAAAAATCACAAACAAATATACATTTTGGCATGACAGTATGTGACTAATGGAGCTGACTAGCAAGTCTGGCTATCTAACAAAGTCTTTTTTTGTCAATGGAAATGTTAACTCATCAGATAAAGTGCCATATGGTACCATGAAAAAATATTTGCCCTCTACTGATCTCCACTATTTTCACATATTTATCACACTAAATGGTTTCCAATCCACATGCAAAATTTCATTTATTGTTCTCACCCCATCACTTTCACTCCTCATTGCTCACTAGCAGCTCAACACAGAGGTACACAATTTATCACAGGCAGAGTTCTAGTGAATCTCATAAAAGAATTACAGGGAAAATAGTGTATTTGATCATTATTAAAAGTATGTGAGCAGAATTCTTTCTGTCAGTGGAGTGGCCACTAGAGGACCTGCAGAAAGATACCACAATGAATATAATTATACATTCAGTGCATCTAATTTTACACCTGGATCTTGTTTTCTCACTTTTTAACTGTGTCTGTAATATTGTTTTCCACAGAATGACTGTGATGCTATGTGGCATTTCCATGTATTATTCAAACATATTTGTGTGCTTCTTTCTAAAATACGAAATAAGAAGGAATTTCATATGACAAATCCAGGTCCAGGTGGATTGGATTTCCAGATCGATATATCATTGAAGGTTTTTGCAATCAGAGGAATCCCTCAAATGCAGTTAAGAAATGCAGCTTGCAGTCTGAACTATTTGGTTGCGAATCTTGTTTGTCCTGTTTAATTGTAGTAATAGCTCTTAACTCTATGTGGAGGTTCTTTAAATTAAGAAAAACAACAATTCACCAGTCCGTAAAACCTTCCTCTTCATGTCAGATGTTCTTCCTTCTCAGTAACAATTTCTTGGACAGCTGCCCTTTCAGACCTCATAACGGAAGGATGGGCAGAAACACCTGTGGATTTGTTTCTGATCTGATTTTATCTCAAAGATAAATTAGATTTTTCTCTCAATGATAAATGTTATGATAAAAAAAGTTTGTCTGATGGGGAGAGTTTGGGTGATCTACCAAGCACTGTCTTTTAGAATTCTGTTCTTCAACTTATTATTTTTCCCACTGTTCTTTTCCAGTTATTTCGGCTATCCCCTTCCTTATGCAAGTGTATGATCTTCTATCTAATTTTAGAAGCCTCTCCTTTAATTAATTTAGATATGCATGAGAAAGAAATGTGCTAGGCAGCTGAGGTGTGTTTGGGTAGTGGCTTGGGTCTCTTTAGAGCACAATGTTAGTGAAAGCTTTATGAACTGTTCTTGTGGGAGGACAAAGCTGTCATTTTTTTAAGATTGGAAGGATATAAGAGTTAAAGAGTGAGTAGGGTGCACAGAAGCAGAGACAATTTATATACTGTCAGAATTATTATACTTACTGTAATTTTTTGATTCCCGCTTTATTTTCTGATGCTGGAAAATGATTCAAGCTTGACTGTTTTTACTGGAAGTTAATTGAACGAAAGGGCAGTCCATGACCTTTGCATGGTACTGTAACTACCTCACATTAAAAATAACTATTACCGCTTGTCTGGAAAGGCTGCTGCACATCACTGGCTATGTGCGATTTTATTCTGACAGACAACAGAGCGTAGTTAGGAAATACGTGGTACCTTCATTTCTCTTTTCATGCCCATCTATGTGGTCTAAAATCCATTAGTTTAGTGTCACAAAGATTAATTCCTACCCACACAAGCACCTTTTGGTCCAAACCCTGGCCAATGCTCGGCTGTGGCCTCAAAGAAATTGAAATCATAACCTGTGGCCTATTTTTCGGACGGGTTGTCTGTTCTGTGTTCCTGTAAGCACATTCGGTTGACCGGTGCATTTCAGGAAGCCAGACAGCAAGACACACACACACACACAAAAACTGAAGAACCTTGTTAGCTCGGTTTCATGTTGTACCCAGAGCTTTGGTCTTTGGATTCTGGGTGAGCGCTGTGTATGTGTGTAGCGGCCCTGATGCGTGTGTGTGGACTTCTCTGTGTTGTTCAATCCCATAATGTTTCTAAGTTGGCCCTTGCCGGATGCTGGACAGACTTGTATTAGATGGAGGATCACACTGCATTAAGACTCTATGACGGTTTTAGCATTCCAAGAGCCTTATGAAATCTAATTGCATTATTTGGGTCTGGTCTCTTCAAAAAGTAATTAAATTATCTACGGGTCCCTCAGAGAGAAAAAGAAACAGAAGTGCCGCCATGCATTATTCATGCCATGCACTGGAAGCTCATTAAATAAAATGGACCACTTCATGTTTATGATAACCATTTTTACTGTATACGTAATTACGAACTTCCCGTTTCCAGAAGAAAAGTAAACGCAAGTTTGGAAGGTAGCTTTTTTTGTTTGTTTGTTCTATAAATAACATAATCAGAAAGAAATATTTCCAATGATTAAGTCAGTGTAACTGGCTAAAATATGACCGAGATGCTGATTTGTTGGATAATAAGTCCAATCTCATTTTGTTCCACATTTATAACCAAAGGTTTCTGGTCAAATCTGTAGAGTTGGTGGTACAGTCTCTAGAGATGTAAAAGATCAGTGGCGTGTTGAACAAAAAGGTTCAGTTGTAAGTAATAGTTCACTGAAAAATTCTAATTTAATTTTCCACTTAAACCAAAGACAATCCACAGGCCTTCATTAAGCTGAGGCAGACTAACAGATGTGGTTTAGGACACAGAATGACTTTTTAAAAACATGTTTAGTTTAAAAAAATAAACAAAACTAAAGCTGCTGACAACCGCTGTAGACAATGGGGTCTGTTTTCACAAACCACCTTGGGAGGGCTGGTCGGTTTTCAGGACAATGAGCATTATCCAAAATCAGCAATCCTTTGTAAAACTAGCAAAACTACTTTGTGAATACCAGCAGATCCAAAAGGAAAATTTTTTTACCGTACAGTGACAATATGTTTGGTCATGTGGGATATTTTATGAACAAACTGCTGCCAAAAGCTTGCTTTTAAAGATAAAGACCTGTGCAGTTCTTTTTGACAGCTACCACGTGACAACAAGATGTAAGTTAAAGAAAAAAATGAAGGACGTTTAACTAGTTGAACAGGTCAACTTGACTCTGAACAGGCTTGCCATGATTAGTTATTTTAACTCTTTAAAGCAGTCCTGTCACCTAGAAATGATCTAGAATTTGACCTTATACTTGATCCCAGCTAGGCATAAAACGTGCTCCTATAGTTTAGAAAGAAACAGAAAAAAACACAAGATCTTAGAACCCGGGAGAACTTTCAGGATTGTCTCCACCCACAAGTGGGTGGGGAAATCGCAGTGGCATGACGAGAGAAAGAGCAGCAAATGGCAAGTGTGTTGGAGAGCAAACACTGGTTTCAGATTTTACTAATACACTCTGAGTTCTAAGAGTTAACTTTGTCTCAGTGGGCAGCCATGAAATCACTCATAGATTTTTTTCTTGTGTCAGCACTTGCTGATGTGCAAAAGGGCTCAGTTTTACTAGACCTGTAGCTGGATCCCTGCATTACTGCTCACTGCGTTTTGATGAGGGCAGCAATGAAAACTAAGATTAAGCTCTGACTTTTGTGGTCTACACCTGCTCAAATGCATTAATTGCATCTACCTGAGGAGGAGCGTTTATGGGTAACTTGTAAAAAGACAGCTTAGCAAGGCAGTCATGGACCCTTCAGCTACAGGATGGGGGTGTGGCCAGTGTTAGCCTTGGAAACCTTGCTAAGTGATGGATAAGTCAGTCGGGCACTTGTGTTATGGTAAAAGCACCTTGTAAAAGCACAGCATCGCAAGGTAGATACAAACCCCGCCACTGCAGTTCAGGGAATCTAGCAGATGTTAGCCTAGTTAAGTGATGGATCAGTCAATCAGACATGTGTGCTAAGAGCTAAGCACTTCGGTGTTCTCGACTTGAAGGCTTGACTTTTGTGTGGCCTGCCGTAAAAGATTAAGTGGCTTCATATAAAAAGAAGACACTCCTGCTCATCTTCGCCATCCCATGTTTTTCCAAGCCGTGCTAAAAGCCATCGGTCCACTCCATATCCCTTCGAAGCTCGAGAGAGTTAGTTTATTGCACACGGCTGTGCCAGTGCCTCCTTTAAATGACTTTAGAGGACGCCACCCATAACGCCAACTTTGCCAGTAATGTGTAAAATTAGTAAGGTCAAGATCACATTATGGAAATGAGGACAGGCCACACCAGTCCCATTAGTTTCCATTGAAAGCCCTGCATAACATATCTAGCCAATTTAAAGTCAGCTACTCCACATCCTAGTGTGGCAATCATTTGATTTTGAAAAGCTCTCCATCAAGAACACTTCACTAACTAACTTAGCATTATGTGCTACAGCTCTTTTCATGCTCCTTGTACAGATGCGTAATCCCATTCACTTTTACAGCCACAATGCAGTCCTGAAGTGCTTTATCCTTTAAGGGCTGTTCTGACGGCGTGCCTGCCTCGACTGAAGATCCTGCATTAGCCTGTGGCCTCGGTCTTCCTGCCGAGAATGTCCACAGGGGAGACCGTGCATCATGGGTCAGCTGAAACACCGTTATCTAACACAGTTAGCACACGCATGGACATCGATTACATGACAAGAACCAGACGTGTGGCGCCTCACGCATTGACTAGAGCCACAGAAAATGGGAAAGGTCAATCTGCAACATATGAAAAGGCCCTGGGTTGCCAGCGCATAGTGGGATGCTGCCATATGTGAGCGAACCATTGCATATTTTTTACTGTCACGAGTTGTAGCCGCCAGCCGAGATAACAGAATTTGTGTCACTGGCAGTGGCAGCTCCAGTCCTCACGTGGGCCGAGGGGTGCAGGAGGCACACTTCAAAGCTAGCATAGAAAAACTGCTGCAGACGTTCGAAGAGAGTTGGCAAGAGGGTGACAGGGGATATACACCGGGCTGATCGACTGTGAGGTACACTCGCTGTATATACACTACCATCTCATAATAATTCATACAGCCATGCAAAAAAACAAGAGACACATAATTTTTTTAGTTATTGCTTTTGTTATTTGTGAGAATGTGTTGTTGTGAAATGTGCAGGTCAACTATTGTTTTACACTATTTACCACCCTTGATTTAAAATTCCAAACAAAAACATGTTTGGAGAATATTTTAAAATAATGCATATCAATAATTTATTATAGCTTGGAAATGTCAAACTACACAACACATATTTTACAATTGCAACAATTAAAAAAGTGATGATAAGAGCAGAGTGTGTGATTGTGTGACTCTGCTTCATCCATCAGAAACTGAATCAGGAGTGAAGCTGCTGGAATACAGCACATAGAAAAGCTGCTCTACAAACACTACTGCACTCACAACACATATGGAGGCGTTTCTGATTTTTACACAGCTCACACTGCAATAGTTCAGAAAAGACTAGCAACCTGTACATTTTACACACACACACACACTGCCGCAAATTGTACAAACAGAAAACAAAGGGAAAAGTGGTCTTTTTTCCATGGCTGTGTATACAGTTATACCTTATATACACTTTTTGGGGTTAAAAATGCTCATTAATTTGTCCATCCCCGACAAATCTACCATAAATATGGTTGCAAAGAAAAGTGAGCACTTGATTGTATCTTAGCAAGAGCCTAGCTCTTGCCAGATGCCCAGTGTGGTTTCTCTGTATTTTTTGTCACTGGTATTATTGGATCCTCAGCTCCTGATTTATTTACACACGATAAAGACAGTTCCCTTAAAGTGAAGCAGACTAGACTGTAAATCACTTAGCTTTCATTCTGGAAAAACACAGGTTTGGATGGCAAAGTGGACTCCATGTTGTGCAAATGTCATAGCAATTTGGAGGGCTTGAAGCTTTCCTTAGCTAGAACCACTACACAACCAAAGACACTCCATTGTTAAGCAAAAACCTAACCCTGACAAAAAAAGTACTTCATTTTTAATGGTCAGTCAAGACCCTCCCTCGGCATTGAGCTGAGTGTGGCCTGTAGGTGGAGCCATCCTGCAGCGCTTGCACATACTTGTCAAAAGGATGAAAAAACTAAAGTTTATTTAAGTATTTATTAACTGGACTGTCAAATGTTTCAAATATTTCATCATAATTAACTGTAGCAGTTTATTAACTTTGGCTATCTTATCATGTACGTTTAGCATATATACTCTTACTAACGGTATCAAAAGGGTTTGTTTGGGGTAAAACTGTAGAACAACTACTTTTGGTTTTCTTAAAAACAATTCTATAGCTTCCTCTGCAGAACTGTACATACAAGGTGCGACCCAGTTTGGAATCTTTGTTGTCAGCCTATCGGCCTATCGGATTTCATAGACCCTTAGAACAAGAGCGGCACAGATCTGTGCCAACAGTGCAACAAATGGTAAATCGTCATCATATGGCCAAACAACTCCTTATACAGAAGTTTCCCCAGTTTGGAATGGAATAATAACACCAGGCAACAAAAATTTGTTTCATAACATTTTGTAGTGTTACTTATACAATCTCGGCATGCTGATTTCGGTGATAATGTTTATTTTTATATAGCTTCAAGGATTTAGTTAGAAACGTCATTTTTAGAAAAAACTAAACTTGGCGGCTTGGCTGACATGGTTATTTTTTTTGTGCATGCAAAATAAATGTTGCTCCCAGTGGTGTTAATATTTAGCAAATTCCATGCATACTCGTTAAAGCGGATTGCTCGTACATGCTAAATATACATAAAAAACCATCTCTAGAACCATTGAAGGTAGGAAAAAACTGATGTGATTTTCTGAATCAGTGTGCAAAACCTGACTAAGAAACATCAACAATTGCAATGAAACAGACCTTTCATAAAAAATGTGCTACCCAGTGTAATAACCACTACTGGGTTTAAAAAATGCCCATAAAGGAGAAAAATGCCCACATTTCTTTTATTTCAGGTTTTAGAAATAAACAGAAAAAAACACAAGAACCCGAGAGAAATTTCAGGATAGTTTCTGCCCGCATGTGGGTGGGGAAAACCTGCACAGTGAGGGTGTCCGGAGAGCGTGTAAGAGCAAACACTGCTTTTAAACTGTTTTACACCAGTTTTGTTTGTATATTACTTATATGCTTTAAGTTCTAAGGGCTGCAGAATTTGTCATCTGCTGTTCACCTCATTCATTTATGGAGGGGAACCACGACAGGACTGCAGACCAGATATTATTTGAAGGGTGGATGATTCTCCACACAGCAGTGAGCACCGGCTGTGTATTTTAGAGCTTAGTATCTCATTATGTATACAGCCTTTCAAAAGTATACAGCCCCTTTAAGAGTAACCAGATTTGTCTGTATAACAAATGCCATTTATACACCAGATTGTTCCAGGCAGAATTTTTATTGCAAATCAATATGTACATTTTAAAAATCAAATTTTGTCAGCAATACTTGATTGTATTCAGTCACTTCAGAATAGTACTTGGCACTACTTTTTGCTGCGTTAACAGTCTGTTGGGCTAAGTTTCTCTAGTTTTCTTAGACTTTGAGAAAGACTTCGCCTGTTCTTCCTGGCAGATTTACTCTGGGTCCTTCAGGTTGGTTGAATGATGTTAGTGTGCCTCAGTTTTCAAGTAGTGCAGATTGTCTAATGGACTGTGATCTAGACTTTGATGTAGCCATGGCAGAAACATGATCTTTTTCTATTTCAACCACTCCTGTGTCTTGTTATTGAGGTCACTATCATTTGGTTTGTAGCAGATTGAAGCCTGTTGTTTTGTAGTATCTCTTATATTTTACAGCATCCATCTTCCAATTTTAACAAGATGGTCAGCCCCCACTGCAGAAGAGCCTCCTTAGAACATGATACTGCCACCACCATACTTCTTTGTTGGTACAGTGTTGGTTGAGAAATGGTCAGTGTTTGGTTTGCATGTTTTAAATATTTAAAGCTGCTTTATCCTTCACTTGACCACAAAAGCTTTTCCCACATTTTAGGTAATGGTGAGAGACATACTTTGATGTGTTCTTTCTTCAGTAATGGCTTTTTATATAACCATGCTCCCATACAGCCCAGTAAAATATGACACAGTGCAAACTATTGACGTGTCATTTGTAATCCAGACAAATCTCATGACTTAAAGGAGTTGAATCCTTCAGCAAGTCCCACTATATCATCATCAAGATGTATGAGAGCGAGATGCTAATGGAGTGCTGTGGTTATCATGTTCGAACACAAAAGCTTCAAAGAGTGACGTTCTGGAGTTCTTCACATTAAAAACGACGGATTTCCCACAGATTCTGCTGCTGTTTTTGGGTGAGCTGCGAGATGAATCGTGCAACTTACTTAACGGCACCCCACTCAGTCTTCAGTGGAGCATGTAGGGAGGGACAGGCACTGTTTATCTAAAATGGCCTTGTAAAACGAGTTAAATGCATTTGCATATTTTAATGGATTACCCTAATTATTTGAGCATGACTGCGTTGTTTACAGAGTTCGCTAGCTTGTTAGCTCGCAGTCATCCCAGTCCTGATGTGTTTGTGCGTGCATGTGTGTAAATGTGTGTGTGTGTGTGTGTGTGTGTGTGTGTGTGTGTGTGTGTGTGTGTGGGTGCGTGCATGTATTTATTGCTTTATGAGGTGTCCTCGTAATAATAGAAATATTTGAAAAGTGGACCTCACAAAGAAGCATACTGCTTTTTTTATCCTACAATTCAACTTTTTTTAGAAACAAAGTAAAATGGCAGAAAGCTTGCCTTTTGGTTGCTGAGGTTAAAGTCAGGATTTGGTTTAGGTATTACTGACACACAGTATTACATAAGTTGTTGGAAGGTCCTCAGAAATATAGTAATACCAACGTGCAAGTGTGTGTGTGACGACAGGAACGCTTGAAAATCTGTACTTTTTACAGGTCCTCACAAGGAAATGTGCAGTTTTCATCATAAATTCTAAAAAGCAAGTTAAGTGAAGGTGAAGTATTATTGGGACACGGCATTACACAGTTATAGAGTTATTATTGGAATGTCCTCATAAATATAGTAATACCAACATGTTTATGTGTGTCTCCCCAAAGCCAGCCTGAAAAAAACAACACATGAACATCATACCTCTCGCGCTAACATACAACATTAACCTGCATCACCATTATTTCATTAAAAAAACTGATCAGGTTTACTGATGCCGCCCTAATAATAGAACTCCAGCTAATGGAGGCAGACAGTGTGATACATGAATGCACACAGACGAGATTACTGATTGAGGGTAGGACACGGATAGTTGTAGATTTTACATTTTTTTGCAGCCTCATCCTACCCAGAGGTAATTCCGATCAGGTGCATAAATGCAGAAACTATATTTGCTATTCATGGTTCTTGTGGGCACCTTTGCCATCAATATCAGCTTGACACCTTTTTGGCATGGAAGCAGCTGCAGAGTCAGAAGTGGCCCATAATTCCATCCTGCCGCCTTCCCCACTGACTTTATTTAGCACTGTGACACGAGACCTATTTTTCATGATGTTGGCATGAGGACATGAGGCATCAGCAATATTTATAAATGCAGGGGAAAAAATCCAGAGACGATAATCTTTTACACGGTTGCATGTGTTCGGTTTGTTACACTGAACAACAATTCATTTCTTTTGAGAGCTGCTAGTATCATAAAGTGGAAGAAAATACACTTAATATCACCGATCGTCTCCTTTGACATCAGATCATATTTGTCCAATTTCCTAATGTTTCAAATAGACTTTTCTCGTTAGTCACTAGTTCAACTTTTTTGGAAAAAAGTAAAAGGCCAGAGGGATTGCCTTTTGGTTTCTGAGAGTAAAGTCATATTCAGGCTTACGTAGGTGTTACTGACACACAGTATTACACAAGTTGATGGAAGGTCCTCACAAACATGCAAGTGTGTGTGAAGACAGGAAGACTGGAAAGTCTGTAGTAGCGGAGACTTTTCGCAGGTCCTCACAAACAAAGGGGGGCAAAAAGAACAACTGCTGGTAAAATATATATTCAATACATTAAAAACAACTGTAGAAACAGACCTTAAACTGTTTTTAAAGATGATTAGTTATATCAACTAATATAATAACTTTTATATTGTGATATTACATGCTTTTAATGTGGTAACATTTTTGACCACACGTTACTTGGTCAGAAAAGAAGTTTTCAAATAATTCAAGTACCTTTCCCATAATTCAAGCTAAACTAAGATAATAAAATATGCAGAAAACAGAAGATTCCAACTAAACGAATATTACAAACATTACAAACAGAAGCTAGGTCTGTACTGTGTGCCAAATATAATAAGATCTATACTGTGTGCAAAATTTAACAGGTTTGAGCACGCGTTAGGTGTTCCCATCAGTGCAATGAATCCATCATAGCTTTCTGGAAAATACGTGTAGGGGGGCTCGATGGGCTTCTTTGCCTGGGGCCGCCCAGAGTCTAGGACTGCCACTGCATAATGCAGGGTGACATGACACTGATTCCCAAGGCCTCTATCAAATACTTCACAGCTTTGAATGCGACTCAGCCGATCAGTTTTTACAACAGGGAATTTCTGTTTTATGATCAAGGGGTCACCTTAAATGTGACATGGTCTTACTGCATTATACATTCTTTGTTCCAAAGTCGTGCTTACTGTCTATGCACCTTGAAACCTCGCCTCCATTTCTGAGGTTCCGCTTCACTGCCAGGCGCTGTATTGTCTTAAGGCAGATGTTTACAACAATGGTGAAGCTTTCCGGCATGTCACTCCTATTTCATCACATTCCGTTGTGGCTAAATCAAGCCCAATAACGACGGCTGCTCCCAAAGCCCAGACAGTTGGTGGGACTTGGTATGAGCATGACAAACACACGGTCCGCAATTTCAGCTCGCACCTAAGCGAACCTAATAGGAAACCTGACACGTTTTGCACAGATTTCCCCGTCAACGTGTTCAACACGGCGTCTAGGAAAAAAAAATCAAAAATTGAGGATGTGACGCTACAGATTTGGCAAGCAAATAGCATTAGGTGTCGAGAAATTAATTGTATCTTTTCGGGAGCGAAGATTTTCGAATGCAAATGTCAGCTCATTTTAGCAGGTAATACAAAACTGCCAGGAGGCACTCGGAATGCTGTCTCTCATCATTAAAACTGAGGTGGATTTATTCACACACAACACACTCACACCCCTACGCACACACGCTTCCGACAGCAGTCAACCTGGTTCTCCTTGTCCTTTACTTAGCTAATAAAAAGCCAGCTGCTAGATCCATTTTGCGATCTCTATGCGCTTTGTCACAGGGAGAGATAACTTTCAGCGCCGTTTTATCATATTAGAGCCTAATTATTACACACTCGTGGCAGTTAGTTAACGCTTTCGCTGGCACTGTGGAGACAGAAATGTGAATTGGATATGAAAGCCAAACTACAGCTCCTTCACTTCATACTTAACACATCTGGAGTTGTTGTTTTGCTCTGCATTACATTTACATCAGGCGGAGAGTTTGCAGACACCTGCTCATTGAACATTTCGCTGAAATCGAGTGTATTAATAGGAAACTTGTCCACCCTTTGCTGCAGTAACAGACTGTACTCTTCTGAGAAGGCTTTGTACTAAATGTTTGAAGATTGCTATGAAGATCTGCTGGCACTCAGCTACATAAGAACATTAGTGAAGTCTAATGTTGGATGACAACACCACTCCAAGCCATTTCAAAGGTACTGCATGGATCACCATCAGTAGTTCCATTACTCTATACCCCTCTGCCGGGGGGCATGGTGACCTTAGACTGCTTCAGAATGTCCTGTTCTACTGACATTAATCTTCTATGGAGATTATTCAATGTTTGTGCAATTGAATACCCATACTGGTGTATCAGAATTCATTCATTAGAAGGGTGTCTGGACACTTTTGGACAGATAATGTGTCTTCTCTTGTAAAGTAAACAGGGTGACAAGTGAAATTTTAGAATCACAGAATTTTCACAGAATTTTTTCACAAATCCAATGATCCGAGGCACCCCCCAGGGCCTTCCTGACCTTCAGGAAAGTCCTAATGATCTTTGAGAATTAAAAAATACATGTCTTTTCAGTTCCTTAATATTTTACAGAATCATGTTTATATTAGAATTGTACTATTCCATCTTTCCATTTGTATGTGCTAAATAGATATGGAGAAGTGAGCCCTCCTATTGGTTAATCCATCAGGAGCTGGTCCCAACATGTCAGATTAACCATCAACATAATCAGGAAGAGGAATCAATCAATCTCGTTCTGATTTCCAGTGGCTTGAAAAGATTGTCACTTCTGGACGTTCTATATAAGTCACAAACATGCAGTTTGGGCTGAATTTGAATTCCAACCTGATCTCACGACTTTTCGTGCAGCCATCACGACATACAATGTAATCAAAATACATGCTGCGATCACGCTTTAGGGCTTTTTTTGTGCTAGGACAACACTTCACTACCCTATGTATTATAATGTACAGTGCGCCAGTATCTGCGCTAACTGGTGACTGTTAGGGTTAGGATTAGGGTTCGGGTTAAGGTTAGAGTTAAGGTTAGGGTTAGAGTTAGAGTTAGAGTTAGAGTTAGGGTTAGGGTTAGGGTTAGGGTTAGAGTTAGGGTTAAGGTTAGGGTTAAGGTTAGGGTTAGAGTTAAGGTTAGGGTTAGAGTTAAGGTTAGGGTTAGAGTTAGGGTTAGAGTTAGGGTTAAGGTTAGGGTTAAGGTTAGGGTTAAGGTTAGAGTTAGGGTTAGGGTTAGTGTTAGGGGTAGAGTTAAGGTTAAGGTTAGGGTTAGGGACTTTCCCTGTCTCACGGCATCTCAATCTGTTTCAACCACTTTGCAAACAAAAACAATAAGGAATCTTCTTATTTCTCTCCTACTGTCCCCCAGTCACCAGTTACTGCGGTTATGCAGTGCACATTAAAATACAGGGCAGTGAAGCGTTGTTCTAGCACGAAAAAGCCGTAGAACGTGATCGTAGCTTGTATTTTGATTACATTGTATATCGCGATGGCTGCACAGAAAGTCGTGAGACCGGGCTCTTAATTCGTAGGGAAACGGAGCGGTTGAAACTGTCATGTTAAAAATTGACTGTTCATTAACCGAAATAAATATCTTATGTTTTATACATTATGTACATTTATGTAATTTTTTGCATCACCATGGACAGATATGTACACGAAAAGCATCTGTTTGTCAGCATCAGTCCTGAAATCATACATTGGTGCATTCCTAAACATTATTCTGTACCTTTGTTATGGCCAGAGAGTTAAAGGAGAACTATTGCAGTGTACCAGTGGCCAGCAGCTTCATTACTTTTGGCATTATGAGGTTAGCATGCAGAGATGACAGAAGCATTACAAAGGAAATAGTGTGGTTTGCATTGTGCTTACTGTAATGTGAATGAAACTGCATCTTGCTCACTCCGAGGAAGCTTTCTCTTTTCAAATCAAACGCAGGGTCTCAAAGAGACCTCTCTTTTTATCTGCTCTGGCTGGCGGCCAGCGACCCACTACAGATTCATTTAGCCGTAGAGGGGAGGGGAACCCGAAGCGAACAGAGACAAGACTGGGGTGGGGGGGTTTGACTATCTGTTCAATCTCCCCTTTCATCATGAATCCATTAACTGGTCCAATAAAATTAATTACGTCCAGACTTCAGCGTAATTACCAACATGATGGCTGTCTCCCAAAATTTGGATTAGATTTTCAGCGCACAAAAGCGAAGCCGAAATTGAAGGAGAAATATAGTATATATATGCAACCTGGTGATGTGACAGACAAGAGACGTCTCTTCCAGCTGCCATTTACCATAGCAGCCTGTTTCACAAGATCAGCATCTTTGCTTTGTAAGGGGTTTCTCAACTGCTGAAGATATAAATCTTTTTTTTCCATGGTTGTTGTGTGAATATTTGAGACAGATGCTAAATATATATATATATATATATAGAGAGAGAGAGAGAGAGAGAGAGAGCTTTACATTGGACGTTGGAACATTACTGTAAAGGGCTGTCTGGATAATGATCTTTGGGAACTAAAAAAAAATACATATCCATTATTTTTAGTTCCTCAATATTTTACAGAATCATGTTTATTTTAAAATTGGCCTATTCAATCTCATGTGCTAAATAGATATTGAGAAGTGAGCCCTCCTATTGGTTAATCCTCCAGGAGTTTGTCCCAACATGCCAGATTAACCATCAACATAATCAGGAAGAGGAATCAATGTTTTAGCTTGTTCTGAACTACAATATATATTGCTTTACACTGTTGGAACATTTCTGTGAGAATTTCAGAATTTAATTGCACCCACCAGAGCATTAGTGAGGTCAGGTACTGATGTTTCATGGTTACTTTTCGATCACCAACATTACTCCAGCTCATCCCAAGAGGTATTGGATAGAACTTTATTACTCCAGAGAACGCAGTTCTAGACTGCTACACAACCCCATCTTGTGGGCTTTATACCCCCTTTTTGTATAAGTAAGCTTGCAGGTAAGTTGATAATTTGGTAATTTAATGTGTTTCAAGAAAGGTGTTAATGTTCATTTAATGAGAACCCTCAGAGAGAGTATGTGTTGGTGAGAAAAGGTCTGTTTTTATGTAGCTTAAATAAGAAGTAGAATAGATTTCTGTCATATTTTCAGTGTAGTGTCAAGCTGGCAAGCATTGCCTGTCTGTTCTGCAGCCATTTGTTACTGTAGTAAGGGTGCAAAATTTCTGGAAGGCACTGTTTAGCAAAGAAATATCTATAGCTCCTTTTTCTGACCATGATTGCTTATGATGACGATCCAAAAAGAACAAAGTGTTATATATTTTTAGCTTTCCTAAAAGAATACAGCGGTCAGTGTCATGTTCAACCAAATAACAATTATCCAGCAAAAACTGGTCCATAAGCTCTAAACGTGCTTGAAAGTATTCAACAGATCCAGTGTGTGGCTGGATGCCAGAAGAGGGTTATGAAGAGCATTGTAAGTATATCGGACTGAGCACTCTAGCAACTACAATGAGCCGGCGATGCTCCTTTCTACCATACAGCAATGCTCTGAACTTACTTGATTGAACTGAGTGCATCATTTCCACATGAATGAAGTACATTGCATTAACACAGTTATGGCTTAAAGTACATAAAGACAAATCTATGATTTAATATATTTCATTTACGTGGAAATGATGTACACAGCACATTGCTTTTCAGTGTATTACATAATGCTGTATTGGAAAATGGGCGCTTTAGTGTGGCCTGAAATGTTTAACAAAAACAGAGAACATCCTCTTTGCTTAGCAAAATTCCATCTGAACTCAATTGTAGCCCAACACAATTTTCTCGAAGCCCAACTGTAGACTAACAAAATTCTGTCTGAACCTAACCATAGCCAAAATTCTGTCTGAAACCAACTGTAACCAAAATACTGTCTAAACCCAAGTGTAAGAAAATTCTGTCTAAAACCTACATGTACCAAAATTCTGTCTAAATCTAACTATAACCAAAATTCTGTCTAAACCTAACTGTAACCAAACCTCTGTCTAAACCCAACTGTAACCAAAATTCTGTCTAAACCCAACTGTAACCAAAATTCTGTCTAAACCCAACTGTAACCAAAATTCTGTCTAAACCCAACTGTGACCAAAATTCTGTCTAAACCCAACTATAACAAAAATTCTGTCTAAAAGCAACTATAACCAAAATTCTGTCTAAACCCAACTGTAACCAAAATTCTGTCTGAACTTGGCTGAAGCATCATCTGAAACGCAGACAGTCTGTAGCCTGCTGCTGAGTTTGTGCGACTGATGTGAGAAACGGGCTCTGACATGAACACCCTGTGAATAATCAAGCCCGATCAAGATCAGACATATATTTCAAGCCTGAGACTCCATTTCTGGGTCTGAAACCATGGCAGCAGTATGTTCTGAACCTCAAGCCGATGTGTGTTTTGCGAGTGCGGTCATTATATCACTGTGAAAGTTTAACTGCGAGGCTGCTTCTCATAGTCATAATTCATGGCGGTGAGCTGTCATGTAGGAGGATGCTCATTAAATAAATGTGAAAGTTGCAGTGCGAGAACGATGCTCTGCAGACACCAGCAACAAAACCGTGTTAATTATATTTCCTGTGACAGCAGCGTGGGCCGAACCACAGAATTAAATCAATGGGACCTGGTTTTGGACACGAAAACTTAGGACAGCAGGTGCTCTAATTTGAAACGATACACACCCACACCTGACCAGCACCTGACAACACGTGGTCCGCCCAGTGGGGAAATCACTCTAACTGACTGATTTTCATAAAGTCCAATTTTATGAACACAGACAGTCCAGCAATGCCAAGTGGAATCTCTTGTGCACATTCAATTACTCGGTTAAATGCAGTTATATAAGAATGAACCCTTTGAATCCCCTGAAGACCTCAGCATTAGAAGGCTTGAGCAGATTGTGAATTTGAACCTTAGTGATGCCCCAGCCATCCGTAATGACCAGGAGCCCAAGAGAAGAAAATGGTGGGGTGACGTGATGGAAAGAGCCCTAGACAGTGGGAAAGTGTTTGGGATGGTTCACCTCAACAACAGGGGGCTGTGAGTTTGAACCCGAGTGATGCCCCAGCCATGACTGGAACCCAAAGAGGAGAAAACAGTTGGTGGCATTGTGTTATGGAACGAGTCTCAGCTAGGAAACAATTCTAATTTGTACTAAAAAGTGAACTAAAAAATTGGATGAACTCATTGATTCAAGTCAATGATTCAATACATTATTTTGTAATTTGAAGTTGAGCTGTTCACTTTTTACTCTTCTTTTTTTACTTTGAAACATTGGTTGAAAGTTCAGAATTCACACAGAGAGCAGAATTTCTGCACTTGTTTGAAGAAGTGAGAAAAAAATCCACACACCGTGGCGGAGACTTAAACTCTTGGTTTTGACTACTCCGGATGCGTCCACTGCATTTCAAGAGAACAGAATACACCTGACATGAATAATTTCTTGCATAATAAAAACAGTTCTGAGCCCCAAACATCTTCTCATTGCCCACCTTCAACATGTTTACTATGGCAGGGATAGAAAAAAACAAATAGAAAACACGATGCAAATCATATTTCTACACAGGTGTCTGTGAAGTTAAAGCTTGAAAATTTAGGAGGCATGTTTGTGAGCAATGAAGAAGCCAAAAAACAGCTGTACTGGCCAAACAGCTCCAGAGAGACATGCATGCTTAATAAATAATTCCCAACAGCTTTATTACAGGAAGACTTTATGCTGAATTGCCAGTGCTACCTTTGATCTACACTCATTGGGAATTTTATCAAGAATATTTCCTCTACAAACTTTATATTCAAAGGTCCAAATCTAATTTCTAGATAAGGTCGAAGGTCTGGGACGACAAGTGATAAGCGAATCCCTTTTATTAAATTTGCTTGCAACATACAATCAAAAGAAATGACGCTGTTTGCCTATAATTATTTGCTTGTGAACCAAATCCATTCTAACTTTTGACAATGAAGTGTAAAATGCTCTGTAGTTTTGTGAAAAGATTGAACAATAAGCTTGATTACCTTAGTTACTTTTATGCCTCAACAAATAAAGTGGCGACGGACATTACACCTCCTTCTCCGGTGACTCTTATAATGACGCAGGTATTCCGCTCACTCGTGCTCGCAGGACTGTACGTGAATGCCCGTTAGCCTTAGCAGACTTGCTAATGTGGATGCAAAGCCTGAGAATTGGAGAGCGATAATGTTGCTTCGAGGCCAGGACTGGCGTAAAAATCTAAAGTATATTATATTTTACAAAACTAATAATTTATGGAAACATACACTTAATTGCCTTGCGGCAATGATGTGTGGTCTAGGTCTGGAATGACTTGCAGAGAATTGTTCCTGTACAGTGTATGCCAACCCCCCCACAACTCCATTCTTCTCTGAAAGGGTGGTGGTGGGCCCAGCACTTACATGGTGAAATGACCATTCTGTCATATGT
The DNA here is from genome assembly GCA_037974405.1 of Brachyalestes nurse. NCBI lineage: Eukaryota > Metazoa > Chordata > Actinopteri > Characiformes > Alestidae > Brachyalestes > Brachyalestes nurse. The sequence continues at coordinate 26,671,810 of JBBPCY010000039.1, forward strand.
GAACACACCACAGCACACAGTGTGAACAGCACAAACTTCTTCTCTGTATTTAACTCATTTACCAAGTGAAGCAGTGGGCAGCCAGGAACACAGCGCCCGGGGAGCAGTGTGTGGGGACGCTACTTTGCTTGAGAACATCAGTGGTGCCACTAGCAGTCCTGGGATTCAAACTCACAACCTTCAGGTTGCAGGGGCAACTCCAAAACCACTAGGCCACCAGCTGCCCGTAACATACATGGTGATGTGTGTTATACTAGATTGAGCATTTCAGGTGCAGCTGGTCACTTTAATTAAAGCCCTCACTTGCAGTTTTGCCTTGGTGATGTACAATTAGACTTTTAATGCACATTTTGTGTCCGCCATGCTCTAATCCTTCACTGGTAAACAGTGTCTGATGTAACCAGCGGCCACAGGATCAGCCTAACCGTAGTGCCATCAGATATTATTCTGGTGGTGGACCTCATCACAGTAGTGACCCTGACAGGATAGTGTATGTAAGCTTAAGAACCTTCCACCCCCCAAAATATTCAACCGACTCTGTGGTCAAACTGATGAAGGCTTAGAGGATGGCTTACACTATCTGGACATCAACAGATAGAACTGCTGTCTCTAAACCCTTTAGACACATGCGTTTGTAACGCTGTGATGCCCAACTTGGTGCTGAATATGGTCAGTTCATCCAGTTGAACCCAGTCCTGTGTGGTATTACATTCAAGAACAAAATGTCCTTCCTCTTTCCACTCAGTTTGTTTAGGTTTGGCCACAGAAATATGAGATGGCACGGAACTTGTAGTACATTTTGATTTTCCAGTGTATTTTCTCAGCTCAGTAATGGTGTTTCTGATGGATTACCAGCACGATTCTCTCCCCACAGTTTATGACCAGTTGTCATCCCAAAACCGCATTTATAGAGTTTTGAAAGTCTTTCTGTCTGAGCTGCTTTTGATATTTTGGTCATTTATTATTTATAGTCTTGTTTGAGTTTTACAAATATTTTCCCAGCATTCTTTAGCCCTGCAGTGAATACTTAACCCAGTTAACATATTAGTGATGTCCTGGTTCACCTCCACATTTCTCACAGCGTTTAAACTTTGTTAGCGTCATAGAAAACTCCCACTGAAATTTATCTTCAGGTCAATAGACAGTAGTGCTTGTACTTTGTCCCAGTTGTTAGTTTGTGTCTCCATTGATGCACGACCAGGTCTCTTTCCTTTTGTGATGACAACATTTCGACGAATCAGAAAGCTCGACTGTGGCCCGCTTTTGGCCCTGCCGTCGAGTTTGGCTGTGACAGCATGGGTACGGCCTGGTTACGGGTTGCTTTATTTATGGTACAGTTCCTTGTGCCAGTGGCAAATGGCATCATTGTACACTAGGAAGGGTTCCTGACAGAGCCACCAGTAGTTTAGACTGTGGCTTAAAACTGAGTGACTAACACATCAAGTCAAGTCAAGTAGGCTTTATTGTCATTTCTAACAAAGTACAGAGTAAAACGAAACAACGCACCTTCAGGACCATGGTGCAACACGAGAGCAGAACAGAACACAAGACCACTCTGCTGTGTTGGGTCCATCACTGAAATGACACCTGGTCAGTGATGATCCAATTGTGGTCCCTTTCCATAGATGGATGGGGTAGAGGTGTGTCTAATAAATTGTGTAGCAACAAGTGGACTACCAACTATAAAACTTCAAACAACTTCCACCAAACCGGGGTGGTGGTGGCCAAATGGGTTACTTTCCTTTGGACCAAGAGGTCATGGGTTCGAATCCTACATTCAGTACACCACCGGGTTCCTGAGCAAGACCCTTAACCCTAAGTTGCTCCAGAGAGACAGCCCCCTGTAGTTAGAGAATGGAAGTCGCTTTGGATAAAAGCCTTCTAAATGTAAATGTAAACTTACACTACAACTGCCACTGTGAATACTATTTATTTTATACTTTATACTTCTCTGTCCTCTTGCTGCTATTATTTGCATTAGTATTTATTGCTGTCTACCTCTGTTCTACATTTTTGCGCACCTAACAACACCGCTGCTAGAATACAGTATCTGTCACAATATTGCATTCATTCAAATGTCGACTGCACTGAATGTTGTCTTGTCTGGTTGTTTTGTTGCTCTTGTGGTCTTCTTGCTCTCTTTCTCCTGCTGTCCTTACATTTTCTATTTTGTCCTGTCTTAACTTCTGTAGTCTTGAGGTGTTTCTGTTTTTGCTCTTTGTGGGTCTGTTTTTGTTCTTTGTGCTGCACCATGGCTCTGGAGGAACATTGTTTTATTTCACTGTGTACTGTCTATAGGGCTGAAATGACAATAAACCTTAATGGACTTGACTTTACTTGACTATTGGAGGTGTACAGGAGCACCATGAGCACCGTGCAAGGTAGGTGTATCTACTAAAGCGGCAACTCAGTCTAAACTCACTATATCAGACAATTCGCACATGTTTTCCTTGCTCTGTCTTTGGATTTCCCACTTATCTTCTTGATATTACACCAGGCACCACGTTCACTTTCTCACTGAGTATTCTAACAACCTCTGTATGATAGGTCAACCATCCACTGCCTGTAGCAGTTTACCTTTATCTTCAGGTGGAAATTGACAGACAGATAGAGGTCAAGCTAGAAAGGTGGAGAAGTAACCTTATGAACAATTCACTGTTTTTCTTTCTAAAAATGATTTCTGCACATAAAAACCTCATCTCGAGACTCACGCTGAGGCCGAGCAGAGGTAAATTGAACAGTGTAAGACATGCCTCATAATGCTGTGTACCTTTTTACTGTCTTATGCAGTGTATTTACTGTGGTTGAAGGAATGTCAGGTCAGGAATGGATAAGTTAATGGCTATTTTACTTTACATGGCTCTAGAATTTATGATAAGGACAAAGCATGAAACATGCAAGGAAATTGTATTAACTCTACTAGGGATTAATAGGGACAATGTTACAGTTTAGGTCAAACAACTAAGGCCCTGTTTACACATGTTTTCAAAATGTGTCTAGGGCAGTCCAGGCACATTGCTGTTGTCTATCATTCATCTCCAATCTGATGGCTTGTGTACAGATTTTGTTTCTACGTCCTTTTTGCTAGATTGGCTTTAATCTCACTCCAACATCACAAATATCTCTGCTCACAGCACCAAAACACTTAGTTACAACACACTATAAAACTGCATGACTGTAGTTATGGTTAAAAATGTTAAACAGCCAGCTGTACAACTGGAGATACGGCTGACAACGAGTCCAGCTCATCTTCTTCCACAGAGCAAAATGAATGACGTACACCCAACAGTTTGACCAACTCATCATAAAATGGGTTATTCATCATGTCTGTTCCAGACTTAATATAGTTGTCTTTGGCTATACAGCATGCTGGCTTCAAATGTTTTATTTTACACTGCTTCATTTTTAAAGCATTGTAGCATGATGTATGTTCTTGTGATGTTTTTACCAGGGAGGAATCATGAGGAAATAGAAACGAAAGATGTATAGTTACATGCATCCCAGACCACCTTGGCACGAGGTTTGCATGATCAAATCACAACACGTCTTGATGGCCAACTGTATTTAGGGCCACTTGTAATCCAATCTCCTAGGATGCATAGAATCTTTAAATTGTGTGAAAGATCTTGAAAGCTTTAACCCTTGAAACCCTTGAAGAGTTTAAAATAATCTAAAACTGCTCTCCTACACACTTGCCGTTAGCTCAGCCGCTCTCAGGACCCCCTCCCTCTGTGGGTTTCCCCACCCACATGTGGGGACTATCTTGAAAGTTCTCAAGGTTGAATGATCTGGTGTTTTTTCCCGTTTGTTTCTAAAACCTAAAATAAAGTAAATTTGGCATTTTTGTTGCATATCGCACTAATCCTAATCAAAATCCTATTAGTGTTTATTATTATTATTATTATTATTATTATTATTATTATTATTATTATTATTATTATTATTGATATGAATATTATTATTATTACATGTTTTTAAATTGCAATAACTTTGGTCCTACGTGACATAGGAACACCATACAAAGCTCTGCATGATATCTGACACCTCGAGCATCAACATAAAATAGGGGAACTCTCATATAAGGAGTTTTGCCATATGACAATGATTTACCACTCATGTTTTAACACTAGAACCGCCAAGGGGGTCATTTTTACCCCCTGACGTTTTCAAATGCTTGTAGTTCTGTTAAAATAAAAC
>JBBPCY010000039.1:26676106-26688728 GCA_037974405.1 Brachyalestes nurse
GCTGCACGACAGTGGCACGGAACAGCCCCCTAGTGGTATGTGACAGTCATTACAACTTGGTTTAATCTGCGTGTTTGTGCCGCGCTACAGCCCCTAGTGGTATGTGACAGTCATTACAATCGGTTTAATCTGCGTGACAGTGCCGCGCCCCAGCCCCTAGTGGTATGTGACAGTCATTACAATTGGTTTACTCTGCGTGACAGTGCCGTGCTACAGCCCGTAACAGTACAGGACACTGAATGCTGTAACCGCCTCTCCAATGTCCTCTCCCAATAGCACAAGATCCTGAACCAACGTAACTTGGAAGGGCGGCCCATCAAAAGAAGAATGCCAGTGCTCTGTGAAATGCTCCGCCTATACTGTGGTTAACCAGGCCACATACATGCCACCTGTCCCACTCCTCCCAGTGGCAGGAATTCCGCTGCTGTGAAAAGGTTCCAGACTACCAGACCAAGTTTGGAGTGTATGTTGCCATCATCTACCTGCTGCACCATGCCCGCAGCCACCTAGACAAATTAAGGATCATATTCTCCAGTGCCTGCCTAGTTATGGAGAAGACTGTTGAGTGAGCAGGTTAATGCTCCTCTTGTGGATTATGGACTACCTGACAGTGTTGTGTAATTCAGGGAAAAGTTATTTCACCATTCCTCTTCAGCTTGTACATATCCTTTAAGTACAACACTGAGGGCTGCCATCTCCAGAAATTCTCAAATGATTTATAGGGCATGGGGATGACTCAGTATATGGTATGGGAGTGAACAGTTTTGTTGACTGTGTGACGTGCAGCCCGGGGAACGCCTGATGCCCACAGGCTAGGAGGGCTAAACCCACATACAGGAAAACACAGAGACACTGGAGCCGGTGCACAGTGGAGCTTTATTTAAACAAAAGATATAACAGGGCAAGCATAAACAAAACCACCATCACTTGAAATACAGCAGACTCCCTCTCTACCAACTCTCACTCCCTTTCTCCTGTTTCTGGCCACTCTCTCTGTCCTCTAGCCGCTCTCTCAGCTCTCTTGGTTCTTCTATACTTTGTGTACAAAGTATAGTGTCTTTTTCATGGTATTTCTATTTCTTTTATATTGATGTATACAGTATTTAAAATTATTCTTGTCTTTGTGTCTCTGCGTGTATGTACAGTCATAGCATAAGTAATTTTCTCCAGGCTCAACTCAACCTGTCTTAATGATTATATTGCTGTGCCTTTAGGACTGATATGTGACTTCTGTTCTGATTAGCTTCCCTGTATTATGCCTTTTTGATAAAGCTTTCTGAGGAAAGTACTTGTAATATCTTATTAGGTAAAAGGTGAAGTAGAAGTGTGGACTTAATTGCTGGATATATGAAGATATGGATCCTTAACTTTGAACTTTCCTGTATTCACTTAGCTAGAGATGTGCAATGTAAATTGAAGTTTTCACAAAAAATGCTGAGAACATGGCTTCTCACTTTCGGAGGGGAGGATTTTTCTTCCTTTGTATAGCGCGGCTATGTTTGTCAACTGTAAAAGATATTTTTAATGGGAATAATCTCACCTACTGTGTGAAATATGCATAGTGAATTTTGTAGGCCCACACTACAATATTTAATGTCAGTTATAATGCTGGTACTTGGAGAGCCAAATATTTTCAGAGGTGGTGTGTGTTGTTAGCACATTGAGAACCACTGAAGTTATGAGGTTTTATGTCACCCTCAAAGATACAACATGTGCCTTGGTAGTTATTTGTTATTCTTAATCTTCTCACCTGTTCTGCATGTATGTATCTTTATGTGCATGCCACCCTCAGAATTACTATTATACAAGTAGATTTTATGCTACCCTCAAAGATACAGCATGAGCCTTAAAGTCCGATTGTGTAGCCTAAATGAGTTTAAAAGGTACATTATGTTCCAGAAAATGTTTTTTCTACCTATTCTAAACATTTAAAAAAATATCTGTGGAAGTCAGTGGAACCCCAAAAATAATTGAAACAGAATATAGAACAATTGTGTAAATGTAAGATAAATGTAAAAATGAATGAATGACTTAAAACCACACAACTTGCCCCATAGATAACCGAACCTCCTGAAAAAAATGCCTTATGTTTACGATTAAGGGGTTTTACACTTATACCTTAAATCCACTTTTGAGGTAAAATTAAGGGATCAGTTTACAAATTAATGGCCACTGAATTCAAATTAAGGGGTTTGGCATATTTTCAGGGGTAAATTAAGGTAGAGTTAAGCACATTTTAAGTACATTGTGTTTCATAGTGCACCCAAACAGGTATAGCAGGATTGAAGGTACAGCTGCACCAGGATTTTAAACCCACCAGAAGTGCTCTGAAAATCACAGCACATCCTTTATCAGGTCCTGTGGAGGTTCCACTAAGCCCAGCAATTTAAGCAGAGCGAAGTAGGAGAACACCCAGGGCCGGGAGATATCGTGGGTCTGCTCCAGACCCTCTGCTTCTGCAAATAGACTTCGGCTGAACCAGAGTTGGCGCTCAAGTGCTGCCATCTGCCTATGAGAATAAGTAATGCAGCATATTTAGTGAGGCCATGCATCTATTTGAAATGGTTTTACGTCAATTGGTAATATAGAATTACTATATTACGAATGTGAAAGGAAAAACAGAAAGACTACAGTTAAAGGTGAGCTTGAAGATGTGAAATACTTGGCAGTCAGTTGGGCCAGCAGTCTGGCCTCCTCTTCAGCTCGCAGTGCTGCTGCTTCTTCTACTCTCCTCCTCTCCTCCGCAGCTTTCCTCCTCTCCTCTTCTTCCTCATGCTTTCTACGCAAGTACTCTACCCTCTCGCTCTCCTCCATCTCCTCCAGTTTCCTCCTCTCCAGCTCCCGCTGAGCCTCCTCCTCCTGCTGCTGACGCCTTAACTCGGCTGCACACACAGGCATTCTTCTGGTTAGGAAAAATTCCTATTGTCTTAAATGTTCACTCAGTGTCTGTATCAGTAACACGTTAATATATCTTCCGTCTTGTGCTGCCGTGCAGGTCTACTTTTGAGTGAGAGAAGTTGAGATAGAGAGAAATACGGCGCAGCACGTGTGTATTGAATGTTATATTTGTGCCACCAGAGGTCAGTGTCACCTAAGAACTCTTCACTAGTGTTAGCAGCGATTACTTTGGATGTCCTGCCAGAGAATTTGATGTCAGACAGCAGAGAGTGCTCCTGAAATGAATGGCACTTTTGAGCATGTTCATAGTTTGCAAATATTCAGTCAGTGCTCATAAATAAAAAAAAATGCAGGACAGCATAAAATATTTATGTACAATATATATAATCCTAAATCAATTCAACTTAACATCTGCTGGATATTTTAGCTTTGCAATTTTCTGATGGATTATGAACTGTTTGGCTCTATTCACTTTAAGGATGAAGTTGTACAAATCAGATTTTTGTTCTACTGGATTGGATACATATATTGATTTGTGGCCATGTGATCATAATGAGTGGTCAGATTTGATCATAAATATTGCACATACTCATATTGCAATCCAGTTTTGGCAGTGTAGCAACCGCATAGCAATAAAGAAAGCTATGTACCTGCTCTTCTCCTCTCCTCTTCCTGCCTCTCTCTCTGAAGACGCTCCAGAAGCCTCCTCTTTTCCTCCTGCCGCCTCCTCTCTCTCTCCATCTCGGCCCGCTCTCTTTTCTGTCGCTGCATCTCTAGTTCCTTCTCTCGCTCCTCCTTTGTCCGTCTCTCCTCTTCATCACTAAGCTGCCTCAACCTGTAAATTACATTCAAAAGCACTGAATATTCCTCCCCCACTTTGGTTGTGTTTTTGCTGTGAACCTTCATACTGGGCTGTGAGTGTACCTGGCCTGCTCTGCTCTCTGTCTCTGCTCCTCCTCCAGCTCCAGCCTCATCCTTTCCTCCCTGTCCTCTCGCTCTAGCAGCCTCCTTTGCTCCTCTTCTTTCTCCTTCCTCTTCCTCTCCACCTCTAGACGCCGGCGTTCAGCCTTCTCGGCCTGTGCAGCAGCTTTTTCAGCCAGTGCTGTAGCCTTACTATCTCTCACGCTGATGGGATCATTGTTTCTTTTAGCCTGAAGAAATATAATCAATCATACGAGCCATTCTCATACATTGAGTACAAACAGGTATTCACACATTTTTGTTACTTAATATTCTTCCAGTGCATATTTCCAAATGAACATACTTAGTGTCCTTAATAACTAATCAAAAATTATATGGAAATGGAATTTCCATTAGAATGTGATTAAATTTTTTAATCACGATTAATCGCACGTTTTTCTGCTATTAATCACAATTAATTACATTGTTATACGCAAAATTAAATAATTAAAAAGTAGTGTATTGCGCACTGTTTAAAGTACTGCTAGATGAACAAAAGATGAAGAATAAAAGATGAACAATGACAGTTGGTTTGCAAACACGTTCAACAAATATAGAGCTTTACACAGCTGTAGTTCAAATATTTCTTGTAAATCTCAACTTAAACATTAATGTAATCAAATCAAATATAAAACCAAAGCTATGTGCCACTGCAGGGCATTCACGTTTTATCTAGTTTGTTACAGAAAAACGAGTTACCCTCAGAGTCCAGAGCATGGGGGCAGAACCATTATAGCAGCTGCAAAGGGGGACCAACTCCATATTAAAGTCTCTTAATATTAATGTATCTGAATGCAGTGTTATTAAAGTCCCTTAAAGTCCATTAAAGTCCCATTACTTTTGTCCATTTAGTGTATGTTGACTTTGTATTTGTATTGTCATAAGAATTTACAAGTTTTTAGACATAAGTTTCTTCTGAAATCAAGAATACAATGGGGAGTATGTCCCTTTTTTGCTGCTATACTCTTCTGGGAAGACTTTACACTCTGGTTGGAACATTGCTGTGAGGATTTGATCGTGTTCAGCCACAACAGTAGGTACTGATGTTGAATGAATAGTTCTGGAACATGGGGGGAACGTAGCAGCTGCAAAGGGGGACCAAGTCCATACTGAAGTCTATGTATCTAACATTAAAGGTGTAAAAGTCAGGCATCCCAATACTTTTCTCCATATAATATAGGCAAAAGTAATGGGATGCTGACCCCCTCAAAAACCAGCCGAGATGAACTATAAAGAACTCAAATTCTCTCAACCCTGGTCCAGGTGGCCTCCAGCTTTGCACATTGGTGTGCTTTAACTGCTCCCACAACACCTGATCCAACTAATCAGCTCGTTAACAAGCCTGTTCTGTGCTGAAGTGTTTTCTTAAAGAAGTGAAAGAGCTTAAACGTGCAGGGCAGGGTGACCTCCAGGACCAAGGTTGGGAAATACTGGAATATCTTAATCTTCTCTCATTCCTGGAGCACTACTGCCCTCCATATTGTGGTGTTTCCTTCTCTAACATGGCTTCCCAATCCTGGTCGCTACTGCTCTACTTATTAAAGTGCTTTCCCTTTTTTAAGAAATTAGTTGGATCAGGTGTGTTGGGAGCAGTGAAAACGCTCTGCAGGGGCAGGACTTGAAAACACACTAATAAACCCATTTCCCCTCAATAGCTTGTTAACTAGTTATGCGTTGTAAGCAGGTCTGCTGTGACACCAGGTCGTCATCAACCTTCCTCCTGGAAATCCACTTTTTAGCACAAAATGAATCTGACCAAGCCAATCAACGTCTCCAGAAGAACATAATGAGTTGGGACAGGTGCATCAGGTGGTCCACTGGAATGCTGTGAACTCATATATATAGTTTGATGAGATATTTCTCCATGGACCACAACATATATCCAGTTCCTGAGGCACACTGCCCTGGACATCTGAGCATTTTCACTGCTTCCAACAAATGTGATCCAACTAATCCACTGGTTATCAAGCCCTTACTGTGTTGAAGTGGGTTTGTTGAAGAAGAGAAGGCACTTATAGGACCAGGATTGGCAGCGACTCATTGGAGAACCATTTCACTTTCTGATCAAGCAGGCTTGTAAATGTAGAATGTGAATGTAGAGTGTGAAGAACCTTTTAAAGATTATTCTGTAATATAAAGATCATTTACCATGTCCTTTATATTATATGGAGTTTCTTCAAACTTTACTGAACATCTTATTTACATTGTTCTCTAAAGAACAATTGACTGAAAGGTTCTTTGGGGAAGCCAGAAAAGTTCTATCGCTTCAAGCACTGCTCACAACACACCTGATCCAACTAATCAGCTGGTTATCAAGCCCTTACTGTGTTAATATGGGTTTGGTAAAGACGGGAAGGCACTAAAAAGACCAGGATTTGAGGAAAAAGTGCTGCAGTGTGTTTTTTGGAGCAACTCACTAGAACTATACACATAAAAGCCAGGTTAGATCCCACATATGTCTATTCTTAAGACCTCTGCAACCTAACCAACTTTATATTTTATTTTCAGATGACAATGACATGCGATATATAAAGTAGAAAACACAGATTTGATCCCATGACCTTCTAGATTTGAGCCCATGATTTAAACCAGGGCACTATAGAGCCAGACCAGAGCCACTACTTATTTTTGGACATTTGACTTTCAGATGAAGTGTGAGATATAAGACATTTTTTTTTAAAGTAAGACACTGATTAGATCCTACAACCTTCCAAGCTTGAGGCCAGAGCTAAAGCCAGTGACCTATTGGGCTTGACAAGCAGGGAAACGTATTTAAGATATATGACTTTCAGATGAAGTGTGACATGCAAGACATAAAGTTAAAGACTCCCACAACCTTCTGTTTTTGAGATCGTAGCTTAAACTGTGAGCTACAGAGCTGGTCCAGACACTCAGGTCATGTTTTGGGTATTTGACTTTCAGATGAAGTGTGACAAACAAAACGTAAAACTAAAGACTTGGGTTTGATCCCATGACCTCATGCTTCTGAAGCCACAACTTAAACAAGTGAGCTACATGGCTTGACAAGCAGCACTGCTTTTTTTACTATATGTATATTTCAGATTCCTAAATCATCTCAGCCTGAAGATTGTCTGAATTTGAAATGAACAAATATGAGCCAATGGTCCAGTGATAACCTTCCCTTAAGGCAGGAAGCTTACTTACATACAATAAAGAGCTGATACAACACTGTCAGAGGATCTAAAGTGAACAGGGTAAGTCTGTCGTCTTTGACACGCGCACAGTCCTCAGTAAAGAGAGCACTGGTACATGCACAGGACTGTGTGCGTGTCTAAGGCGAGAGACAGAGAGAAGAGGGAAACAGTCTGTTTGGGAGTTTGTATTTATTTTCCAACTTACCTGTACACTTTAGATCCTCTGACAGTGTTGTATCAGCTCTTTATTGTATGTGTTTGCATCATTACCGATTGTAAGTAAGTTTATATGGCGCTATTTCTGTTTATTTTGAGATTAGCCTGTACACTGCTAATAACGGTAGTAAGCTAAAGAGAGTAAAGGCTGAACTTTTCGTGGCTGTGCTGTATATTCAGGCACTTTACTCCTGTTTGAAGATTGTGTTCAGATGAACAAAACTTACTTAAGTCCTGAACCTATTGAATAATTACAGTGTGTTGTTCTAGATTTACTCTAAGCATTTAGACCACCTAGCATTTGGTTTAAAAAAAAAAATAATAAAATTTCATCAGATTATTATTTTTTTGCTTTAATCTATGAGTCTCCATCATTATTTAAAAAAGAAGATGGGAACGAGCCACTTCACAGCTCTAGAAATTACATCTTAGCATCACTGATGCTATTGCAGCAGGGGGGTCAAAATTACCCCCCTTGGCGGTTCTAGGGGGGGCTGGATTGTTGGCGGTTCTAGTGTTAAGGGTTAAAGGATTTTCCACAAGCACAGCCTTTTGGTATAAAACCTTAATATCATGTAAAAGCTTTAATCCCTTTAATCCTTAAAGGTGTTTCAGACATGATTATTTGGTGGTTCCTCTGTGCTATTGCTCAAAGAAGCCCTTTTTTTTATAATGAAGAGTGTAGCTGAAAGTGAACATAAGTCTTCAGAGACTGTAGAGGAGGTCAACAGTGATGCAGTTGGAGGAGCCACCTGTTTGCCGTATTTTGGAGTGAGCTCTTTCTTGAGTGAGTTTATTTCTCCCTCCATTTATTTAGAGGCTGCAGGTCAGCTGTTTGCAGCGGAGGAAGACCCCTAATCCTCTTGGGCCTGTCATCACCTCTTAGCCCAGTCTCTTCCTCACTACTCTCCTGTGAGCTATCCTACTTCTTCAGCCTCTGCATGAAAACACACACACATACACACACTCACACAAACTCACAGATGGAAAGATGTCTTGCACTAGTTGTCAAATGGAGCATCATGTCTACTTTGACCTTCAATGGGGGGGGGGCGGCGTGTATATCTTGGGGGATGTAAATCTAATAGAGCCCGTCCATTATTGATGACACGGCGCGGCCCCCTGTGCATTTAAATCCACGCTGATGTTCTGGGCACCAGAGGGGAAGAGAACAGCAAAAAAAAGAGACAAAATCTTTAGGCCTCTGTCCAAAACATCTCAGTAGGTTGTGCAGAAAATTCCAATCAGCAAGGAGAGGAAAGACAATACTGCTGACTGTGTAGTTCCTCAGTGGTTCTTCACTCTTAAAAATATTTGCGTCAGATAACGAAGCTTTGGTACCACTTTACAATAAGACTAACTGTATAAAGGTTTATGAATGCTTTATAATCAGGCTGTAAATGAGGTTGTAGACAGATTATAAATTAAGAAGCAGTTATAAACAAGTTATAACACTTGCCATACACTGAAACAGACTCTCTATTGGCAAGATCTGGTGTTTTAAAAGGTAGTAACATGTTAATAAAGACCTGATGAAACTGACAGTTTAACATTCTGCCTGAGAAAAGAACAAGATAATCACAGCAGCTAGCAGGATCTGAGATTTTAAGAAATAGTGAGCCTTCAGTGATGTATGACAACTGTTATAACTTGTGTATAACTGCTTACAACAGCTGTCTGCAACCTAATTAACAACCTGATTATAAATCATTTATAAACCCTTTATAAGGGTTGTCTTATAAGGCTGGTTCATTCCAGTGCCTATTCGTAAATGAGATTTGTAAGGATGAAGAACCTTCTTTGAAGTTAAAGATGTAAAAGTTCCTGGAAGAACTCGTAAACTGCATAGAACCTTGATGTTATGTGTTTAGGAAATTCTTTGCACCAATAAATCTCTTTTTCAGACATGGTTCTTTTGGGAAAAAGTTCTTCTATGGTATTGCTGAAAGTTGTATCACTTTTTTCTTTTTAAAGCATGAAGCTGAAAGTGAATGCAGGTCTTCAGAGGCTGTAATAGAGGTCAGCAGTGATGTAGTTGGAGGAGCCACCTGTTTGCTGTATTTGGAGTGAGCTACATTTTGAGTCTTCTATTTCACTCACCGTTTAAATAAATCTTTTAAATGTTGGCTTTAACATATAGGTTATAAGAAAATATGTAACTTATAAGAAAATATGTAACCTTTGGTTCTTCAGACTTTCAAAAAGTTCTGCAAACTCAAACAAAAGAACCATCCAATGAAATCTTTTTCATGGAACCAACTTTTTTGCACTTTCATTTTTTATCATTATAAAATATAACGTTCTGTTCTCCGTTGTGCATTTTTCTTTCTGACTGAAAATTACACTTATTGTTTGTCTACACTCTTGAAAAAGTTTCTCATTTGAAGTATACATGACATGGCTGTTCTCTGAACATCCCTTCAAAGGTTCTTCAAGGAGCCTAGAGAGATGCATGTCTTGGATAAGCAGGTTTTTGGAAAAAAATTTTGTGGTTCTTCTTGAAAATGTGCTGGAAACGACTTGCACGATGGCACAGAGGAACCATTTTTGGTCTCCTGAAGAATAGTTTATCCCTTAGAACAGTAAAATCCAATGTGTAGAACAGTTTAATGCTCTCCTACACATTCACTGTTTGCTGCCCCTTTGCTTGGCCGCTCTCCGGACCCCCTCCCTCTGCAGGTTTTCCCAACACACTTGTAGGCGGAGACTATCCTGAAAGTTCTTCATGGTCCAAAGACCTTTAGTTTTTCTGTTTGTTTTATTCAATTCTATTGTTTTTCTTAATTTTGCTGCTCTTAACTTGTACTGTCCACTCTCTGCCGTGACTAAGCAAATTTCCCACTTGTGGGACTAATAGTGGTTTATCTTATCTTAAGACCACAAACTAAAAGAAATTTGGGCATTTTTGTTCTTTATTGGCATTTGCATGTGATGCCATAAGAACTCCATACAAAACTGAGCATGCTGTCTGACACCTCAAGCATCAGTAAAAACTGGGGGGACTGTTGTTGGAGTTGTTTTGCTGTATGATGACAATTTACCATTTGTTATGCTTCCAGCACGAATCCGTGTTGCTCTTGTTAAAGGGTAGTTAAATAAATTTTTTTGTATGTATGATGTGTGAGTGTGAAGAACCTTTTTAAAATGTAAAGAATCAGCATAATGTCAAGGTCCTTGGAAGTAACCTTAAAATGATAAGGAACTTTTCCATTATGTGAAGGTTATTTGTACATTTACAAGATTCTTTGCACTCACACATACATTCTAATGATTTACATCTCATTTACAAAAATGGTTCTTCAGGGAACTAAAATGGTTCTTTTATGGCATCACTCAAAGAACCCTTCATGGCGTCTATGGTTTATGGTTTTTCTCTCCATCTGAAAAACGTAGCCTTGGTTTTGGAAATTTTTTAATGAAACAGCCCGCATAATCCAACACTCTCTCATGCATATTCTCCCACTTACGGCCATAAAACAGGATATTTCCGCCCCCCCGCCTTTTATAAAAAGGAAGATGTTACATTTCAGCTGCTATATTTGGGGCCGGACGTTTTTGATGGATGAGCCTTCGTCTGTCTGAGGGTCTCGGAAGGCACGCTTGGGTTCAACACTGAATCAGTCCCGCCAAGCTGACCCACTTTCGTCTCCTTCCCCTCCAATAATACATTGTTATTATTATTATTATTACTTGAATCGGTATTATCCGAATAAATCATGTGCCCGGGACCCTATGGCTATCACAGTGTGCGCAGCCCGCCGAGTGATTTAGTGCACCCTGCTTTAGAGAAAAAGACGCAATGACCCACTTAGAGATTCAGCACAGGGCTCTCTTTACTGCCACCTGAACGTGGAAGAGCAATTAGCAAGGGCGCAGAAGGCACAGACGACGTTTACAGGCGTAACCCGCGACCTGATCTTTTTTCTGCCGCATCTGTATTGTGTGGTCAGTTTCTGTGGACAATCATTTTAACTTGTTTGCCTGTTTTTAGTAAGACTGTTGACTCAAAACACATTTAGAGGTCAATGGGCAGCTGAATTCAATAGCAGCCCATTGACTTCTATTGTAAATGTGTTTGGAGTCAATGTTTTTTTTCTGCACTGGCAAACTGTTGCCCATGGTAATTGTCAGTATGCTGCAGATGCAGCCGATAGATATTAGGTTGGGGAAAAAGAACAAAACAAAACAAAAAACCACTGGAGTGTTCCTTTAAGAGATTGGGCAGATGCGGCCGTGATGAAGGACTTGATCCAGATATGATTTAGATCTCCGTAAATGTCCTCGCTGCCTGGGAAATGGTGGGAGTTTAGCTGACGCACGTTTGCTTTACGATCTCGAGATGTTTATGACCTGTCGTAAATCTAATGATATTTTTTGCGAATGCAAAAAAAAAAAGGAAAGCTAATTAAAGTCATATTTCAGAGATATCGTATGGATTTGAGAAGGGGACTAATAGAGCTTCCTTAAAAGGATGCCTATTTTTTTTTTTTGCCCATTCAGGGCCTCTAATAATATAGCAAGGAAGAAAAAAAGCAACTCGCAGGTGTTTCCAGGGGCAACATCATTCTTCCGGACCTTCATTAGGCGGAGAGCTGTCTCCCATTAATTCTGTGACAGTTAACATTAACGTTAGAAAACATTAATTAATGCCACAAATTACCCAAAGCCCAAGGGAACAGCATAACCTTAGTGGAGTTTCGTCATCCATCCTCTTGCTGCAATTATCAAACTGTCCAAAGAGAGCTACACGCACAATAGCCGGCTATTAGAGTAAACCGGCTCCTGTGTTCCTCTATTCATCCGTCCACTGGATCTGCATTTTGTCTTTGATGAGTCTCACGTTTGCTGAAATATAACTTTGGGTGGAGGGAAACCGTCTTTAATTTTGTCTATATGCATTGATTAGGGAACTGAATATTATGTGCAAATAAAATGAATTATATATGTCATTTTCAAATACAGATATTGTTCTTTAAAGCAAAATGTGAAAGGAAATGATGATACACCAAAAGAGATATGATGCAGTGTTTACAGAACTTGAATAATTCAAAGAAGTCTATTGTTCACTCTTAACAAAATGGCAATAATTTGACGTACTTCTAGTAGTGTTTTACCATCCAACTGGTCACATTGCAAGAGTGTTGATTACAGCAGTGTTTTTTTTGTAATTTTTCTCATGAAGTAAGATTTGATTCAGGTGATCACTAATCAGTACCTCATAAAGTGAAAATCCTGTCATACGTGAACATGCCACAGCACACAGTGTGAACAGTGAAATTCTTCCTCTGTATTTAAACCCATTCAGCAAGTGAAGCAGCGGGCAGCCAGGAACACTGTGTCCAGGGAGCAGTGTGTAGGGACAGTAACTTACTCAAGGGGACCTCAGAGGTGCT
>JBBPCY010000039.1:26711208-26757529 GCA_037974405.1 Brachyalestes nurse
TCTGCCAACTAGTGGTAGGGAATACAAATGCCATTTCACATGATATTTGTAACTACAGTCTATTTTATTCATGATGATGTCTTGTCGCAATTCTGCGACTTTGGCACTTAGAGGATTAAATGACTAGCCTTTTTATCATTTAAAAAACCTTTAGTCTGCTGGACACAACGAAGAACCGCATGCCATAAAGAACAGAGACAAAACATGAAACAGCTGCCTAGCATTGCTATGCTAGCTAGGGCAGTACCTACTAAAAACAACTTTCCTCAAAAAGACTGAAGGGATTTTCCTTAATGGAAGGCTCATTATTTGATGCTGTATCAAGCCTGACAGGTTATCAATAGGGGTTTACTTTTGCACAGCACAATGCCTAAAGCTAATAACAAGATTAAAAGTCAGAACTAAAGACTTTGCAAGAAACATTGGGAATTGGTCTTAAATCCACTGATCTTGTATCAGCATTTGCTAACAAACACAACTCTAGATGCTTCAGCCAAGTTCCCTCTCTCTTTGAGGAGCTCAGTAAGTATGGGCCTCAGACCTTGCAGTTTGTGTGGTAAATTAAGAATTTGCTGAGCATCCTGTTGGGAATGAAAGCAAGTAATGATCATGGTAGTGAAACATTTTATTCCCCATCATCTGCAATAATCAACAATACGGACAAAATGGCTCTGTTGCATTCAGTCTTATATTCCGGAGCTTGATTAAGCTGATGGCATGTCAATTTCAGACGAGTGTCAGGAGGGGGCGTGTGATTGAGCGGGTAATGTGTGAGTGTATGTGTGTGCGCATGCTGACTTTAGGGACCCCAGCAGTGGTGGTGGAGGTTGAGCTTTGCTGATGCTAGACAGCTGCAGACGTTTGCAGCTCATCTCCTGTGCTTGACTGACACTTCCATTCTGGTTAATTACAGTTCGGCCTGGTCTCCGCAGACGCAACACAGCTAAACAAGCAGTCGCAGAACGGATAGCGCCGGAGCTGGGGAAAAAGATGAGGTGTGTCGGTCTAGATATGCAATAAGAATATGCGGCACTGGCGATAAACAATCTAGCGCGTGCGCGCCTGTTCTACACCCATCAGGCCGCCCGTCATTGTGTATATTTTCAGGGGAAATCATGGCTTAAATGTCATAACGGAAATATTTCAGTTCATTTTCGCAAAGCAAATCTGTTGGCATAGGCAGATGCATCCCATGTATATTATTTGTGGAGTCTGGCTAGGTTCCCATTGACTTTATGCACAAGCAATAATAAGACATTGTGCCAAAACAATGATTGTTTTACTGCATTGCAAAATTAATAGTAATAAAATTCATATCATTGGGAGATGGGCAAAACAACAACACATGGGCCCACATTTCAGGTCTTGTCAAATGGGGGAGTCGAATGGGGAAATATTATTCACATAATAAAACCAATAATAATCACAATTTCCATCGCCTGCATTCCAAAACAAAGATTTTTGCTGATAATCCAGACTAACACTAGCATTACATCACTGAATGGTAACTTTGCTGTGTGTGTGTGTGTGAGAAAGAGAGAGAGTGTGTTTGTGTGTGTGTGTGTGAGCTTGGCCATGTTTGTTAAATCCTAACTGTCTGCCTGATAGAAGCTTTTGGAGAGAGTACAGTGCTCTAGACTGCTGCTCTTTAAACTGAAGCGAGCACTCTGTTACGTGACCTCTGGATCAAAGCTCACTCTGTTTGAACACATTGAAATTAGTCCCAGCAGATCCCCCTCTCTGTCTCTCTCTCTGACTACAAAGCGTTTTTAACCTTGCTATGGGTCAGCGTATGAGAGACAAATCCATCTACTGTAACGGACGCTAGCACTGTGAAGTAACAGACAGTGGAGGGGAACATCTTTTGATGGCTCTGCACTCTCAAAAATGGGTTCATTAAGAAAGTCCCTATGATAGCAGGCATATTTTAACATAATGTTACTCAGGATATAAGCTGGGCACCTCACTGCCACTGAAGGACAATTTTAATGCTTCAGCAGACCAAGACATTTTGGACAATGCCACGCTTCCAACTTTGTGGACCTGGTTTGGGGAAGAACCTTTTCTTTTCCAGCATGACTGTGCCCCAATCCACAAAGCGAGGTCCATAAAGACATGGTTGGATGAGTTTGGTGTGGAAGAATTTCTCTGGTCCGCACAGAGCCCTGACCTCAACCCCATCCAACACCTTTGGGATGAAATGGAACGGAGATTGTAAGCCTGGCCTTCTCGTCCAACATCAGCGCCTGAACTATAAATGCTCTTCAGAATGAATAGGCACAAAATCCCACAGCAATGCTCCAAATTTTGTGGAAAGCCTTCCGATAAGATTGGAAGCTGATATAGCTGTAAAGTGCTGTCAATAAAGTCTGTTGGTGTCTGTTGGCGTCCCAATACTTTTGTCCATATAGTATACCTAGCAGAGGTAATATATCTGTTGAAATTCTTTATTAAGTTTTGTCAAAACCACATACAAACAGTCCAAACAATCAAAGATTAGCCTGTTTAGCTAAATGGTTGAACAGAGAATCTGCTGAGTGTCCAGTGGGTACTCCTTAAATTAGATGAACTCGCTTATTAACATGGCTGTCTGCATACCTCTGGGATGAGTTGTAGTGATGCAGAGCTAATCACCCAACATCAGTAGCTGGCCTCACTAATGCTCTCGAGGCTGAAGTCCCCGACTTATTACTGTACAAAACAAAGTCAGTGGTCCAGATTTTCTGTCAAATGATCATTTGGTGAGTAGGATAAATGGTTTGGATTGACACCAGCCTGTTGGCCATGCATTTGTTTTGTCTTACACTGCCTAGGGCTTAGACTCCCTCAGCTAGAAGGCCTGGCAGTCTGGTGGCTTACTCACAATAAGCCAACACTCCAGATATGTCTGATGGTCGCAAACGTCAACAAAAATGTATGAGTTGCATGTATGAAACAAATGACTTAGATGTAACATGAGAAACTAGCCAAGATACCAGACGGTCACCTGCTGGGATGAAAAAAGAGAGTTGCGTTGTAATAATTTGTTTGTTGACCCAGGGGATTACAGCTAAGGCACTACATCCCTTCTTTTAAAATAAATTAAGCTGCTGTGCATGTAAACCCAGATACATTTGCCCCTCAG
Organism: Brachyalestes nurse; assembly: GCA_037974405.1. Lineage (NCBI taxonomy): Eukaryota > Metazoa > Chordata > Actinopteri > Characiformes > Alestidae > Brachyalestes > Brachyalestes nurse. Next base: position 26,714,333 of record JBBPCY010000039.1, read on the forward strand.
TCTCGTCATGTCAGTCGTCAGAGACTTTGTACTCTGCCAGCTCATCACAGCAGAGTTTTCTGTGGAGACTGTGCACCTGAACACCTGTGTCAGCAATGGATGCTCCTCAAAGTAGCTGAACTTACTCATTAAAAGGACTGTCTGGGTGCCTCTGGGATAAGTTGTAGTGATGCAGAACTAATCATCTAACGTCAGTCAGTACATGACCTCACTAATGCTCTCATGGCTGAATGCAATCAAATCCTCACAGCAATTTTCCAACACCCAATGTGGGAAAACTCACCATTAATGCCCTTCAGAAGAAACACTGGATCTAGAAATTGTCGCAAAAGGCTGTGGGTTTTTACTCCAAACAAACGGCAACGCAGTCAGGTGTGTTAATGCTTGGAAAAGATTAGACCCCCTTACATTATTATGAATACAAAATGTATAAATAACAAATATCAAAGATCAGAATATCCAAAAATATCATAAGGGACTATACTGATTGAATTAATTGCTGTGTTCAGTATCAGTGCATGAAGTTTTGAAATGATAGCATGTAAACAAAATTCTGTTGTAAAGGTGTAAAGGCCTCTGGTAATTAGAATTTATTTTTCTGCGGAGCGCTGTCAGTTGAAATAGCAGGCATGTCATCTCAGTCTTCTGTAGGCACCCTATTAGCCATTCCACCAACTCGAATATGTTACATTTATGTAATGAAATAAACTATTTCCCAATAACTCAAATTAGCTGTGACACTGCTGGCTCTTTGTATATGACATGCTGTGTCTCTGTGTTGAGCTGTTAGTGAGCAATGAGGGGCAAAATAAGCGGGCTTGCTGTGAAAAACCTTTCTTGCTTTAGAAAAAACTCCAGGACAAATCCCACTTTTCATTTAGAAAGACAAAAATGCAATTTACTTTTAGGTTTACAGATTTTTATCCTGCAAATCATCATTAAATACCAACAATTTTGAAAAAAGTTCACCTAGTAGGAACTGGATTTAATGGCTGCTATGTAAACAGCCTAAATTAGAGGTTATAATTCATGGATAATTCTTTTTAATCAACCCCTTCCAGGCTTGGTAACCAAGCAAATCTGACGTAAAATAAAGCTGTGGCATGTGAACATGTGCACTTGAGCTCAGTTCATACAGCAGGAAGCTGAAATATCAAAACGACACATCCAATAATTCAGTGCTTTCACCTCACTTCACTGCCATCCAAATAGCATATGAAGAACAGTCAAGCGTGAACAATGCAATGTCTGCTAAGCTGAAGAGCGGCACAAGCATTTCCATTTCAAAACACTGCATTTCAACCCCTGATCAACATTTTAAACTTTCAAATCAAAAGCGAGCTGTGAGGCAAATCTTGACAAGACCCAAATCAGCGTTGTAAACGTAGACTGCCCGGGGGCACAGCCCTCACACCCCTCACGCTCCACGGGACGGCAGAAACACGAGAGCCAGCGAAGTGGCATTACGGGGCACTGATGTTAAATAATGCATGTCATTATCCAGCCGCAAGGACTGATTAAGAGCAGGAGTCTTGCCAAAATGGAGTGGCCCATCACCTCAGCCTGCTTTCCACCATAAATCATATGTGAAATCTGATCATCGCGATGTCCTTTTTCCAGCGTTTAAAGGAATGCTTTACACACAAACGCTAACAGTGCTAGCAATGAATGAAAGTCAATAGGGGGCTGATGTAATTATAGACTGGCACTCTCCTTGCCCTCCCTTCAGGCCTCTGTCCTGGGCCAGAATTTCATCAGCACAGTGGACCACATAAAATGAAGGATTACACTGGGTAACACATTTTTATGAAAGGTCTGTTTCATTGCAATTTTTTATGTTTCTTAGTCAAGTTTTACATGCTGATGCATGCACATCAGTTTTTCCTACCTTCAATGGTTCTAGAGATGTTTTTTATTTTGGGAGCAACAATGTTTATTATGCGTTCACAAATAAAGTAACGATGCAAATAACCATCAAAGCTAAAAGTTCTAAGTATAACAAAAGACCATGTCAGCCGAGTCACCAAGTTTAGTTTTTTCAAAAAATGACATCTCTAACTAAACCCTTGAAGCTACATGAAAATAAACATTACACCCGAAATCCACATGCCGAGATTACTACAAAATGTAATTAAACAAATTTTTGTTGCCTGGTGTTATTTGATATATATCCACAAATTGTCACTTTTGAAAGAAAATGTCTTCAAAATAATACATTTATAAAGAAATAGTGTTCTTAACTTATTCAATATAATTCTATCATATCATTTTCCTTGGGCGTCACCAAAATTCGAACAATTCTAATAATGAATGAAACTCAATAAGCGAGATGAAGAAAATCAATAGAGGGCTGTCCTTGCATGTCACCAAGGCCTACTCTCTACCATAAATCAGGTCTAAAATCTGGTCAACACTGTAGCCTGCCTCACCCCAACCATTTTAGAGAACACTTCACCCACGACTGCTAACATCACAAATAATGAATGAAAGCCAGGAGGGACCTGTTATCATTATGCTAATGAGGCCCTGCTTTTAACATTTTTTGGCATGGGGATGAATTATCGGTTTAAAATGCTTAACGCAGGTCATGGTGGGTGAAATAAGACGAGTGAATTTAACATGTGGTTAGGAAAGTATGCTAATTCAGCGTGCAGTAATTACAAGACGAAATTCACACCGGACCTCCAAACTGTAATATAGCAGGGGCCGCTATATATAAATAAATATAGATACTGCGAGAAGCGCCCTTAGGGTTTGCTTTGGCTTGGAACTCGAGTTCTAAAAGCTGACAGGGCTGCTAATCAAAAGTATGGCCAAGACTGTGGAAACAGCGGTGAACAGAACTGTAAACCCATGATGACTAGCCCAAAGAGGAATGAGAATATAGAGTGAAGTAGCTCAAGAGCCCATCGTCCAGTCCGCTGCCTTTGCCTGCCCTGGAGTGATCTTCTCCTACTGACTCAATACGAGTGATTTAGCACCTGACCTCAGGTCAACTGGTACAACAGCAGGACTCTGGTTCTCCTGCTATTTCTTTACTGCTTACGGTCATAATGTGAAACCTTGTAATTGATACATACAAGAAACAATGACTGCCACTGACTGGACTATCAAGGAGACAGATGGAGCATATGGAGCACCCGCAACCCTGTAATTTTATTGTAATGTTTGATTTGTAATGTATAGAATTGTGTGTTTAACCAAATCAATGAGATTAATTAGATTTTGCTAGCTAATTACACATTTGAGAACGCACTGAAGAACTTGGCATAACACACCTGTGTCCTGTCGTCATCATCTACGTGGGCTGCGACTCCTTGTACCCAACACTGATTGGTTCAGATGAAAAAAGAAGGCGTTTCTTCCTCTTTTCTTCCTCTTCTGATGTTTAATGTACGACGGTAGCCTACCTCACCTTTTTGAAATTTTTTAGAAAGTGTGATCCACACTGCAAATGAATTGAACCTGATTCAGTTTTGGACTGAGACCACCTCTTAGGGTCGGACCATGGCCACAAGCACTTTTCATACCTGCTATTTTGGTTCAGACCAAACTGAAAAGATTTTAACCAAACAAGGTGTGAAAGTAACCTAATCAAAAAACGAACAAGTACCAGTAATGGATGGTGTAGCTGGTAACATGGACTGGGTAGCTGGTAGCAGGTCTGTCTAGAAGTCGTCTATAACCATATACACCAGGCCTGTCCAAAGTCCGGCCCGCTGTCATATTTCATACGGCCAAATTAGCTGTGACACTGCTGGCTCTTTGTATGTGACATGCTGTAGCTCTGTGTTGAGCTGTTAGTGAGCAATGAGGGGCAAAATAAGCAGGCTTGCTGTGAAAAAACTTTCTTGATTTACAAAAAATTCCAGGACAACTCACACTATTCAAAAATGCATTTAAGCACAAAAACATAAAGTCAGCTTGTTCATGTAGAAAGACAAAAATGCAATTCTCTTTTAGGTTTACAGATTTTAACCTACAAATCAACATTAAATAGCAACAATTTTTTTTTGGATTTTATGGCTGCTATGAAAACAGCCTAAATTACAAGTTATAAATCATGGATAATTCTTTTTAATCAACCTCCCCCCACCAGGCTTGGTAATCAAGCAAATCTGACATCAAATAAAGCTGTGGCATGTGAACATGTGCATGTGCACTTGAGCTCAGTTCATACAGCAAGAAGCTGAAATATAAAAACAACACATCCAATAATTCAGTGCTTTCACTGTTCAATGTTATCTGACTCTCCAGATATTAATGAAAGGCAGAATTGTGTTTTTAGAGTCGTTCGCATCTGCCCAAATAGCTTATATTTGGTTACACTGCCATTTGAAAAATCAAGGTAATTGTAACAATGAAAATTGTTTTATAACAGTGTGTATTTTCACAGAACTTTTTTGGTTAAAAAATGTCAGAAAGAACTATTGCCCCCCGGGCATCTTCACTTTATCAAATTTGGCCCTTTTTGCAAAAAGTTTGGACACTCCTGATATACACTATACTACACAACTTTGAAAATATTACAGAAACGGTGCAGTCTTGAACAGAAAGAGGGAAAATCCTCTTTATTTTCTTTACAGTTTGGATGTTACCATCTAGTTCATATTATACACTAGAGAAAACTAGCTACTAGTAGCAAGTTAGGCAGGTGTATTAGCTAGTTGTTGCAGTTTTTAGGAAACACTTGTTAGATAGACAGGCTTTAAAAGGATTACCTGGGTGTAAGTGCAAGATTATTGTACACATTTTTGAATAGAGGGAGGGAAATTATCCTTATTTTCTGTACCTTCTGGTTCAGATGCTGGCACCTAGTTCCCATGTGTAAGGTCTAACCCTGGACCGGAGTCAGGCACTGACACTCCCAGAGAATCCTCTCCGGACAGCCGCTCCATAAGGAGTTTTGCACAGACCCATAAGGAGAAGATCAGGATCACCTGAGTACTAGGCCTAAGGAGTTTATATAGACCTAAGACACATTCTCTCAGAGTGAAGTATACTAAGCCCTGCCAAGTTACCAAGTGGTTCCCTGGTTTCTTTTCTGTATTGCTTTCTTGTGACCCTTCTCTGACCCTTTTCTGAATTTTTAGACTGCTTCTTATTGAATTTACTGGTTTTGGACTCTTGTATTTGTGACCTGTGTCTTGGATTAAGTCTACTCGGTGCATACTCTGCATTTGGGTCCATATCAGAGTTTCATTACACCATTATGCATGATAGCCCAAATGTTAGCATGTATGAAGATACAGTGTTACAATTCCGCCTTAATGTCAGTTCATCAGAAATTTCCCAAAACCTCAGAGGTTTGCACAAACTAAGGAACTGTGCAAATGGTTTGTAGAATTAGAACTTCCATGATTTCAGTCACTATCTATTATAGTTTTCATATATCTGATTTTTTTTAAAAAAACCAAACGAATTGCCACAGTTTTCCTTTTTTATTACAATAACTCAGTAAAAGTGCGTTAAGGTGCACAAATCGGTGACGGTTTACGTTGCAGTAAACAGTACAATGGATCCACGCGAGCCTTTCAGAAACAGGCCATTACCTTCCCTAACCTTTTCAAAAGCCATGTGTAATAAGCAAATGCTAAACTGTATTACAGCGTCCACTTGCTTCATTGGTGACTAAATTTGGAGGCATTACATGGTCGGGCTGCGCGATGTGAAAGGGCAACCGATAAAAAGCATCAGGCATGCTAATGCGGAGCCACAGCCCCATTTCAGACCAATTTAACACAGAGTTAAGGCCGGCCTCATTGCTCCTCACAATGCCTTATGCTGTAAGTCAGGCCTCTCACAATGAACTTACAGGATGAAACAATACTGCAGTTTCCAATTACTCAGAGCCGTATCAGGTTCCTTTGTGACTGACCTACATAATTCACTCTTGGATTCTTGGAATGGCAATGGCCAGATCCAGATTTTTTTTGTCAAGGGAATTTTAGTTGAATTATAATTTCTAATGATGTCGTGTCACATTTACACATGCAGTAGGGTAAGTTGAGAAAGAGGAAGCTCAGAAAAAAAGTGCTCGCAGAAGGCTGCACCACTGTTCATCCTTCCCCTGGGTTTGGCTTGGCTTTTCGCGGGACTTACCAGGCGCAAACAGAGGGACACACGGACGATTATGTCGTTCTTAGAGTTTCATTACAATGCAAGATCGCTTTGGCACTCGGGGGGATTACGGTGGCTCCAGCCAAATGTGGCAGGCAGATAACCGTTTAATACACTGCACTCTTTTTTTCCCCCTTTTTTTGTTTGCCCTCCTCCTCATATCCCACCCCTGTTCCTTGAGCCCTGAAAATGTCAGAATCCAAAGCAGGGGGTATGGAGGGAGAAGGGCGGGGAGGCTTGTTCTGTGCATGGTGCAGCTTCAGCGGTGGAGATAAAGCACTTATTCTGTTTTCTGAAGCTGATAGGGGTATTCCCAGCCTAGCCAGACTCTCATCCCTACTAAATCTGCCGTTCTGCCTCAGTCTCAGCCGCAGCACAGCCAGTTTCCACACCAGCCTCGGGCTAGTTTCACACACACACGCTAACGAGAGGTGTCACAGGAAGATATGCGTGTCAGCCACAGTACACGGCAAGGACGACGAGAACACAGACTCGCCAAACATGCCAGGCACTATTACTCCATCCAGTAGTGGTGATAACTCGTGGTGTAAATTAAAGCCACAAGGCCATTCATAACAGCTATTTTGCCACAGCTAATGAGTCTTGTTAGGTCTGATGCTTTTTAAAAGAGGAAGAAAGTATAATAAAAGCATTAAGGAACTGTAACTATTAGAAATAATTGTCAAAAAAGGAGAAAAAAAGTCATTTTTTTGCTAAAATCTCTATGGGAGTATGTAAACACTAATTCTAAACTGGTGCATACACATTTTGCAGCCACAACATTAAAACCACTGACAGGTGAAGTGAATAACACTGATTATCTTGGCACCTGTCAGGGGTTGGGAAAAATTAGACAGCAAGTAAACAGTCATTTCTGATGTTAATGTGTTCAGCAGGAAAAATGGACAAGCATAAGGACCTGAATGACTTTGGCAGGGGACAACTTGTGATGGCTAGATGCTTGAGTCAGACCGTGTCCAAAACAACAGGTCTTGTGGTGTTTTCCTGGTATGTAGTGGTCAGTACCCACCAAGCATGGTCCAAGTTCAAGTAGTGAACCAGCTACAGGGTCATAGACACTCACTGATGCATGTGACGAATGAAGAATAGCCTGTTTGGTCCAATCCCACAGAAGAGTTATTGTCAGTGTGGCCATGCTGATTTCTGTCCACCAGCAATAGTAACAACAATGGGCCTCAAAACTGGACCATGGAGCAATGGAGGAAGGTGGCTTTGTCTGATGAAACATGTTTTCTTTAACTTCATGTGGACAGCCGGATGCATGTGCGTGACTTACCTGGGGAAGAGATTGCACAATAGAAAGGAATCAATCCAGTGGAGGCAGGGTGATGTTCTGGACAATGTTCTGCTGGGAAACCTTGGGTCCTGGCATTCATGTGGATGTTAATTTGACACGTACCACCTACCTAAACATCAGAACAAGTACACCCCTTCGTGGGAATTCGTGGGTATTCTCTAATGGCAGTGGCCTCTTTCTTCAGGACAATGTGCCCTGCCAAACTGCAAACACTGTTCAGCAATGGTTTGAGGAACATTACAAAGAGTTGCTGACTTGGCCTCCAAATACAGACTATGTATGTTTTTGGATGTGACACAAACTTAATACTAAACTAGTGTTCTTTTCCAACTCGGATCGAGCCTACAGAAGAGCTGCTTCACTGTTTGATATATTATCATCACACTCCCACAAGATTTACAGTCCTTTTTTCCTCCCTCACAGTAAGATTTCAGGCTTTCAGGCTAGATTTCCTACTCCAGTTTCAAAGGGACTAATAATAAGAGGCTCTTTATGGTCCTAGAAGAACTTGACATTAAAAACACTGATTATAGCTTTACACTCTGAATCCTATAATTTCTAGCATAGTTAGCATAAAAGTCAAAGAAACTAGCATCATGCAACTGCCTTTTGAACTTTCTAACAGCTGGACCATAGGTGTTATGTGCTGAGAACATAATTTCAGATCACAGTCTCATATTGTAGATTGCCCTTATCTGACACGACTGCAAGAACATTCATAGAATACCACAATAATTGGACAGATATTCAGCAGATCTGTATACAGAGAAAACAATAGGTCATTTTAAAGGTGTTGTCCAAAAGTGTTCAGACGTCCATTCTATTTACTTTAAGGTGCACACATTGCTGACACAATTTTGCATGCATTTACAGCTTGCATAGTCTCAGTAGAAAAGCACTGCTGATAGAACGGGGTACTTTGAAGCATCCTCACTGGCCTAAGGGGACCATGCCCAGTGCCAAACATCAGCTACAGGGGTATGAACACTCCACAATATTAGGCTGAGGAACTGAAGTAATGCAGCACTTCTGGAATGAGTGGTGTTTGTAATCCATAACAAATCACACATCAGTACCTGACCTCACTAATACTCTGCAAGCTAAATGCAATTAGATCATCTCAGCAATGTTCCAACATCTAGTGTAAAGCCTTCCTGGTAGAGTAGAGGCCATTGCTCCAGCAAAGGTGGGCCAAACCCTAGCTGTCTACAAACTATTGTAGCCCATATGTGTGTATCCACTGCCCTTTCAAAAGTTACCCCTCTTGCAAAGTGTTTAGTTGTGACTTTACAAAAAAGTAAGAAAAATATATCTGCAAAGGTTTCATTAGCATAAAAAAGCCATTAGCTAGTCCTTTGGGTATATTTAGCTTCAACCCTCAGTTTCATGTTCATCAAAGTGCCCTCCTTGGTAGGAAAGTTTTCTAAACGATTGTTAACAACTGATCTTTTTTCGGGTCATTGAAAAATATCAAGATCTAAATAGCTTTTTCATTTGTATTAAAACAGTGTCCCAAAACTTTGGACAAGTATATAACAAGTATACAGGTCAGGGATGCAGGAAGGTGTTTTAAGTTTGGGGTGCAGCCGGTTATTGCAGAGTATACGTGACAAACATTCTAAGTAGCTCTAAAGTGATATGTTAGGACAAGACGGCACCACAACCACCGCTGGGGCATGCTCTATTGTTTCTGCTCTTTTCTTCTGGATGAGGTTTAATGAATGAACTAAGCACGGACCCATCAGGTTCTTGATAAGGGGAAACCTCATAGTCAAGATATTACTGCACATTTTTATTTTTTTTTTCAATTTTATTTATTCATTAATTCTCTGTAACCACTTAATCCTCACTAGGGTTTCGTACCCGGAGCCGACGCCGGGGTCTACAGGCACAAGGCAGGGACTCGCTAGCCCACCGCAGGGAACACACATACACACCATTCTCTCACACACTCACACTTATGGTCAATTTAGAATCCCCAATTCATCTGATGTACATCTTTGGACCGTGGGAGATACCGGAGATCCTGGAAGAAACCCACACCACCACGAGGAGAACATGCAAACTCCACTCACACAAGACCAGGACCAGGATTCGGATCCCCAACCCTGGAGGTGTGAGGTAACAGCATTATCCACTGCGCCACTATGGGGTCTATTTTATTTATATAGCACTTTTTACAACATTTTCACAAAGCAGCCTTGGGGACCAAGGCACTAGTGAGCAAACCAAAGGCAACAGAGGCAAAGCAAAACTCTCTTAAATTGGAGGAACAAACCTCGGGAGGAAACAAGACTCAAAAGAAGAACCTGTCCTGGTTGATACTGGAGAGTGAGGGAGAATAAAGAGATGCCCTATTGAGATAATCAATAACAAGAGGCCTTTTATATATGTTACATTTACAGCATTAAGCAAACAGTTATATCCAAAGTGACTTCCATTCCCTAACTACAGTGGACATTCTCTCGCGAGCAACTTGGGGTTAAGGGTCTTGCTCAGGAACCCAGTGGTGCTGTGCTGAAGGTAGGAGTCGAACCCATGATGTTTTGGTCTAGAGGCAAGTATCCTACCCACTAGGCCACCATCAACCCACCTATTATTATTATTATTGTACATTATTATTGAAAAACTAAAACTTGTGATTTTATTTTTAGTGGCACAACACCGTAGTGCAAGTTGAGGGGTGATGCAGCCCCCTCAGGATCCTCGCCTTCTGCGTCCTTGGCATACTGTAGGTATTGATGATCGCTATAGTACAATCAATGCAGTACTGTAGAAAGACCCCTATAGTGTCTGCAATGACAGCCACATCTTGAAAGTCTAAAACCTTGAAACCAAAGGTTTCTCTGTCCCTTCATCCAGCAGTTCTCTGGTCAGAAGCGCCTATCTTTGTAGATCTGAGCGAGCCGGCAACACATTCGCTCCTAATTACAGGTGTCTCTGCGTGGCCCTTTCACAGTGTATGGAAATAAGGAGCGAGTGAGCAGAGAGAGGAGCAGTCAAACAGACTGAGTCAGTCACTCTGCGCTTCTCCGAGAGCCCTCATCTGCCTTTCAAAAGGCCCTTTCAACCCCGCCGCTCGCACCGTTCCGCCGTCATTGTTATTTTCCTTTCACCACCACCGCACCCGCCCCCCCGCAATTTCGCGAAACACTCCTTGCGTACTAAATGGCGGGGGGCCCACTAAGATAAAGCGGTGCAGAATCGCTGATGCTGTGAAAAATGGCTTGTTTTGCTGAGGTGAGGCAATGGATGGAGAATAGAGGAATGTGTTTTTTTTTGTTTGGTTTCCAAAGTATGGCTGGACAGCAACAGGGGCCATTTGCTAGCTCCAGGCAGCCTGGAGAGTTTGCTTTTGTTCCTGATTGATCGGTGTCTCCGAGCCACTTGCATTATTAACAGCGTGGGGGGAAAAATCGCATGAAATAATTGCGGTAATATGTCATATTAAGTGCTGCGCACACCCAAACACTACTTCGGCCTTCGCCTTGTTTACGACCAGGTGGGAACTTCTCGCTACAAACTAGTCGAAGAGACATTAAAGTTTCAATTGGTGCGAATGATGGCTCGGTTCTGCATGAGGTGCCGTCACGAAGCTTTAATAAGCACCCATGGGTGTCCGCTTGATAGATTGAGAAGTGCACAGCTGGAGAAGACAGATTTCACTGCACATGTATGCAAAGAAAATGGATAATTGCTTCAATTATAAGAAATGACAACTGTCCAATTTGCCTTTGTTAAGTGAGAATTGAGTGAAAGGGGTCATGCCTATATGTACCAGCCTACTGGAACTGACAGTGGTCCTTCTAGCTTAAAGCAAATGCCTCCCAGAATTACAGCCCTAGTTCTCTATTCTCTCACAGGCATCCAGTCCTTTCTTGTCCTGCAAGCATGTGTAGAAAGTGATCCAGTCAAGCAAAAAACAACTGATGAACCCTAAAGCATTGCCATGCCTTTCAAAGCCTTGAGTTTTAGCAAGAAACCATTGCAAAGTAAGTCAAATAAAAGTAAGTCTTATATTAATAGTTCAACCATGCATGCTAATGTTGCTAACAATGAATGAAAACTAATTGTTACTAATTAGCATGACACCATTTGATGCAAACTGGTGACTGTTCACTTTCATTCCTTGTTAGTAACATTAGCATTACTGACTGTATGAATAAGGTGTAAGTGTATAGTTGAAATTTTTTGTCACATGTGGGCAGCCAGTGATGCAGCACCCGGTACCTCAGTGGTGCCACTGGCAGTCCTGGGATTCAAACCCACAACCTTCTGATCACAGGGGCAACTCCCTAACCACTAGGACACCATCATTTGCCTCGATTAAACTCTTCAACTAGTTTGTGACAATCTATATCAACTTTATTAACTGAGTTGTTAGTGTCATAAAAAAGCAACATGCCATAAGGCCATCCTCAAAGTTTTATTCAAGCAATACAACACAAGGGGCGTGTGCTATTACCTTTAGCCTTCTGCTCAAATCACAGCTATGAGTGTTGAACTGAATTTTACAGTGGTTCTACAAAATAAGACAAGAGCATAAAAACACAGCTCTGTGTCAAATCCGTTTTAATGCCAACCTTTGCTTCCACCAAAACATTTTGCATTATGTATAGACACTCTCGCAATATCTTCCACAACACCTCCTCTGTAGCTCACTGGGTTCGCACTGAGGATTAAAAACCTGGGTTCAAATCCTGCTGTTGGCCTAATGGTTAGGGAGTTGCCCCTACAATTGGCAGGCCGTAGGTTTGAATCTCATGATTGCCAGTGGCACCACTGAGGTACACGTGAGCAAGATACCGTCCTCACACTCTGCCCCCCAGGTTCCATCATCAACTGCCCCCTGCTTCACTCAGGTGAATGGGTTAAATGCAGACAACAGTTTCACACTCTGTGCTATGGTTTACATATATAAATATAATTTGAAAATACTGTACACTGACACACATTAATTACAAACATGACTCTCTAACAAATCTTCCACTGTCCGGTTCTTAAGGGCAACATTTCAACATCCAACTGGTCCTCAAAGACCCCAGGGTGGTCCATATTGGACAGATCATGGCCTGGTGGTTAGGGAGTTTCCCCAGGGAGCAGAAGGTTGTGGGTTCGAATCCCAGGGCTACCAGTCTCACCCCACACACTGGCTGGCATCTCACTGCTTCACTTGGTGAATAGGTTAAATGCAGAGGACTGAAGCCATTTTCTCTGGGATCAATCTAGTGTATAAAATAAATAAAACATGTATTTATACCTGTGCGTTAAGGGCTGGGTTGGGGCATAAATCTGGCCATAATAGTCTCTGAAGATCACTTGGAGATCCACTACTTTGGCGAACCAAAATGGTTCTTCTGTGCCATCATGCAAAGAAATGACTTTTTAGAGTGTCTGGCAGGAAAATGATTCATCCAGTTTGCGTTGCTTCATGTAGCGCCTCCTAAGGGGAAACTTGGAAATTATGGAAAACCATGACCATTTGAAAGCTTTCAGAACACTTCGCTTTTTTACATCACCAGTGATTCTCTGAGGTTTTATTTTAGTGACTTGCCATGTAGTTGAACAATTGGAGTGGGATGTACGCCTACACTGAAAATTAACTATAACTAAACAGGGAAAATGGAGCATAATGAGGATAAAGTTGTTTGATAATGACATGAACAGACCAAGGTGATAAAAAATAAGGCAAGATCTTTTGACACCCAGCATTCGTACTGTAGCGTCTGCATATAGCTGAGCTAGTTAAGTATAATTGGCCAACTTTGGCTCCTCAAAATGCATCCATGATTACAAACTTCTCTGTGCAATAGGTTCATTAACCTCTTAATAAGATGCCGTTATATTTAAATGGGAATGTGAAACTGTGAAATGGTGGGAAAAAAGCTCGGATGGGTGAAAAAAAAATGACAGCTAAACCCTCTTGACCTTTCCCTCAGCCCATTAAAGCGGTCTGCCAGCACCTGCCTGGTAATTAATGTGCAAATGTGATCGTGACCACCACCCCACCTCCCGTACACCCCCCCAGTTCCTTGTCCCCTCCACCCCACCCTTTCCCTATCCTTCCACTATGCCAGCCCCTTCTTTTCCTTCCTCACTTTCTCTCAATTAGGCTGCAGCCTTTAATGGAGATTCTCATTACTGAAAGCAAATTGGTTTTAAATTCCAAGTCCATCAAAGGCTAAGTAATCTCGACTCTATGCAGGAATGCTAAGCCGCTGCTGTGTCATCTTGAAACTTCTTTAGTCTGTGACAAAACAAGGAATTTTTTTTTCCCTCGTTAAATACACAAGTCTTCAAACACAGTGGGCATGGAACATTTCAAAGTGGAAAAGTACCCGTGATTCCCTGAAAAGCGAAGACAAGGATGGAGAATCGGTCCAAACATTAGACTTCAGAATGAACAGTACTTACAAAATGTCCTTGCATTAAAGACACTCCTAACTAAATTCAACTGCGGACTCCTCACAAACTGCTAGATTTTGAAATGCATCTTAAAATACTGAAATGTAGTGTTTCCTCAATTATAGAATCTGCTTTATAGGGATTTTTCCAGATTTCTGCATGGTTAAGACGTATACAGGATGGTTTGATGCAATATGCTCTGTTGCCATCTTAGATTTATTTACAGTGGCGGTAAATGGAACCAGACGACCAAAGTGTTAAATGCCTTTAAAAGCGGTCTCACAGAAAGTTATTACATGAACTGGTTGCAGACATATTATGTGATGTGTGAAATATTGTTTTAACATAGTTTCATCTTAAAATATATACTTTTAAAATCCATTATTTTATGTTTTTTCAATCAAATCAACATTACAATTAAAAACATAGAAGACACATGTCAGTGCCTTCTTTTGTGACATCACAAGAAACAAATCACTGAAATAACCACAGATTTGTTTGCATAAATAGACCGGGGACTGAACAATACACATGTTTACATGTTTTCACATTTTCCGACTCTTATATTTCAAAAAAGGAAGGAAATCATTCCTTAACAACTACACACACACACACACACAGCTAATATTGAATGAGTGCTATGATGAACCGGCTAGTATATTTCCCATTTGCATAATGAAGCCATTAGCTCTCATTCATCAGCTGCATTTTCATGGAAAAATATTCCTTTAATATTCACTACTTGAAAGAAAGAGCCACTGCCCCCGTCTCTCTGTTCCTCGCAGACGCCTCAGATGTTGGGGTGGAGGCGTGAGATGAAGGCCCAGTGGTGGGAGGGGAGGCCGGAGATGGCTGAAAGGGATTTGGCAAGTGCCGTCGTTCCATCACAAGCCTGCAAACTCCGTGGAGCAAACACCACCCTCGAAAGACGAGGATGCTAATCCACTCCCGGCGAGGGCGAGAGAGCTTGCCAGCAAGCAGGGAAAGCGAGAGAGAGAGAGAGTGAGAGAGAGAGTGAGCACTTTGAGGATACTTCCCATGTCACTGCTTTCACTGCAGTGTTTCCTTTGGCTCTGGACGATGGGCGTGAGCTTTTGGAGGAAAGGACACTAATCAGACACGCTAAGCCAAGCAGGACTTTCCTTAGCGAACATTTCTCAGTGATTGTTTTTAAAAGGGAAAAAAGGAAAGCAGTCAGACTGTGCTGTTTAAACACACAAAGTTAATAGTTGTTTAAGGTGCACTGGGTATCATAGGGCTTCTGCGACTCTTTTGGAGGTTAAGAGAATGTTTTTATCTCAAGGACGGTTTAATACCATGGAGGTTTTTCTATTACTCTAGTTATAGTTGCCATTACTTTAGTGAATGACTGTGGCATTGTGATCTTCCTCACCTTTGGTGCAGGGGAAGACTGGTCTATAGTTATCCTGGGCTTAATCGGTTCTCCTGGAGGTTAAATGCTAGCACTGTTATCTCATTTAATGATTAATACCCTACAAGTGCTGGAATAGTTCTATCTATTTGTCTTATTTTAATTTACACCTAAGCATTTTTCTTTCATTTCCTTCTAATGATTTATTTATTTTTATCAGTGCAAAGTATGGCTGTCATTTTCATTGGGGACACTGTGGCCATGTCCTCATCACATTTTCAAAGATCAGTTAATCTGCCCTAAACTGCACGCTTGTATTCCACACTTGCCTCAATTGCGTTGAGCAAATCTTAAATAGACTTGTGTGGTTTCTGACATACTTTTATCTATAGAAATGGACAAAAGTAGGATGGTACAATCTAACTATTTGTTTTCATTTATTACATTAAGACTATAGATGGACATCTGATTATTCTCCATGTCTCTCTTTAATCCATCTACTAACAAATTCACACGCAGGTAGTTCAGGCTTTCCACAAGAAGCATGTGAAGACCGGAACTGTAACTCCTTCTTGTTATAATGTATGCTGGTCTATAGAATTATAGAAGAGGTCAATTTTACTTGTTATTGACATTTTATGCTCTTCAGGTCTGTATAGTAAGGTTTTTTATACCAAATTACAGGGGGTCCTCAAGTTACGGCGGAGATCCGTTCCTAGTACATTGATGTAGCCCAAATTCACAGAAAAAGGAAAAGGACATAAATATACTGTACTTGTACACTATGGATAAATGCCAAAAAATCACCAAACAGAGCAACACAAACGGGACACTTGCACTTAGAAAAGCGTCCTCCCTCACTCATAAGCTGCGTTACTACGTATTCTGCGTATCTTCCGCCACGTGCCACTAAACTAGTTTGCCTACGTGGGCTTTGTAAACTCCAAACGTTGTATGTCGAGACCCTCGTAACTCGAAGGCCCCCTGTATTCCATCGCCTACTACACTATAAGGACACAAAATATTGGGACACCTGACCGTTACACCAACAGGGACTTTAAATGACATTGCATTCCGTGGAGGTGAGTACATAGTTTAAACACCCCATGTTCCAGAAAGTAAATGGCACTTCAAGGTTTTAAAGCAAAACTATTTTATATTTATGATACTGATACAACCGTCCTGCCAGGGGCGTCAGAAGCTTTTTTAATGTGAGGGGGACACATCGGTCTACGCGTGTGGGCGGGGTTGGGTGTGGGCGGGGTTTAGGGTGGGGCGGGGTTTGGGTATGGGCGGTGTTTAGGGTGGGGTGGGTTTTGGGTGTGGGTGGGGTTTAGGGTGGGGCGGGGTTTGGGTGTGGGCAGGGTTTAGGGTGGGTGGGGTTTGTTTATGTTAATGGGGGTGACACCCATGCGTCCTGCTGTTACTATACTTAGGCTACCCTACAGGCAAAATACTTAAAATACTATTTTAAGTTATGCTACATGCATTTTCGTGAAAAGCAGTATGGCATACAGCTTCATAAGCCACATAAGCAAATCTATTTGAGTTTACAACATGGTTTGAGGCAAGCTTCTGTTGCTTGTTTGCTGTGGTGACATCCTTTTTTTCCAGGACATTTTGAGAAAATTTAGGATTTCTAAATGACCTAAAATCTCTGATTTGACTTTCCTTTCTATTGCCTGTCCAATTTGCCCACATTTTTGACCCCCAGTCTCCTCTGTTTTGGAAACCGAAACGTAGTCGACTTATTGTGTGCTATATTCGCTGTAAACAAGGGTGGTACAAGATGGTGGTGTGTGTGGACATCTATGCGGCGTCCTCTCCATCCAACTTCAAATCTGTGCTTATTGTATTGTCTTGGATTCACTTCCCATTCACGCTACTCTTACATTGCTATATTGTCTATTTATTGTATTGTCTCTAATTCCTTGCACTTTGTTCAATGCTGCTAACTGCTTCATACTAGTCACTCTGGAAGGTTTACATATCGTTCACACTATACTGTTATACTGTTGTTGATTTATCTGTGTTGTTTCTGCTGTAAATTGCGCTCTGTTGTATGTTGCTATATGTTGCTCCGCAGAGAAACGTCTCATCACACTATGTATGCGTTCACAGCTGCTGATGGCAATAAAGTAACCTTGAACCCTGAACCTGTGTAGGCTCAGTCCCCAAAGCACACTGTGAAGCTTCACTGCACATGGGCCAAAGGGAAAAATTGTGTAAATTAAAATTATCGCTTGAAGGCGTTCAAGCATTTTCCTCCTGCAGGAGTAAACAGCACTTTACAGGTTAGCAGTATTTCCCAGTCATCTTGCTTGTGAGCGCTGAGAGCACTGGCTGCCGCTGAGTGACAGTTGGTTGAGTGCTCTCTCTGTAAGCTTGCGAGCTTGGAGTTAGAAAGGAGAGCTTAGGACTTCTCTCTCTCCTCCAACACACTCGAAAGGCTCGATGCATCGGAGGCTTGATAATTAGTTGATGAGTTGATCCAGGTGTGTTCAAACGGGGAAAATATGAAGCCAGTAGATGGAGTATACACTTCAGTTCTATTTGCAGTATGTCTATTTGTCCCTCTTTGCTTTATAACAGCCTCTACTCTCTGGGGAAGTCTTTACACCAGATGCTGGAAGATTGCTCTGATGACTTGATTGCATCAGTGAGGTCAGGTACTGATGTTGGATGCTTTGGATTACCAACTTCAGTCCAGTTAATCTCAGAGGTATTGGATAGAGTTCCAGAGAATGCAGTCCTACAACTCCAACCGATAGCTGTAGGACTTTATAGTCTCTAGCTGACCTTTGGCAAAGTGCATGGTGACTTTAGGCTCATGTGTGGCTGCTCCAGAGCCTCCCATCCTTATGGTCAGTTCTATGAAGAGAATAGGCGCTTTTCCATAGGTGTACAGGAACAGTGCTGTACCTAAACAGTACAGCGATGGCATAGAACTTGCGATGGCGGCTCTACACTCTCCCTACAATTGATAACCAGTTGTCATCACAAAACCGCATCCATGGAGTCGAACCGGCTGGAACTTTTTCTGTCAGAGCAGCTTTTAATGGGTTTTTTTCTCAGCATTCTTTAGCCATGCAACAAATACCAAAACCATTTATCTTGTAAGTGATATCCTGGTTCAACTTCACATTTTTCACAGCATTAAAGCTACAGTTGTTAGCATCATAGAAAACTCAAAATGAAATGTGTCTCCAGCCCAAACAGACAGTAGTAGTGATTGTATTTAATTGATTTCCCAGTTGGTAGTTTGTCTCTCTATTTTTGGTATTTTACAAGGACAGTAAAAAACTATGGCCTATTTGCAATGTTGTAATGACGACATTTTCAGCAATCAGAAAGCAGTGATGCAGTCAGCTCGGCTGCGACCCCCTTTTGGCCCTGCCATCGAGCAGCTCAGGTACAGCTCGGGTATGAATCACTATTTTTAACTGAACCACCTTCATTCGTGATATGGTAGGTGCCATGTGATATTAGAAAAGTGCCATATGTGTACATTTGAAAACAGCTGCCATCAGTACATAGACCATAGTAGGAGGGCTGTCCAGATGGTTTTAAGCATATACAGTAGTATATATGAAGCCTTTCCAACAGACATTGTTTCAAAGCAGCTTTCTAGAAACACAAGTCTGGAATTTTACTCACAGGAAAATGATTTGTGAAAAGCAGTTATTTTTTATCACAAAGCAAACTAGTAATAGTAGTAATTATTTCATTCTTTTGCGTTGATAATGTAAATGTAATTTACAAAGAATTAAATAATGTATTTTATTTTCATGACATCTATGCCACATTTTTATGAACTGGTCCTTTAAAAATGTCTAACAATGGTCTGTTTTAAATTTCCTTAATGTCCAGTGGCTTGCTTGCAATCCCATGACTATTATGATGCTCAACTTCATGTTTGTCTGTGTATCTGCCCTGTCTGGACTGGTGATCTGTCTAGGGCAGGGTTGTCTCCGGTCCTGGACTCCGGTTCTGGAAGGCCAGTGTCCAGCACAGTTTATTGGATCCCCCACTTAAACACATTCACTAAACCTGGCAATTAACGTGCTGGACCATGACCCTCCAAGACTGGAGTTTGACACCCCTGGTCTAGGGTGTTTCTCCCCCATTCGCATTTTGAACACTGGGATAGCCGCCCTCAACCCTGGTTAAGGATAAGTGGCTTGGATAATTATAATAAATTCTAACATTCCAGACCCATTTTACAGACGATGCATCAATGCAACTCACATCATTTTTACTAGAGGAAAACTGTTCTGTTGTACTCGGCTAGTCTTTTATGCACGAGTGTTTTCAGAATCAGACAACGAAGACGACAAGTTCAACTAACCTTAACATGTTAAATCCATTTGCTATCAGAAAACTGAAAACAATACCAACGCCACCATCTAAAAAGCACCTTGTCTGAAAAGTCATTGTTTAAATTTGCACGGCATGGAAGACATCATCCACTTAATGTCAGCCACACAAGGTCTTTTGAATGAGATCTGGGGGGAAGAACAGTGTAACAGAGCCCATTCAAGCACTTATTTTTGAGGAAGAACCGGGCGATGTGTATAATTAATTAAATCATTTACATATCAAAACATTCATTTCTTTATGATAATAGGAGAAAACTTGAAGTGTGAAAGCACCTGGTAGCGCATAAAGGCTGGGCGGATTACACTTTTTGTGTGGATGGAGGAAGAGGTGATGAGAAAAAGAAAAAAGAAAGAAAAAGATCCGCGCTCCCTTTCGCTTTATCAGATGAACCGGCTGTCTCGAATGGCCACATAATGAGTATCATTACTAAGGGAAAATGCCACCCTCTATAGGAGCAAGCAGAAGACCGGCCACTTAGAAGAGGCTAAAGATAACAATAGGCTGGACACTGGGCACTAAGTCACTGTGGGAAATGTCCAAGTCTTGTCCTTAACCAAGCCTCAAAATAATTACTGCAGCTGAGTAGAAAAAAAAGGAGAGGAAAGGGAGGGAAATGGGTGAAGTGTCATTGTCGCAAAGCATAAAGGTCCATATGGCAGTCCTCCATAATTTGGTTATGTTAGGACTAACCTTGGCAGTAGTTCATTTTTGCCTTTAGTTTCAATATAAGACAGATGTTCCATCTCTTACATTGCCCTTTCTCAGTCAGTAGGCAGTCTAATATTATGCTAATGAACACCTGAAAAGCGGATGTTGGTTAAGACATAATGGCAATGCGCCACGATGACTTTGGGAAATCCTGCACATCCTTTAGAGAAGCTGCTTCTCGCTGCGCTAATTTCAATAGGGAGCTAAACTCGTTCCAATGCACTGAAGGAGAAAATTCTGTTTTACCACTTAATTAGAAATGCTGCAGATGACCATAGATGGAAATGATGAGACAATCAGTGAGAGTTTTACTACATACTGCTATTGTACCGCCAATTTGCTAATTCAGTCCAAACAACATTACAGGTCCATTCTGGATGGTTATTGGGTGGATGGAAGGGGTGATGTGCTTGTTGAAGCTTACATCTGACAAACACAGAGAAAAATACAGTTTAATAACATTTTGAGACTTTTGTTTGTAGCTGCAACCCATAGCTAAAGCTAGACATTAGCCTACAGTCAGTCGTGAAATGCTACAACAATGTTGGCACCCTCACTGGAGGACAGGGACAAAGTCCAGATAATACAGGAGGAGGACAAGCAACAGTATGAAATTCTGGACCAGATTCTGGCTCCATGCAAAAGACATTTCACTCTTGGTCAAAAGTGGGAAACATTTAAATCAACATAGCAGTAGCTAAACCTCACATGTCTTCAACATGGAAAACCTGAAATCGCTAAGTTAAATACTTTATTACAGAGATACACTAAAAAAAAGTATAAATATAAATATAAATATAAAATAATGCAAATATAAATGTGTATTATATACTACTTTTCCAAAGCATCACTGGAGTGGTGGCAGCCTAGTGGGTAGGAAACTTGCCTCTGGACCAACAGGTCATGGGTTTGAGTCCTACCTTCAGCACCACCACTGGGTTCCTGAGCAAGACCCTTAACCCCAAGTTGCTCCAGCGAGACTGCCCCCTGTAGTTAGAGAATGGAAGTCATTTTGGATAAAAGTATCTGCTAAATGCCGTAAAATGTAAATGTAGTACCTTGACAGATTTGCACTTCTGTTGCAGAACCAGCTTTTTAGCATTAGCATTGCTAACTCAACATGATTTAAATAGGTATGGCTTAGCATTTTAATCCTCCTACATGTTTCCTTCAGGGACCTTTGTGCAAACTGTGTCTTTCCAACTGAAAACAACTAGTAAAGAACAGCCTCCCCTGCTGTCACAACACTGTGTAGATCCTATCAGCATCAACCTTGCCCCCCACTCCCTCTGTGGGTTTTCCCCACCCACTTGTGGACTATCCTGAAAGTTCTCCCGTTTTCAAAGACTTCAAATAAAAGAAATTTGGGAATGTTTGTTCTTGTGTGATGTTGTATTTGTAAACCCCAGAAGGTGTTGCTATCATTATATGGCTTTAGAATTACAATAACGTTGGGACATATGGGACATAGGAACACCAAACAAAGCTGAGCATGACATCTGATACCTCAAATATCAACACAAACTGGTTCTCACATTGTTCAGAAGTTTGTGTGTTTCCTCAAGTTGTATGTTTTTTGGATTAAAGCTTCGGCCAAATGTAATGTATGTAATGTGATGTGCTGACAGAAGCACTTCTTCACTGAACCGACTTCTAACTTCTCAATGGACATGGTTGAGGCCCCGCCCCACATCTCCTAATGAAGTTGCTCATTTAAATACTTTGTTAGAGTGATAGACTATACAGAGCTACATGATTTAATTCTGTCCATAAGGTATCATGACAAAGAGAAATGCAGTCTGTAAATGTTCTGTAAATGTCCTGGAGAAAGTATTGTAATAGCAGGGAATTGTAATAGCAGTTTGAGTTGCCCCAACTCTCTTTCATCACTTTCAGCAGAGGACATGCGTCCATATGCCTCCAAATTCCAACGCCTGACATGTCCTAACTCATTTTTACAGCACTTTATGAGGTGAGGTGTCCTAAATATTACTCGACTAGGGAACGGCCCTAATTATGAAGAATCATTACTGACGACCTGTTCCTAGATTTAAAGTAGATCCTCGTCTGCTTGTCTCTCAGAGTTCAGCTTTCGAGACTCTTTGTGCTGTCTATGCTGTCCTCACTTGAGCCTTGGTTTCTCTCCACTGACTTTGAATCCTTGACTTGAAAGTCTTACATTTAATCTATAAGGTTGAGCAGGGACTTCCCTCATACACTATTTAATGGATTTAGTTAAACTTTATGATATAATATTAATATACAATATAAAGAAAATGCTTTAAAAGTGTCTTTAATTTTTTTTTTACTTTAGCCCTATCGTCATACGGCTATGATATAATATTACTGTAAAATATAATGAAAATGCTTTAAAAGTGTTTTTAAATTTTTAAAAACTTTATCCCTATCGTCATACGGCTAAACAACAAGTTCCTCCAGTTTGCGTTGATGCTTGAGGTGTCAGACGTCATGCTGAGCTTTGTGTGGTGTTCTTATGTCACGTAGAAGCAAAGTTATTGTAACATGTAATACATGACATGTAAACATGTAATAATAACCACTACTGGGGTTTTAAAAATGACATCACACACAGATGTCCATGAAGAACAAAATGCCCAAATTTATTTTATTTTAGGTCTTAGAAACAAAACAAAAACAGAAAATCTTTGAACCCGGGACTTTCAGGATAGTGTCTGCCCACAAGTGTGGGGGTCCAGAGAGTGGCCAAGTGGCGGCACGCCAAGAAAAAGAGGAGCAAACAGTGAGTGTGTAAGAGAGCAAACACTGGTTTGAGACCGTTTTACAACAATTGTATTCGTTGAAATCAGATTGTACTAATACAATCAGTTCTGAAGGTTAATAAAAACATTTCCAACCAGTTTGGAATCATACTCACATGCCAGGGATTGGACACCTCATTTTTAGCCTGTTGGGCCACTTGGGGAGTTCATTTTTAACAGAGCCTCGTTTCTGTCCACAGCCCACTTTTTACGGCAAGGCTTATGACCTTTCCGTTATTTCTATACATCTGATAGAATCTTTGATTGGCCAGTTTCACCTTGTATCATGAGATAACCTTGATCCTGCAGATCCTAGCCATTAAACCATCCCTGTGCTCTTCTTTATCACCACTCCACTGGGACATCCCGAGCCCCAGCCCTCCTCACCCCACTGGTCTGCTGTCTTAACCATCTCCAGTGGCATGGCCTGATTTCTGTCCTGCCTTTGTCCCAGCTCTTCTAACAACTTCAGCAAAG
The DNA here is from genome assembly GCA_037974405.1 of Brachyalestes nurse. NCBI lineage: Eukaryota > Metazoa > Chordata > Actinopteri > Characiformes > Alestidae > Brachyalestes > Brachyalestes nurse. The sequence continues at coordinate 26,737,893 of JBBPCY010000039.1, forward strand.
TCGGCCCTCCATCTAGTTTAAATGGGCAATCAAATCTTCACCACTAAATGTATAATAGTGACATGATTTCATATTACAACTACACTCTTCTAACTTATCACATTTCTACATGTTTCCCTTTAATATGTTTAGTGTGTCAAGGCCAGGAAAAGTGATCCATAAAATATATCTGGCATGACATTTATATTTATTATATCATTACCATTTTGTGTTACTGTCAGGGGAACCCTCTGAGCCTCCAAACCTTCAGAGAAGGCCAATGATTTCTTAAATTGAGTTCGTTTTTATTCAACAGAATCATGTTTGTTAATAAACTCTTGAGTTCTGCAGTACTACTTGTATGTCATTATTAGACTTTAATGGGAAACAATAGGATTCTCAAATCTTTTAGACCTGGTAAGAGGGCTGGCTATCCATGCAAGATGACCTTTGATTATTTTTAAGCTGAAAGCATTTTCCAAGGAAGGTGAAAATCTCCTAAATCACACACAAAACCATGATTTCAGCCAAAGGTGATCTTCTAGGTACTGACTGAAAGGGTGCCTAGATTTATGCACATGCCAGATTGTAGGTCATAAAGAAAAAAGTGGGCTCGTGGAAAGGAACAAGGCTCTGTTAAAAATGCACTTAAGCTCTCGAGTGGCCCAACTGGCTAAAAATGTGGTGTCCAATTCCTGGCACCTGAGAATGGTTCAGAATGAAATGTGCTTTTATTAAGTAGGTTATGTTGTTAAATCGTCTATCAGTTGATACAGAGTAATTCTAGCCAATCAGAGGTATCTGTTAGGTCATATATGCATAGGTAGTACTGTCCAAAGACACTATGTGACCAGCAATTTAAAGAAATGCTGGTGGATATGACGGTATTCTGGGTTTTTGACCCACACTTGCTCCACCCGTTATGAGAGCTGACCTGCTCTGCCGGAACTGTTACCCCTTAGAACACAAGAATCATGGATTCATGCCAGAAAAGCAGCACATGGTAAATCGTTGTCATAAAGCCAAATAACTTCTGACATAGAACCAGTTACACATAGAAAGTTATTGCAATTTATTATTTGGTAATCAGTGACTCAAACCTAAACCAATGCACAGCATGTCTGCAAGATATTTATAATTTGTTCAGAATGCTGCTTCATCGCTTTTCATGGCTGCACCCATGCTGTTTTCTAATAAGGTGAGCCATATTCTAATAAGGTGAGCCCACACGTGTGTGTGTGTGTGTGTGTTAAATTCAACAGATACCAACTGAATTGTGCGTTCAAATTAGCAAAATTTTGTCAAATTGAAACTGCATGGCATGGAATGCTGTAAAATGGCATGAACGTATCACTTACATTAACGAAATGTGTCATCTTTCCTAAATTTTTGCATGTGTCTCTTGAGGGTTTTAAAAAATAAAACAAATGCATTCAAATTGGCCTCCTGAAGTCTAAAAAAGAGCTCTCCTTACACATGTCAGGACTAAAGATTACTGAGAATTTTGTGAGCATCTGAAGGCTAAAAGCATTTGCGCATCACATCATGATGGCCTCTTTCAGCCCTAATGGAATGTGAAACATTGTTCTCTGCTCATTTTCAAGCGCATCTGTCAACCAACATCAGCTAGCCCTCAGATCTACTCTTCATTAGGGCTGTGTCTCCAGTGCCTGCTTCTATTTTCTTCCCTCACCTTGCAGCTTTGACACCATCATGCCTGTCACCTCGGCTTCTCCATATGGTGCCATGCAGCTGAGAGGGATGGTGGGGAAAACAGCCAGGGTTGGGTTTGGAGATGGATGTGTGGGATTGTTCAGCTGTTAATGGCTGCGATAATCACATTGCGATCATCCTAGGCTCCCCATGAGCCTTTTAAACAGTATGATTTCATAAAGTTTTATAGAATGATTTCATAAACTGCTTTTATAAGTTCTCAACCATTTGAAGACACAGCCTGAATGGTTGTATCTAGTGGGGGGTGGCCTAACTTAACCCTTAGCAGCATGGATCCATGCTGGCAGTTCAACAAATGGTAAACTGTCATCATAAAGCCAAACAACTGCTTATATTTACATTTATGGCATTTAGCAAACATCCAAAGCGACTTCCATTCCCTAACTACAAGGAACAATCTCCCTGGAGCAGCTTGGGGTTAAGGGTCTTGCTCAGGAACCCAGCAGTGGTATACTGAAGGTAGGATTCAAACCCATGACCTTTTGGTCTAGAAGCAAGTATTCTACCCACTAGGCCACCACCAACACATGTAAGTGTAGGTGAGCAAAGACCGGTTTTAGAATGTTTTGCACCATTTATATTTGATGAAATCAGATTTTGTTAATACACTCTGAGTCCTAGGGGTTTAACCCAGACAGCAGCAGCTCATTAAAGAGACAATTGCATAAAAGGTTACGGAAGCTAAGATGTTTTCCGTGATCTCAAGAGCAGGGCCCTGTAGTTCTGAGGTATGTTAAAGATCTTCTTTAAGGCTCTTTACTGTGGCTAAGTTTGGAGCATCTGCTGGCACATATATTGTTCAGATGAATGTAGATGTACTGAAACAAATGAGGTGTCAATCAATAAATGCATCTGGAATGCCATGGAAGATGCTTCAGACATTCAAGGCTACTTCTAAGATGCCGAACCAAGTGCATGCATGATGTTACGCGCATGTGCTAAACTTAGTTCTGGCTGAAACAACTGAAGTGGCCATTTCCCTCTTCTTGTTAATGAATAAAGGTGCTGTCTTCTTTCCTGAGACATTTATAAAGATGAATGTGTGGGATCACAGAAGGCAGGAGGGTTGACACAAGAGCTTTTCCATTAGTGGAGAAACACACTCATGGGCCAAGGGTCTTGCTTTGAAGACGATGTTTGGGTCCTTGGAAAACCAGAACAGTGTGTCTACATACGTGTCTTAAGTACACTGAATATACTCTATGGCCAGGAAAACTTGAAAACGAACGGCAGTGTGTGTGTGTCAAAGCTAGAGAGTTTTTGGAGGCTTTAATGAGATATGAGGCTGCCCAAGTCATAACACAACTCTTAAAATACTTGGCATCTTATTTTCTCACCAAATGGTTTTGACCACTTAAGACACTCTGAAAAACATGGCAAGACATTTAGAGTCCTCTGAGATAGCTGCTGATACTTTTGTTGTGTGAGCAAATGCAAAAGTCATGTCTCGAGAGGACTGTGAGCTTCAGTTGGAGAACACACTTCCAGACAGAAAGAGAAAAAGGAGATGATGGATGGTGCAATGGAAAGTCTTGAGATCTTTATAGATTGGAAAACAGTGCCAATGAAATAAAGGTCCATGACCAGATCATGGACACATTCATAGATCATTGATTTTTAATCCTTGTTTCCTTCTATGCAAACCTGGCTCTACTTGATCCAAAAAATGTTTCTGATGCTTTTTTATCATGTTTCCTGATTCTGCATTCTGGGAACCGGCCAAACGCTTGTTCAGGTTTGACAATAGGGCAACTCGTGCTTATCTGCAGTGTGAATAAAGTGCTTAAAGTCCCAGTGGCCATGGCTTAATAGAGTCAGGACAGAAGGAGATGACTCAGATGGTGAAAAAATAAAGGCAGAAATTCAACACAATATCTCCATGTCCTGTAAAGCACAATATGTTGCTCTTAACTCCCTACATGGTACAGCCTATTGAAAGCTGCCTTGGCTTAAGATCCAAGTTTCTTTTCACTCTTCTCACTTTCTTCTGGGTTATGAGCAAGTTTTTCTCTCCTCAGATACATTAACCCTTAGAACTTCCATGCCGGAAGTGCAAAAAATGGTAAATTGTCATCATGCAGCCATAAACTTTGATACAATATTCATATTAAATATAAAGAAATCACTTCAAACTGTCTCTAAAAATGTTTAAGCTTTAGCCCTATGGTCAGAAGTTTTTGATTCATAACGATAACCATAATCAAATGCTAAACAATGGTAAATTGTCCTCATACAGCAAAACTACTTCTTACATGGAAATTCCTCCGGTTTGTGTTGATGCTCGAGGTGTCGGACATCATGCTGACTTAGTTTTTGTTATTTACACATGTAATAATAATAATAATAATAATAATAATCACTACTGAGGTTTTAAAAATGGCATCACATGCAAATGCCCATGGAGAACAAAAATGCCCAAATTTATTTCAGTTGAGATCTTAGAAACAAACAGAAAAAACATAAGATCTTTGAACCCGGGAGAACTTTTTATTTGTTGATTTTATTTGTTAAAATCAGATTTTACTAACATGCTCTGAGTCCTAATTGTTAAGAGGTAAAGATTCAGGAGCACAAATTCACAGGAACCCCTGGAAGCATTCATTCTTATGGCCACAGAGGTAGACATGTTCTTGTCCACTGATAGTAAAGGGATCATAGACAGAGTTGCAATACTGTCATCATCTCTCAGGGTATACGGTTTAACCTGTAGACCTGTACTGTATGTTCTAACCAGTAGAACATATGATATACTGAGTGTTTTCAGGTTCCCGGTATTTTGCTCTCCAGCCTGCAAGGCCTCTGTAGTCAGCCCCTTTCATCTCTCAGTTTTGTAGCAGGACTACAATAATAGATGTCATCATTTGCAATTTGTTCTTTATATGTGGAGGTAATCTCGTGGCACTCACTGCAAACCGTTGTCAAATGTAAGGGCATGGTTATAACCAACTGCCTGCAGCCTGGTCAGGAAATGCATCATAGGGTAAATACCTTTAGTAGATTATATTAAAGCTTATGATAATACAGCCTTCAATCATCATCAATGTACTGTGATGTTACTTGTGAATATGATACCTATAAATAATAAATAAAAGTCAAATAAAATCTACGCAGAAATACTCTGTGCAAAATATGTTATACACACCAAATGCAACGGTCAGTAAGACAGGTGGATAAGAATACTCTTGTGGATAAAAATACTACTCTAGTTATAGAGTGTGATATGAGTGTGTGTGTGACCAGGGGAGGAGTTAGAGTCTGATGAGTGGGTGGATGACCAGGGGAGGAGTTAAAGAGTGATGGATGGGTGGGTGGGTGACAGGAGAGGAGTTATAGCGTCTGATGGTTGGGGGTGTGACTGGGGGAGGAGTTATAGAGTGATGGTGGGTGTGTGATGGAGGAGGAGTTATAGAGTCTGATGGGTGTGTGAGAGACAGGGAGGAGTTATAGAGTCTGATGGGTGTGTGACAGGGGGAGGGGTTATAGAGTCTGATGGGTGGGTGGGTGACGGGGGAGGAGTTATAGAGTCTGATAAGTGTGTGACAGGGGGAGGAGTTATAGAGTCTGATGGGTGTGTGACAGCGGGAGGAGCTATAGATTCTGATGGGTGAGTGTGTGACAGGGGGAGGAGCTATAGAGTCTGATAGGTGAGTGTGTGACAGGGGGACGAGCTATAGAGTCTGATAGGTAAGTGTGTGACAGGGGGAGGAGCTATAGAGTCTGAAAGCAGTGGGGAGGCCTCAGTTAGGTTACTAGAACATGTTGCCAAATGTCAAAAAGGATTAGTTTGTCTTTTGCTTCATGTGTAGTTTTAACATCTCCATGGGGGCGGGGGGGGTCTTAGCTGCAACACTGAAGCTTAATTACAGCCTCCACATGGTGGGGTTAGTTTTAACAGTGTTGCAACTGAGACTTTCAGAACAAATTAACTCCATATTCTCACATATGAGTTATACATAGTAGGTGACATGTCTGATGAATAATCTTACTTTCGTGGATAACTGTCTATCAGACTGCTGTGAAAATTCACAGATGTAGTTGCTATGGGAATATGAGGAGATGATCAAAGCACTTTCTACTGGAACCAGTTTAACTGCATAAAAAATCCAGGTGGAATTTTACCCCCTGGTTATGCCCCTCTCTCCCCAGGGCCTATTGATCAATAGGGATGAAATGGACTGCTCCTGCATCATTCAGAAGAACACTGCAGCCTCCTCCACCTGTCAATCACCCAGCCACTCCTTTTACTCCGACTGATCCTTTTTTTTCATGGTGCATGTATACACGTGTGTGTGTGTTTATGTGTGTAAACATGGACTTTGACTCCATTTCAGAGGCAGTAAACAAAGGCCTCTGACGCATGTGCAACCATCACACACACGCGGACCCACACTGTGAGCCAAATATATTTATCGTCTTGAGCTCTCTTGATGCTTTCATGGCTGGATTTTGATGGCTCAGTTTGATTGTGTCGGGGTCCACACACACACACACACACACACACACTGTACACTCTCTCCTTCTCTGGCTGACTCACTGATGACAAAGCACTTTCGCAGTGCATCCATCTTGAGGAGTGCGTTCGGTTTAACAATTAACATTTTCCACACACACACTGTGTTCCCCGTCTTCATACACACACCCTCCCTCCCATTCGTCACTGGTGCTTGTGGAGTACATTTGGTCATTAATTAAATAACGTAATAGCATTTCAGGCGTGACTGACCGATCACTGACCCCACTTTAGGGCCTTTCTGACCAAATTGGAACATCTACACCAGACCCCCCCCTCCCTCACTGTCACAGTGGGGAGTCTATTCTGACCCTCCTGGAATGTCTGGAAGGTAACAAAAAGCAACAAAGAGAACACGCTTATTAGTATCAACCTTTAGAATTCAGAGTGTATTAGTAATATCTGATTTCAATAAATATAAACAGTCTAAAACCAGTGTTTGCTGCTCTTCTACATGTCGCGGCACCGCTCGGCCACTCTCCGGACCCCCCTCCCTCTGCGGGTTTTCCCCACTCACTTGTGGGCAGAGACTATCCTGAAAGTTCTCCAGGTTCAAAGATCATGTGTTTTTCTGTTTGTTTCTAAGACCTAAAATAAAAGAAATTTATGGACATTTGTGCATGACGCTAGTTTTAAAACCCCAGTAGTGGTTTTTATTTATTTTTTTTTTAATTACAGTAACTTAGGTCCTACATTATATAGGAACACCAAACAAAGCTCAGCACGACGTCCGACACCTCGAGCCTCAACACAAGCCAGAGGAACGTCCATGTAAAAAGCTGTTTTGCTGCATGATGAAAATTTACCATTCCTGCACAGATCTGTGCTGCTCGCATTCTGAGGGTTAAAAGCATGTGGAACGCTCGGTGTTCCTGTTTGATGGGCCGAACACCTGGCTGTTTGTCCCCCTGGGGTTGTGTGATGACTCTATCCAGTGCAGACCCCCAGCCTGTCCATCCAGATTAAGGCACTCTACTAGTGCGCCTCATTTGCATACGCACTGGTCCCCGGCGGCGAGGCCTCCAACACTGCAGGGTGTGACTCACCCAGCAGCTGACGCATCTAGGTAAACAAGAGCGGGACACACTGATGCCGCTAATGAGAGGTGATGTACTGTACACTGCAGTAGTGGAGGCGCTCTCTGTGATAAGCCATGGCTTTGGAGGCTGGAGAATCTTTGTGCGCAAGTGTGTAAAGTGTTAAAGCTGCATGAACGCTGTGGAAACACGACACATTGACATGAGGAGCACAAATTAAAAATAGAATTGGTGCTAATGTCAGAGTAGCATTGAGTAACATTGCTTATCTTTTATCATTCTGATCAAATAGTGCAACTGTAAAAACCTTCCCCATCCAGGTCTTAAAGACCTCCTACACTACATCTTTTAAACGGCCTGAAACATGGAGAAAACATTTCCTCAAACTCCATAGAAGGAGACTATCTAGAACCTAAGCTGCAAAAATGACCCATTTTGATTTCAATGCTTTTTCGATGTCACAAAAATAAATTTATATGTATTTTATTCAACCAACAGTAGTTAAGTCTCACCTATTCATGCTGAAGCTATAAAGAGTGCTTTTTGCAATCAATGCAGGCCAGCCAGTCAGAGCAGGGTTCATCTTCAGAAATCAGCATTAAGAGCACTTTCTAAAAACGCCTCTTCAATTCTAAGGTCATATAAGAATGAAACTGTTTAATCCTTTCCCTGGCCTCAACATGCCTGATTCAGCCATTAACTGATTAAGAAAAATGTTTTAACACCAAAAAAAGCAACTGCAGAAGCACAAGTAGTGCTTCATTTTGAAGATCATAATAACTGGGTGATGACATTAACATGATGCTGTGGCAAATGATGACTAACACTGCTAAGCCTTCAGTTAACGTCAACAAATACAGTCACAACATGAGGAAAAACTCACCTGTATGATAATGTTAACTCCTGCTTGTGCTCTAATTGGATTCTTGTGCTGTGTTAATGCTAGAATTGCACATGGATGTTTGGCAAATATTTGAGCTGTATGCTGCGTTTCTAGAATGACTCCTTCAGTAAAGAGAACTGGCATAAGGCTTCTGCTGGTTACCATCTGACACAAACCCATTCTTTAGGCTGCCAATCACATTCACACTCAGTGATAGATCTAGAATTTCACAGAGGTATGATTGATGGATTTCTCTTTCACGTCATCATTATTCTGTGGGTTAGTCTGACATGTGAGGCCTTCTGCTCTGTTCTGGGAGCTGACCTTTTTTAGCCATATCTACCGAACTATCATGATGAAACAAATATGATAAGATCATTTTTCAATGATTAGGTGGTTCAAGAACTGCTAAAAATATTCCAAACAAAACATACTTAAATTAAATAACACATAATACTGGAGCATTTTCCAAGTTCATATACAAAAATGTTTCTATTTATTAAAACCTTTCAAAAAACATGAGACAGACACTGTATGGACAAAAGTATTGACACACACCTGTTTTTCAGGGTTTGGGCTTGGCCCCTCACTTCTAGTGAAGGGCCATCTTAATGCTTCAGTATACCAAGACATCTTGGAAAACGCTACACTTCCAACTTTGTGGACCCAGTTTGGGGAAGAACCTTTTCTATTCCAGCATGACTGTACCCCAGTGCACAAAGCAAGCTCCCAAGACGTGGTGGGAATAACTTGACTGGCCACACAGAGCCCTGACCTCAACCCCATCCAACACCTTTGGGATGAACTGGAACGGAGACTGTGATCCAGACCTTCTTGTCCAACATCAGTGCCTGACCTTGTAAATGCTTTAGAGAATAAATGGACACAAATTCACACAGAAACTCCAAAATCTTGTGGAAAGCTTTCCAAGAAGAGTGGAAGCTGTTATAGCTGCAAAGGGCGGACGAACTCCATGTTATGGATTGAATGCCTGTCAGGCGTCCCAGTACGCTTGTCTGTACAGTATAGATTTCTATATGTAATTCTTACATAAAACTTGTATAAACCTTTGCTGAATGGAAAACCGTTGAGGCCAAGTACAAGGCTGCTGCTTCAGGTTGTGACAAACAGAGTTTTCATCTTAAGGCAAGCAGCTGTTAATGTTAAGATTAGTAAAACTCCTAAAGCTGGGATGAAGTCTTTCTTGTTAGCATTTTCTGCACTTATTACACTACAAACAGACTAAGCTTTTCAACCAATGCAGTTGTAAATACTATTGTGTTGTTTAACTAAATAAATGTAATATCCAAACCAAATGCACGAATTAAACTAGCTTAGAATAACTGATCATGTTATACTGAAGCCTATGCATTACACTTACAACCAGGACCAAAGGAAAAGCATTTTATAACATTAAATAAATATTACTTTTTATTTCACTCATGCTTAAAAATATTTAGAAATGCTGCTTGAGAAAATGTATGAATTTAAATAGTTAATGCTGTAGCCGGTATAGCCAATGAAGCATGACATCATCTATCATGTGAATGATTAATAATTTATCACTTGAAATCTGCACATATCAACCACCCCTAATTACAATAACAGCCACTAATTGGTCATAAAATGTTACTTTATTAGTAATAAGTGGTCACACTGTGTAACACAACCTATTACCTACACTTGCCTTCACATAGGTAAAGTTTTATACTACTTGTGGGCCTGTTCTTAGAACCCTTACATTATGCAAAAGACCTTTAAACTTAAGTAGATGCTTAACACCCACACATCGAAAAAATCCACTGAAAGGTTTAGAAAAGCCTTTTTTCTATGGCATCACGCAAAGGCCCCCTTTTATGCACCTTTATTTTTAAGAGCGTACCTCCAAGGTCACCCCCACCTAGCAGCCCAGAATTCTGCGAATAAAGTATAGGAAGTAGTAATAAAACATTTTTGTACTTGCCTGGGCAATCCTCGTTTAAATAACTCCAATTCAGGGGCAGACTGCCAATGAGCTCATTAATATTCGTCCTACTCATTATGTTCCCCACTGTGTGTTTTGAAAATCTGATTTTGAGATGTTTCGCCCTGATTCGCCACTGTTTTTACTGCACTGACCTCAGGTTTTGTCTTACTCTAGGGACAGCTAGACAGGTGGGCTCAATAATGCAGTTTGATGCAGCAAATTCTGGGTATAAAAGGTGCCTAACACCCCAGAGGTCATCAGGAGGGAGCATTTGTGCTGCAGAGTGATCTTTTGATATGTGATAATAGGTTGTAAAGTTTTTACACTTCAGCAATAAAAGTCAGGGTCTAAAACCCCACCTTTACTGGTGTATGGATGGTATCGGATAGTATGCACAACCGGTGTTGTCCAGTTTTTCATGTCATAAAAACGTCAAAATGTAAAATGTAGGTTTTTTAAAGGTGGGTTTAAAAGTGAGTTTTGGCCAATCATTCTCAAAACCACCTTTAGAAGCAATTTTATACAACATAAATTACATTTCATTAATGAACCATGACTATCAGAGCTCAGTCTCAGTTTCAGACTATAAATATCAAAACATGGTCACAAAATGAGGCAAAAACACTCTAATACAGTACAAAAATTCAAAACTATGGTAATCTAGTAGTTAGAAATCAAAATATGGTATATGGTTGGTTAATGGTTGATTTCATATAAATCAAACTTTAATTGCCTGAAAGGCCTAATCAGTGTTTAACTGTATCTAACTAGATCCCAACAGAGAAAAAAATGATTGGCTAACTTTCTGTTGAGCATTTCAAGAGTTTAACCAAAACTTTCCATTGAGTCATCATTTAACACAAGGCAGCCGTTTCCCCCCTTGTGATCGGATGGTCATGGGTTCAAATCCCAGGACAGCCAGTGGCACCACTCTGGTACCTTTGAGCAAGTTACCGTTGCCTCACACTGCTCCCTGGATGGTGTGTCACTGGCTGTCCACAGCTTTACTCGGATAAATAGCTTAAATAATAGCTTAAAATAGCTTAAACAAAATGCATTTAGAGAAAAAGCTGACTGATAACTATCTTACAAAGAAGCCTTGCAAAAAGAGACCGAGTAAAAGAGAGCAGGACCCCATTGCTGATGTTTGTGTCCCCATGCCCAGATTAACCCAATTTAAGGCTATTCCTCTGCAGCCGCAATCCAGGACCCGGTATTATGTACTCAGGACCCTTGTACACACCAATTAGTTATTTTCTTAGAGCCATACAACCAAGCAAAGAGCAATACAGGAATCTTTATTTAGACCCCTGTGATCGGAAGGTTGTGGGTTCAAATCTCAGGACTGTAAATGACACCACTGAGGTACCCCTGAGCGAGGTACCGTCCCCAAACATTGCATCGCTGGTTGCCCGCTGCTTCACTTGGTGAATGGGTTAAATGCAGAGAAAGAATTTCACACTGTTCACACTGTGCTGTGCTGTGTTCACGTATAACAAATGGTTCACTTTCACTTATTTTAAGAGCGCAGAAACTAATTCTACTGGAAGCAAAATCTTGAGCTGACAAATCCCTGGGGTACCCATGGTTTATACAACATCACCACCTGAAAGGAAGAGCTCTGAATGCTCCGATGTGAGGAACAAAGGAATAAAACCTTGAAAGAACCTGTCTACCTGCTTTAGGTCAGTTTGATGGGAGGAAGGAAGCAAAGTCAGTACTTTTGTTCTGGAGCCTACCCAAGAGGAAGGAGGTTTTTGGGTTCAAGCTCCTTTGTTTTATGTCAACAGACCCCTGCCTTTTAGCTACTGTTCACATCTTGCAAACACCTAAACGGCAGCGAGGGACACAGTGCAGTTTATTACAAAATGGGTCCAGGCCTGGTGAGAGCTTTTTACCAGAGGCTCGGCGCTGACCCCCGAAGCCATGTGAGCAATTGTATTTATCGATCTGTTCCTCATCCTATGAGTCATCTCATCCAACAGACAGACACACACACTCTCTCTCTCTCACACACACACACATACACACACACACACACACAATCTCTCTCCCTGAGACTTGGAAAGGAGGCCTTGGAGTGTGGGTGATTTTCATAAGGCAAGTTTTAAGTCAATATTGTTTCTATACCTTTTATGACAGTGATATCCAGTGGCAAAGTCTTGATCTGAAATTCGATGTGGCAAGCCAACAGACTTTATCCTCATAGAGGGATTCGATTGGAGGCTTCAGAAAGACCACTATTCCTTGTGTAATCAACACTTTTTCGTGATGGCTGTACTATATCAAACTAAAGGATGTTTCAAAGTCCTTACAGGTATGCATCGATACAGCATTAACTAACGTTGCATACTAGAATAAATAAATAGAAATCAATCGCTGGTAATTAAATGTGCCATCAATCACAAACTGCCTGCCTGCTCAGAGCTATGTGGCCGTGTCAGATCTCATAATGATTGACAGTGGTGTCTCCTTGACAACTAAAATAACCCAGTGGCTGTGGGGAGTGGTTCAGCCATTCAACTCTGCCAAAACAAGTATATCCCCCGAAGAACGATGGACCACTATACTAGACTTGGCTGGTCTCTGAATGGTGGCACTGGCCCAAGCAGCTTGGTGCTTGGTGGTGTGTCTGAACTGGACTATTTGTTCTTCAGCCTAATGTTACCCATAAAAATATCAAGATTTCATAGTTGATCATCAGTTTAAGTATGTTCATTTGTTTTAGATCTTTTTAAATCAAAATACCGATGGACCAGGCTTCTGAAATTGAGGTCTGGTTTTTAGGGGTAGCTAGCAGACATGTCAGAGACATTTGTATTACAATGAGGATGTTACCCTCATTATTAATATGAAAGAAAAACATGTATACATTACATGTTTAATAGAACATGCTGGTTCTTGTTTTCTGCTAGAATCACTAAAATCAGCAGACTGTCCTCAAAGCCGTTGTACACAAATTGGACAGAAAAAACTGACAGGAAAAAAAATCCTTTTTAAAAATCCTTTAAAAAATCCAAGACCAACATCCTTCTGTGTAAGAATTTGTTTACAAAAACTATAGAAAATGGTTGGTATAGATATAGATGTAGTTTACATAGAGTCTATTCATGAAATTAGTAGACAGGAACTTTGAAGTCACTAATGTTTCCCACCCACACCTCTGAATGCACATATTTGATGATGGTAGCTGGTGGCCTAGTGGTTAGGGCGTTTGCCCTGCGAGCAGAAAGTTGTGGTAAGCAAGGTACCGTGCCCACACACTGCTCCCCGGGCACAGTGTTCCTGGCTGCCTGCTGCTTCAATAGGTTTAAATATAGAGGAAGAATTTTGTGCTGTTCACACAGTGTGCTGTTGTGTGTTCATGTATGACAGAATGATCACTTTCATTTGAGAAGCGACTTATGGTGTTTGTTGTGACACTAGTCATTCCTGCTTCACACATTTTACACTCTAAGCTGAAAGTAAGAACAGTCCCATCTAAGCATGTTCTGCACAGAAAAGAGAACAGGGTTTGAGTCCAGCTAACAAGAGCACATCACTTATCTAATGTTTGGCACGACTCCTAATGTAACCTGGCCCTTGCCAACCTAATTACCTCGCTCTGTAACCTAATTTAATTTGATCATTTCAGAAACTCACGATGCTGATAAAAACATGATTCATTGTATTACAGCCTCAGTGTGTATTAGCCATAGAAATGACTTCTGCTCAGTTGATGTTAGCATCACGGTGACAAATACAGGCATCTGAAAAAGTCCGGTGGACTTGTCCCCCCCAATCCCCCGCTGTAAATTTTGTTTGCAGCACTGTCCAATACCAATGTTAGCGGTAGGGACAATTGCCTCATCTAATGCACCACTATGACTCAATGTGCCATATGGCGTGGAGGTAATGTTGCAGAACCTATGCGGCCTGTGTCTGGGCATGTTAGCATGGCCGTATTTCACCCTGAACTGGAATCCTAGGCAGGGGCCTGCAAGAAGAGTCTGAGTAAAGAGAGCAGGACCACACTGCTGATGTTAGTGTCCCCACGCCCAGATTAACCCGATTTGGGGCTATTCCTTTGCAGCGGTAATCCAGAACGGTGGCTTTAGGAGGAGATTAGCACTCGAGTGGACAAACAGAATCAGAGAGGAGCTAGCGGCCCATGCGCAGACAATAGGCCGGCGACTGCTGCTGCTGGCCTTGGTGCAGTGTGGCAGACACCAGGAAGGACAGAGAAAACCTGACCGCATATATTAAAGTCAATATTCAATCTCTCCAAGCTGTAATGAAAGGGTCGCACGGCTCTGTCGATAGGGGTGCAATGAAAGTGACTTTGCCTGAATCTGGCTTTTAAAGGGCCATACTGGATGGAAGACTGCATACACTCCGATTCAGATTCAGATGCATACACTCTCAGACAAAAAATGTACTAAACTGGACTTGTTTGGATACAAACACTGACACTGGGGTGGTAATCCCAAAGGTATATTTTTAGGAACATTATTCTTTAAGCTTAAATTCATGTTATTTTTTACATTTATCAGCGGTCATAGCTGTATCCTTTGACATGTTATGGCATTTAATTTTTTATTTTTCATTTTGTGACCTCCAATTCCTTGTTGTATCCATTTCATTATTATCTGATTTTAAACCCAACCAGTTACAGCTGTGCCATCCCAGCAAAAAATGTTCCCTAAGCTGTCACTATGCTGACATTATATTCCCCTTCAAAGAGGCAAACATTCACGTGAGCAGGTACTCACACATACCTCAGCTGCCAGACATTTTTCTAATGTGTGTCTAAAACAGAAATTAGAAAGATCATTCACTTACATAATAAAAATAGAAGTCAAAGGAATGTGAGTATAAAAATGGTTTCCAGAGTGGTACAAGACCCGGTAGAGCAGCAAACCCGTTCCAATTACATAAACAGAACAGTCCATCCTTCCATTGTGAGAAGACAACTCAGTACAGTGGTTCTGACAGAGTGTGTAGCTGATCAAGAAGCTGTTACTGAGAAAAAGAAATAGACAACAAAGGACATCGAAAAACAGCCACACTGGATATCTGAGATGTGAAGGAAGGTTTAGTGGACTGAGTGTGAATTTGTGATTGGGATTGACTTGGTGAGAAGCAAAAATTCAAAAGGTGAACATTCTAAGTAATGAAAAAGCTGATATTATATTTAGTAGTTAAGGCTTTTGTGTAGTTTTGATCATGTTTGTTTTTTTCTGATGCTTAAAACTTTTTGAATGAATGGGTCGTCTTTGACTTTTCTGCAGTTCTGTACTTGGCTGGTTGACTATATTTGTGGTAATGGGGAGCTTTTTGGATGAGGACCATCGCTTAAGTGTTCTAGGCTGGAAAGAAGGCACAAAAACTGCTTTAGTCTTCCCCTGTTATGCCCCCTTTCTCCTCTAATCCAGAAGATCCAGAAAATCCAGTGGTAGAAATGTCAGACAATTGGTGGAATCTATAGCGTTGTGTCCGAAGATCCACCCTCGGATGTTCTTTGCCCGTTCACAAATATTGTCATGTTGGAGTTGGGAGAATGATTGAACTGTGGGGATTTGTGAATTCCTAACGGAGGCCTTCGTCAGGGTGACTAATCCATCACAGCAGCTGGGATGAGGCCGGCAGATCTGTGGCCTAATCAGAGTGAATGATGATGCTGTGATCAAGGATGCAGGTCAATCTCTCTCCAAACTTCATTTGCATCAAGTGGCACATCCCCCCCCCAAACCAACCAGCCAGCGCACACACCTTGGCCCAGCAGCCCAGGTTGCCAAGTGTTTTATGCCCTTGAGACAGGCAAAGGTGCAAAAGTCAGCGATGCATTTGTCTAGACGGCTGAAGTATCACCACTCAAGCGAGAGTCTCAAAGGCAACGTGGGGAGAGTTTCTGGCAAGTCATTTAGACTTTTCGCAGAGGTCCTGTTTTTTTGGTCGCCTTTAAGCAAAAACAGTATCAACAAAACTGTCATGTTTGCCTGGGAGAGAAGAAACAGTGATTTGGTTTGCTGATATGGCATGACACATTTTTTAAAGGCTCGCTTTGAAAGCATATGGAGATGTTCAGCCTAATGACATCTTTTTGATGCGAGAAGGCAGCATTTGGCAGAGGAGCGAGCTGAGCAGAGTGGGTGAGGGATGACACAGTATCAAAGCCGAGGGAGCACTTAGAATCCCGCGTTATGACTAAGGGCGCTCAGCATGAGCCCCGGTTCACACCAAGGAGCACTTCCAATAAAGTTTGACTTATTCTTCTTTCTGGCTTTTGTCCTGAGACCGAGGATGTGAGGAGGGGACTTGATGAGCTTCTTTGTATACGGGCGCACGAGCACTGAGGTGCACAACAGCCTACTCAAGACTGGCTTTTTTTTCCTTTTTTTGAAAAAATGCTAATAAAGTTCAGGTCCTTTGTGAAGTAGACACCTTCACTGTGTCTGACCTTTGACTAAATCAGCATGTTGCTTGTAGAATGCAGATTTTCTCACCACAAACTAGTGGTCTGTGTAGACGAATAGTCACAAAACAAACAGTAACTCATTTATTAAAGGCACATATATATGTGTGTGTGTGTGTGTGTGTATACATACGTATATATATATATATATATATATATATACACAATTAAATAATTAATTATTAGTGTATTAGTCTATTGAACAAAAGTGGAATAACATTAACACTTTTAATTAATATTGAGCTTTTTAACAGCAGTGTTTCCTTTAACACAGTTACACAGTTTCAGTCCAAATATTTTTAAATCTCAACTTAAACAGTAATGTAATCAAAACAAATATAAAACCAAAGCTATTTGCCACTACAGGGCATTCACATTTTATCTAGTTTGTTATAGAAAGTAGTTACCCTCCAGAGTATTATAGCAGCTGCAAAAGGGGACCAACTCCATATTAAAGTCATTCACTTATATAATGGAATCCAAGTGGAAATGGTTTCCAAACTGGTACAAGACCCGGTAGAGCACCTAACACATTCCCATTGCATTAACAGAACTGTCTATCCTTCCATTGTGAGAAGACAGCTCAGTACAGTGGGTCTGACAGGATGTGTAGCTTCACAAACTAGATATCTAAGATGTGAAGGATGTTCAATGGATTGAGTGTAAATTTGTGATTGGGATTGACTTATTACTTATTTCTCTGTATTCATGCAACATATTCCATGGCTTTTAAACATTAGCTTGAAGACTCAGCAATCATGTCTGAAGGTTCCTTCCAAATACTCATGGCAGACCACCACAATCAATCAAAATATTCTACAACACTAATATACTATAGATCAGCTTGGCCACCCGACAAAAAAGGCTGAGGTTTGTGCCTGTTGTAAAAATATTGTTCAGACCTCTGCTCTACACAACTCCCTGTATTAGCTATTAGCCGCCTGCTAATGAAGGACCCCAAGGCCTTAAAGAAGAAGAAAGCGCCCTCAAAGCCTGGCTCATTTGCATATGCGTTGTACAGTGTGAGTACACAAATGGGGTTAGTTAGATGATGCTATAAAAAGATTTTCGTCGTGGTTTTTTTTTGCTTTGCTTTGTTTTGGAAGTCGCGTTCTTCAGCGTGGCCCAGTTGCGGAGTTTTCCTTTCGGGCCCAGGGTGGTCTTGTCTTCTGCCTTTTCCTCGGCAAAAGTTTCTCCCTCCCAACTGTGGCGGCAACACCCGGCGCGGCTCATCTCTCGGCCCGAACTCCCAAGTTAAAGATAATTGAAAGAGTTTACTAGCCTCGAAAACTTGGTCTCACCCGCGGCCCCATTTCAGAAAGCTCATTTTCTGAGTGGCAATTTACAGTTGATTTGTGGACACAATAAGCGCGGCGTGGAGTGTCTCTCTCTCTCTTTCTCTTTCTCTCTCTCTCTCACTCTCACTCTCACTCTCTCGTCCTCCGGCGGGCAAACCTGGGGGCTGTCCGTCCTAATCTGCAGATTGAGACACTGATAAGTGTGTGGCCTGCCTGATTGCTCTTTCTCTCTCTCTCTCTCTCTTTCTATCTGTCTCTTTCTCTCTCTCTCTCTCTCCCTCTCTCTCTCTTTCTCTTTCGCTCTCTCTCTCTCTCTCTCTCTCTTTCGCTCTCTCTCTCTCCCTATCTCTCTCTCTCTCTCTCTTTCTTTCCCTTTCTTTCCCTGAGGGCCACCTCCACCTTCTCCAGACCATGGATGCTTCTTCACTTGATTGTCTATTTTTTTTTCCTCCCCAACACTTCATCAATTGTAACAATCATGGAACAAAAAGAGTGCCCCCTTCAAGAAATAAACAAATAAATAAAAAAATAAACACATAAATTATAATAACAGCTAATACAAATATTATAATAGTATTATAAGAAAATATAATAAACAAAAGAAACATGTGTGGATGTTTTCATGATAAGTAAAAATACGCACTATTTTTGTATTTATCTCTTGATTTATAGAATTATTATACATTCATACATTAAATTATGTATTTATTTCATGAAACTGCGTGCCCCCACCCTTTTCCTCTTTTGATTTGTCAGTTTTTCAGATTAGCATCCAGCCTGCGTGTGTGTGTGAAGTAGTGTGTGTATGTGTGTTACTGGGCGGCTCCTTCTCTTCAAAGGACGCCGCAGTCATTTAAGGTCAGCTCAAAGCCAGGAAGAAGCAAACTCAGCACTATGAAGACCTGCAGCTGACATCCACTGTTTACGTCATTAAACATGCATAAGGTGCAGCGTGCTAGCCTGGCAATGCTACAGCTAGAGCTTCAGCTCTGCTCCAGTTCACCCATACCTGTTTAAAGTTCTACACACCTTCTGATGTCTCTTCACAAATGTCTTCTGAGGCGTCAGGTGACTGGGTGTTATTTTATACAGCAGTGGACCTCACCATCCTCAACCCACAAATTCTTTCTTCAGTGGGATCAGTGGTGCCAGCAGAATGCTTCAGACCAAAATGCCCTATAAAATGCATGAAAAATTGCAAAACGAGTACAAACCACACGCAGTCTAAGGCCATTTCAACCACAATACAAAATAATATAACATTTAACCAATATTACACTGTTCATCGTTGATATACTACCTTGAAAATGCATGCAGTCAAATACAGTCAAAGCTTTGACCACCCCAGGTCAAATGACGTGAAAATAAGTACACATCTTACACAGGGACAGCTTATACTGCTCTGGAAAAATAAGAGACCACTGCAAAAATGTTCAGTTTCTCAGGTTTTATCTTTTATTCGAGCAAGTAGTTTTTAAGAACTCCTGACAATATTTCTCATAATTTCCAAATAAAAATATTGTTCTTCAAAGCATCATTGTAAAGGAGATGACAAACCATCAGAATAAGAGAAATGATGCAGTGTTTACAGAACTTGAATAATTCAAAGAAAAAAAATCTCCCATTCACTCTTAAACAAAATGGCAATAATTACCTTTTACATACTTCTAGTAGTGTTTTACCATCCAACTGGTCTCATTGAGAGGAGAGTGTTGATTACAGCAGTGTTTTTATACTTTTCCTCATTAAATAAGATGTGATTCAGGTGATCACTAA
>JBBPCY010000039.1:26757629-26792160 GCA_037974405.1 Brachyalestes nurse
AGATTTTGAGTGGAGGTCAAAGTGAATGTGTGTGTGTGTTTTGTTGGATTGCTGAACAACAGACATTCATTCTTTTCAATTTTTGGAGTTACACATTAAAGTTAAATAGAGAAGTAGTTTTGGAAATATGTATTTGTTGTATATTTCTTTTGATCCAAAGAATGGTATTTTGTATTGTATTTTATTTTTACTTTCTTGTTTCTTCTTGCAGTGCAAGTATTTTATTTATTTTGGCATTATATGTTCTTGTAAAAGACTAGTTTTTTAAAAAGGTTCAAAATTAAAATGTAAAATGTAAAATATATTTTCTGTTGTTTTTATTGAACATATTTGAAACATGTATAGGTGTTGTGAAATAACATGTAGAATCAAATTTACATCAAATTTACTTTTACAGCAAAATTTTAAAAATAGAGTTTTTTTTTGGAATTCATATAAAGCGACATACTGTAGTTCCACAGATACATACTGCTATATCACAGTAATTATATGACCACGGCTGCTGTAAAGTCACAGTAAATAGTTGCAGATTTATTGTAATGCACTATGAAATTATTCAGGTAAATTACTGTAAAAGCCATGCATCCAGTAGCCAGTAATTTCCTGTGAATTCACAACCAAAATTTTTACAGTGTACTGTTGAGCCTAAATCTAACATACACAGGAATAAACCTCTTTTTTGCCACTTTCTGGTATTTTGAAAAGCGCTTTATAAATGTATTGTCATTATTATTTTCATTTTGTTTCCGTGTCAAACTGCTCATGCCTTGCTATAATATTTTCATTATCAGCCTTGTCTAGTGGCCGTCATGTTTTGTGTGTATGTGTGTGTGTGTGTGTGTTTGGCAAGTCGGCCTCATTCAGCACCCTCTCATTTGCTTGAAAACAGGCGTCGCCGGGCGTAATTATCCCAGCCCGTTTTAATGAGTTTTCCAACTCCTCTTGAAGGAGTAATTGGATTTTTCTTGAAGCAATCTTGTTAAATGTGTGAAATCGTATATTTAATTTCGAGAGGAAATCGATGGCGAGCGCTGTCCGTCGCATGCCCAGGCCTGCATGTGTGTACATGCGACGGGCCGAGGCGGGGAGGGGGGCGTGTGTTCACGCGCCCGGACCATCTCGTTAGCCTAATGAAACCTGTAAATCCAATCCAGCCGCTTTATAAGTATTTGGTAGGGACTGTATAAGCGGGACGGCTATGGTCTCTCAGGGACCTGTTCATTTTCTAAATGGACCACCGTTTTTCATGGAATGCTTAGTGGTCATATTTTTCTCGGCAACCAAACGTCGGCCGATTAGTCACATTAATCCATTCGCTCAATGCCTCACTTTGATGTTCGGACATTTGGAATTAAATTAAACTGCAGAATCGTAGACAGTTGTAAAGCTTGTAATGTTTAACGGAGGGGGCCAAACATCTCTAGGCTCATATAGCATGGACCTGAGAGAGAGAGAAAGAGAGAGAGTCCTGTAATGTGTGATGCGTGATGATTGCTAAGTGTTTTGGCCCACTTCCAGCTCAGCCTGTACATTTTAGACGTCGCCACACTCAGACTTGTTAAACCATCTTAATCAATTAAGAAACGCGGAGGATCATCTTGAATCGTGGACATTCATCCATTTCACACGTCCGAGAGCGTCAGCGCCTTGTCGAACGGAGGAAAATTACCATTATCACTTTGTTAGTCCATCCACTAAATCGGGACTGTTCAACTCTAGGAAAAGAGGCCTTTTTTGTTCCTGCCTGGACCTTAAAGATTAACCAGATCACAGTGTGCTGATTTCTCTGCTCACCTGATTGGACTCTGCGATCAGTAACCAGGTTTAGCCTGTGGTGCCTGGGTTTATTCTACAATTGTGGTGTTTAGGGCTGGATCGATACCATCTTTTTTTGTCTGATTCCGATACTAATACTGTTATCTGCTGATTCCAATACTAATCCAATACTAATCCAGTGCTGTTGTTTTCCCTCTCTTCAACAAATAATTAAATAACTCATCTTTCACATCTGAATGTTATTGTTAGACATTTTATTCTCTGAGTGCAGGACCCTGTATTTTAAGTGCACTATGTAAAGAACACCTGTGTTACCTGTGTTACTCCATTCCTCTTCTGTGTCTATCTTTAGAGTGTTGTTCAAAGTTTAGTGAAGCATTTACGTGATTGTTTCAGATATCCTGTCCAGCGATTTTGGTCCAAATCAAACTGATACCAACACTGAGTACTGGATCGGCACACTCCTATTTCAAGGGATGTTTGTCTGTACTCTTTGCTTCGAGATTTTTCCATCAATGACAGTAACAACCATCATAGATCACACACTGTAATAAGAACACAATCAAATGAATAAAAACAATATTGTTTAAAATGTAACACGTTATAGAATATAACATATTTCATTAAAAAATTTAAATGTCATCCATCTTCTTGTTGACAGAAAGTCAGTATGTAGTTAATTTATTATTTGAAATGTTAAATGTTATTATTTATTATTTAAACTTTTTTAATCTAATGTAATGTAATATTAGATTTACTGGAACTTTTTTTGCTTGTTTTAAGCTTTCTTTCTTGAAATAATTAATTTCCTAGCTTTATTTTTATAAGCAAAATATTGATATGCAAATAACAGAATTAAAAATTACTTTTATAAGGAAAATGAGCAATTATTAAAAAAAAGATCTAATAAAGTTCTTACAACAATCTCAGAATGAAATTGTACATTTTGACTAGGTTTATGAAATTTTTACTTGCCAAGAAATACATTTTTTCAGTGTAGCTTCAGCAAAACTACAGAAGCAGACACCAGACATATATTGGATCTCGAATGTATCAGAGAATCTGATATTGCTTTAATTGTTATGATGCATAAATGGGCCAAGAGATTCAGACCCAAGTTAAAAAACAAGATTCATAAAATAACCGTTGAGGGATTTGAGCACTAACGGCCCCCTTCCACTCTAGGGCTGTGCTCCCATCCACTAAACGCACAAACACATGAAAAGCACTCAACACCAGACTCACTGAAACAATATGTGTTACTTTATTTCAAAATCATACATGAGACTTTAAGTCAAGAGCATTAACAGAAATTCTGTTTACAAAATCCAGAGTGGCTCCCGCCTCTAAACAATATGTACAAACCAGACCAAACGGGAGAGTGTGGTGGGGGTGGAAAAAGGGTGGGGGACTCTGATTGTCGGCTTGACACGGAAGGGGGGGTTTCTGCATGTTTCCATTGCACTTAAGACCTTCGTTTTCCTCCATTTTGGACGTTAAAGGCCACCCAAGGCAGCCAAAGCCAGTGCCTCGAGGCTTTGGGTGATAAGGCCTTCGTGAAACATACGAAGACGCTAAATGAACATCAAATAGGACGCAACTTCCAAAACAAACAAGATCAATTCTGGTGGCAAAAGTAGTGTTTGGAGTTTGCGCAGTTTGTCAGGAGGGAAAGAGCACCATTTGTGTATAAAGTTTTTCCTGTAAATGTGGGATTCAGCTTGATGGTCAGTCACTTGCTGTGACATCTCTCTGTCCTTAAGTGACAACAATTAAAGTTCCAGTATTTACCCTCCGCCGTGTCTTCTGTCATTAGCGAGTGGGCTACATTTATGAGGTCTGTCCGTCGGTTAACAGACCCAACGGGCAGTGCGGTAAACAAAAAATATGATTATTCTCAAATGTAAAAATCGCATCGATTTCCAGTCTGCATGATTTATGGCCGCGCCGCCTCATCTCGAGCACTGATGCGATGCTTTGCCCTCCTGCCCGCCGTTATCTGCTTACTCCAGCTACTCTGTGCTTATTTGCTTAATTAAAATGCTATTTATTATTACTCAGTGCTAAGTCAAACGAGATTTCTATTGCCCTTTTAGTTTTCATTTAGTGAGCCAGTTAACAAATAATTACATTTGCTTTCCAGATAACGGCCCCCTCTAACGATCACAGTGTTCTCAATCTTCATTACCTTTGCTTCGGAGACCAAAGCGACTAAATTACCAGCGGGGTCATA
Organism: Brachyalestes nurse; assembly: GCA_037974405.1. NCBI lineage: Eukaryota > Metazoa > Chordata > Actinopteri > Characiformes > Alestidae > Brachyalestes > Brachyalestes nurse. The sequence continues at coordinate 26,761,639 of JBBPCY010000039.1, forward strand.
CAGAAAATCCATTAGCCCTAATAATAAAAAAAAGGCCGTAACACTTTGCTTAAAAAACATAAGCATAGTGTCATAACAGGACAAAATGGCCTTCATAAATCATGAGATGCGAAGAGCCTTTACATAGTCATACTTCTGACAGGGAGTTCATGCAACTGTCCTAAAGCTATGGACTGCAATTTGAAACCTGTAAAATTGATGGTCGAAGTTTCAGAGCAGCTAATTAAGCTGCATTACACGCACGGAAATAAAACAGCAACCAGTGGCTGCCAACTTCCAGAACATCGCCAGTCATACTCCAAAGAACAGACTCTCAATCAGCCATTTAGTATTCTTTTGACACATTTGTCTGACCATTTTATCAGGTAAATAACCAGAGCTGGGCAAGAGCACTTGAATGCTGATGCTGCACCAAAATGCCATAACTATGCAGGACACATTGTGCTCAATAGTCAGTAATCTCTTATTTTGAATGTAATGTGTTATATGGTTATTTAAACTGGCAAATGATATGTTTTCCTTTTAAATGCCTGTATGGCGCATGAAAGTGCAAATAATGTTTAGGGCTGGCCCAATTTGTTTGTATTTCTAAATGACTACTTAAACACTCATGCTGAAAATCTCCAAACCCCCCCCCAAAAAACTTTTTGTACTATTTGATATAGCAGGGGGAACAATGTGTAAATAGTCAGCTACTTGTGCACCATATGTTGTTATAGAACCTGCGATTGTAGCCTCTCATGTGAATATAGCTTTCGTGAGTCAGTTAGATGCTGTGGTTATAATGTTAACACACTAGAATGATTTAATCACGATCAAGATTTCAGTCCTTCTCATCATCCACTGCCAGATGATGAGGCGCCGAGCACCCAGCGGTAGAGCTGCCCTCATTAGAAACTATAAAAGTCAGTAGTACATTTGATTGTATAGTGATACATCCTTTCTAAAGGTCTTGAAAAAATGTGTAGTATCATACATGACAAATGTTATGTTTTGGAAGAAAGACAAAGCCACCAAATTTTAAACGTAAAGTCATTTCCCAATGTAACGAGTTGTTTGAAACATTCATAACGAATAATCAAAATAATTAGGCCAGCCCTAATAATGTTATTTGTAAGCTGACAAAATGTACTGTTAATGTTCCAGTGTGTTTCATGTGTAAGCTTAAGTTAAAAAAATGCTAATAAACACTGACAACAAGAATCGGCCAGATCTGGTAGGTCTGTGTGTCATCCTGATCCTGGATCAGCTCTGAGGCATGAAAATAGGAATAGTTTGGCTAAATAAAAAAATCACATTTACACAGTTGTCCGTTCAAATAAAATATGTTGTTGTTGCTTAAATTTTTAATAGCAGCCAGCATGATTTTCTGCATTATGTATGCTTTAAAGTCACACTGACCAAACAGAGCTCTGTTGTCTGAGTTGTGGCTCAAACAAATGGCAGCAGAATAGCACACATTGCTCAGGGCAAAGCAGAAAAACATCTACGACAAGCAACACACATGCAGAGGTTCAAAAAGAGATATGGAGAGCCATAGTTGAAAGACTGAGAATGACTGTGAGTATCTTAGTACCTGTGCACATATACCGATCAGCCTTAACATTAAAACCATGTGCCTAATATTGTGTAGCCCCACCTAGTGCCACCAAAACAGCTCTGACCCATTGAGGCATGGACTTCACAAGACCTCTGAAGGTGCGCTGTGGTGTCTACTGTGAACATTTTGTCAAGTTTCGCAAACCATTATGGAACAATTTGGCAGGGGTTAGCATGGGCACTGTGACCAGTCTGTGGCTACACAGCCCCATATGCAGCGAGCTGAGATGCACTGGTACCTTTCTGTCATAGCCAGCACTTTTTTCAGCAGTTTGTGCCACAGGAGCTCTTCTGTGGGATTGGACTAGATGAGCCAGCCTTCTCTCCCATGTGAATTAACGAGCCTTGGGCGCCCGTGACCCTGTCACTGGTTCGCTGGTTGTCCCTCCTTGGACTACTTTTGGTACTAGTGAACATCCCACACAATCTGTCGTTTTGGAGATGCTCTGACCCAGTCGTCTCTACCATCATAGTTTGGTTCTTGTAAAAGTCTATATGCTCACCCATTTGTCCTGCTTCCAGTACATCAATGGCAAAAACTGTTCACCTGCTGCCTAATATATCCCACCCCTAACAGGTGTCACTGTAGCAAAATAATAAATCATATTCACTTCACCTCTCAGTAGGTTTAATGTTTTGGCTGATCGGTGTAAATGTAAAACACTACTGTATATCGTATATATTTGTAATTGTACACGTTATTGTTGTAACACAGGCCAGTATTGGAAAGGCCACATGACGCCATACATAAACCTTTAATTACAACTGACATAACCCTGACATAAACATTTCAGGCTTATTCCAATGAGTGTCCATTTTTATAACATTTTCTGAGGTGAAATGGCCAAATTGACCAAAAGGGCCTTTATGACAACTGAAATCTGTTGTAATAAGCCTTTATAAATATTTGTCAGTTGTCATGAAAGGTTTACATAGGTATCATGAAGCTACGTGAATACTGGCCTTTAGTGAAGTAATTATTGTGTATAAAGTAAAGAGTAATGTGGCAAGTTATTCCAAAACTTTGAATGCAATTATCAAAGACATGTTTGGCATTTTCTTTTTTACCTTTGCACTAGAGCTACAAGTAATTCCTTGCTAATTAGCACCAAGTCTAAATCAAGTAAAGAGAATGTCTTGAGCTCAAACAAAAATGGCTGCAGCTCTAACCTGGCCTTCCTCCGTTCTTGGCTACGAAGGCGTGACGATTTATAGATCGGGCTTGCCGTCATGCCGGGGCATCGCCCATCCCGTCTGGCCGCGTGCGGACGTGCGGTCGTATTTCTGGATGTATGTTTATTCTTTCCGAGACAACAGAGTCATCAGTCACTGCTCTCCGAGGCTAATTTAGCGGAGGCCTTTTAAACGCTCTGACGTGGCTCACGCCATTCATCAAAGCCAGGGCAGCATTCGCTCGCCGACGCCAAGGCCCTGATTACTGATCATCTGTCTGCCTGTGCCACACCGCAAACACAAAACACACCACCTATTTATGAGATCAGCATTCAGCACAGCTCAGAGATATGGCCACGGCCCACCGACCAGAAACGAGTGAAAGAAACCTGCAGAGAATTTTAAAAAAATGTGCATATATATCATTTTTTTTACTTTGAGAGTCTGTACAAAAAAAAAACATATTTCAGTCACGGCATATATGAAGAACATTTCAAAGCAGTTTCAGTCCATTTCATTTTAAGTTAACCCTTAGAAGTTTCAGCTGATGATGATGTTCGAAGCCTCGTGTATTATTACAGTTTTCGCCATTTTGTGACATCAGAACAAAGAGAAAAACGTTTCAAACATGTAAATAGTATAAATAAATATAAATGTGATTTATTATGTTCTTTGTAATTACTTGGTATAATTGTGTAAAGCTGTCAAGGATAGTAAAAATGCATTAAGAAGATAAATGATCAATTCCGTTTTTTATAACAATTATGCATTTTCCTTCAATTTATCCTTCAAACCATCTGTGTTAGTGCAGGCAAATGCCCACTTGCTCATGTAAGTTGCTATAACTGAAATCAAATAGAGTTTGAAAAAATCCAAAAGGCTTTTTAAGTGATACCTTCAGCACCTTCAGAAGATTATGATGGACAGTGCTGTAGGGAGACCTATGGGTAAATCAATGAGCAGCAAACTAACAAAAGCAATAGTAAAGGTGGAAAGCTCCAGTTCCCCTCAAGAGCCTCCACCATGCACCATACATAGAATCAACAAGCTGTATGAACAAGAGAGAGACTACAATATATACTGTGCGAAAATCTTAGGCAACTGTAAAAATAATGTTTAAAAACTGTTTATGATGAGCAATGAGTGTAAATTGTAATTTTATGTGAAATTATGTTCCATCTGATGTATCGCTCATGGAATTTCACAAATTCAAACAATGGCTGGAGGCATAGTGGAGAAATCTGTTTACCGTACCACATCACAAAATATAAACTACTTTTTCACAAACAAAACAAATCTTGATACTTTATACTGCTTTCTTGCTTGTTTGCATTTACTCTAATGTTATTTTTGCTAGCAGGAAGATGCTGAGAATAAAGGCTTTAAACAATTTCCATAGGTGCCTAAGACTTTTGCACAGCTCTGAAGCTCTCATATATGTGATATTTGTGTTCAAATTCATGTTTATATGATCAAAATATTGTTGCTGAATTACTGAAAAGGTACCAAATATATTCTGATGAAGATTATTTTATCCAGTCAGACATCTTTCACAAAGGACCATTAATTGCGACTAACAGCACAAAGTAGTGTGATTGTGATTATTGTGATCGTCAGCCCTACAAGCCCTGCATTTAAATGGACTACAAAAACTTCAATAAGAACTTTAGACTTCTAAGGTTTAAGAATTCAAAAGTGAACAAAGTTGTCAGACACAACATTCACTCTGCTTACTAACAAAAACGAGAACCGTCTTTCCGAAAGTAAAATAAAAATGCTGTTTTCCACTCCGAGGCCCCTCGTCAACAACAGCCTGGCTGTATCTAGCATAAATAACAACTCCCGATACTACAGTCGGCCAACACGTACCTACAGTTCACAGTACATGAGGCAGAACCTGACAAACACGTTTGCTTTTGGAGCTGAAAAGTGAGGGAGATAAATGGGTTTTATCCAACAATTTATTCACGGCTTCTGCGTTCTCTTTGTATGGAAAAGAAAGGTAGCCTTGGAGGATCCACCCGAAAAGGCAAAAAAAACACCCCCCAGAAGCACTATTCATGTAAACCTATTCTCTAAAAGACTGAGGGCTTTTCTGTGTTCATGGGCTAAAGATTAAGCGGCAGCGAACGCTTCATTTCATACAAAACTAACATTGGCTGTCAGATGAGACGCTATGCAGAAAAGATATTTTACACAGCAACGGTTGGGGTACCTCACAAGGCAATATGTCTGGCAAAGTGTTCCTTTTTTGCCCCCTTTTTTCCGCAGAGAAAAGTGTGTTTCGGTGTTCTCGGCTGCTCAGTCCATATTGATTTTTTTTCCCCGAAGAACCCATGAGTCATAGAAATATCTGACAAAACAGAAACATACAGATACCGATCAGAGAACACTGGTACAGGACAACGGGGCTAGTCGGGTGTTTGATTTATCGCCACAGAGACAGAACACCTCCCGACGTCTCTGCGGAAACAAAGTGTAACCGTATTCCCGGTTGAGACAGCAGCCCCCACATCCACGGTTCATTCTTCTCACACCCACAAGTTCCTTTTTTTAGTCTTCTCAACCACATCCGAAGTCCAGGCACCATAGTTGTGGTCTTCAATTTGAAGTGCATTAGAGGACAAAAGAAGCCACAGCTTGTCCTTATACAACAGGCCATGATAACACCTTATCGTTTTGTTTTTTTGTTTGTTTGTTTGTTTTTGATAATCTAACATCTCCCAGTATCTTCTCCCACGCTCATACCTGCTCTGTATTTTGTCCTCCCACCCACCTCTTTCACATATCAGTGAGTCATTGGCACTCTCTCGATGATCACTTCCATTACGTCCTTGATTTAGCGCATGATAGCGTCAGCAATGGACCGGAAACCTGCAGCTAGGAGGAGAATATATTGCTGCTGTCGCTATGGCCATAGAGGTCAGCTAGCTTCTTGAATCGCGGCCCCCAGTCGCTCAGGTAGTCGTAGCTTTGCTCCGAGTCCGTGCTGAGCGACTCCAGCGAGCTCAGCGATTCGGCCACCGAGCCACTGCCTTCGAAGGCGTACGTCTGCAGCGAGTCATAAGGGGGCGCCGAAGGGTCCACATCTGCATCCTTCAGCCGGTCCCATATAAAATCCCGGAAGATGCCATTATCTGGCGTCATCTTGTATGGTGGTGGGCGCGAACAGTACAGTGTGGGCACCTCGGGTGTGACGTCCCTCCTGGCCTTGCTGTCTCTGGCCACGTTGAGGTTGCGCAGGGCGACCATGTCGAAAGCCTCTGTGTCCTCCTCCCCGCCGCCCTCGTCATCGTAACGGACGATATTCTCCCGCACGTCACGATCTTCATCCAGAATCAGGGGCTCCTTCTTCCGCCTCCGCACCGTCACGATCAGCAGCACCAGCACTGCAGGTGAACAATGCAGAAATGTTAGTGTTTATACAGCAATAAGAGACTTTTATTGACAAAATGGTAATTTTATAGGAAGTTCTGATATGAAAATGACCACTTACTAGCCACTTTATTAGAACCTCTACTTTTTCTTCCACCTTACTTTTTTCCTACTCAATTCCATCAACTCATCTGTGGTCAGTTTCTAAGAAAGGGGCCCCTGGAAGGGACTACTTTTGCCTGGCAGGGTATACTTTTGCCTGGCAGTCCCTGGAGTCCTTGTACCAGCACTACAAATGAGTGGTGGTCCTATGGAGGTTCTTTTCCAATTAAATTTTGTATGATTGCATAACTTACATAATTCTGCTAATTATGAACCAAATCTCAGTCCCAAGTCTCCAACAGAAAACACAGCATTGCGATTTGTGTCCAAACACAACCCTGTCAAGATTTTTCGCGTCTTCTGTTCTGTTTTTCTGAAATTTTGAGATGGGTTGTCCCTGTGTGAAAAGTGAACTATGAAGATACCACAGTGTGAACAGTGTGACTCTGTATTTAACTCAATCTCCCGGGTGAAGCACTGGGCAGCCAACAGTGGCCCCCAGGGATCAGTGTGTGGGGACAGTATCATGCTCAAGGGTACCTCAGGGGATTTAAATTCACAACCTTCTGATCAAAGGCCACCAGCTGGTGGATAGGGAGCTGTGCCTGTGTTTTGACCCCTGCACTGACCATAAATGCTGTACTGGCACTATTAAAGCTATCCTGTGAATGCCTCTTCATTGTAGTACCTTCTGTTACAGACTAAAGTCTGACAACATTTTTGTCTGAAGCCAACCCAACCTAAGTTTTTAGTCCAAAACTGACTTGAGCCCAACAAAATTCGGTCTGAAACTGGATAAAACCTGTAAGAGTGTCACTGGTTACCATAACAACAACAACAAGGAAAAGAAGAAGATGAATTGTAGTTATTGTGATCCTTCACACACTTTGCTGATGCAGTGAGATGTTAACCTGTTACATTTTACAGGAAATGTTTTATAGCCAAACAAAGGAAATGTGATCATGAGCCTCTGTGTAAACTTTGTCACATTGTGAAAGTGTGACATCAGCATCCTAGGATAATCATCAGCATCCTAGATTAGGATAATGAGTAAAAAAAACTAACAAAAAAACATGTCAAACAAGTCAGGAGAAGCTAAAGCAAGGCAACTTTTGTTTGTCAATGTGGCTCCAAATTGGTGTAGAAAAAAAATATATATATATTGTGCAAGAACATTGAAAACATTTACACATTAAAATATTGCTTCTGTGTAAAGCAGGATCCATTTCTGTTAGTCAGAAAAAAATTATTACACAAGCTACTTGACTGCTTTGAGTTGAATTTAGGGCCTGGACAGTTGTGCTGCTTGAATAAGAAAAACGAAAAATGTAAAAATTGTAGAAAAAAAGCCTTGGCCCTCAAAATAAATACATACAATTTAACCTTCCCAAGAGATCATACATTGCTCAAGGCTTTTAGTTTCAAAAACATTATTCCAAGATATCCCACCACCTCCAACTTAGGAAATGCCAGCCAGCTACTATAGATCAGATACAGTACAGAAGAGCCTCTATCCCAGGAATGCCTTGAAGTTAAAATATATCCTTTTTTTTACCAAAGGCATCTAGTTAATGTATAAACATCATTAAATACAATTCTGCAAAAGTCCCAAGCTTTGATTAAGTGACAGGAGACAGATGAGGAGTCTTTTAGCCTTTGAACCTTTTAAAAACGAATCTCACCTCAGAAGCAGCAGCATGTTTATAACAGGGAGATAAAGCCCGGAAGGGGAGACGGTATCTGCGGCCATATTTATGACACTGCACCGGAATATCCTGTTGTGTAATGCACCGGAGAACATTCCTATTATTCCTGAGCTCTAATGCCATGTAGGACCAAAAAGATAACCGCCATTATCTCAGCAGTTCAATTACACCAGATCAGGTACATTAGCTTTATCAATATGTTCATCAGATAGGGCGGCGCGGCCTTTAGCAGCACAACTGGCAGATTTGGAGGGAGAGTTGGTTTATCACGGAAAGGGGCGGCATCTGCAGGGGCAGATCCTGTTAGGGAGTCCGAGTCAAGTGATTTAATCACTTTAATACACACTTTAGTCAATTATGGCATACCACGGTACACTCAACCCTACACCCATACACACATAGGCCTACACACAAAAGGAGGGAAGAAATAGCTGAAAAGCTTTTGTTACCATAAACAACTGTAAAGCAGCTATATTTAGCTGTAATGCTCAGCTTCATGCTCATCAAAGTGTCTTTTCTTGGTGCCTTTATCAGATTATATCTGAATAATGATTTGACAGGTTTCGTTTTCAAAGTATAGTTAAAAGCACATATTGAAACTTTTTTGGGGCGCGAAGGTGTTATAAACACTAGAAAGGGTTGAGCGCTGACAATGTGGGGCCTTTATATCCAGTACAGTACAAGTCTTGAGCCGACCCTCATTTCTTCTTATTCTGCTTCCAAAGATCCAGACATTCTTGTATTTTAAATGTAGTCTTGAGGAACAGTTCTCCAGGCTTCCTGAAGGACCTAAAAAGACTCTCGTTTCCAGTCCAGTCCCTGAACCTGACCAGTTTCAGAGGAATGATTTTTATTTTCTTAAGCCACACAGTGACCTACGTATGAATCATATTGCTATAATATGTTTTTGATGAGGCTTCTTGTATCACATGACTTGTGTACTAAATCTACATTTCATTTTCAGAGACTGATACAAAGGTACATTTTATAGTCTTTTAAAGAAATCTTACCAGAGGAAAATAATGATAGAAAATAATTTCACTTGCTAAGATTGAACTTTTGGTACACTCAAACACACACACACACACACACACACACACACACATAAACAATCTCTCACTTAAACCTGTACTGCTCTGATTTAAGCCCATGGAGTGTCTCCTCACTCTGCACTGTCATGCTTGCGAGTAGTTAAACCAGCAGCGACAAACACACACACGCGCACTAACGTGGAGATTTAGAGGCTGAAATGTGCTGTAAATATGAGTCTCCAGCGGTCACCCTGCCTTCCCTCGCTCTCCCACAGACGGCTTAGCCCGTGCCGGCCAGCACTAAATCCTGTTTTATGAGTCCGGCATATGCCTACTGTATCTGCGAAATAAGGCAGGATTATACATCAGTCAGAAAACACCACTCTGCCCTGAAAGCACGGGTCACACACACGATCCCAAATGATAAACAGCAGCCCGTACTGCGACAGCACCTATCGAGCAGCTACATCATCACAGCGGAAGGCTGGAATGCCATGGAAGAGGGAAATATACGTTCATATTTTTTTTGTTTATGAAGAGCTCTGTTCACAAACAGTATTATAAAACACTTGGAAAACAGAGGGATGCTAAAAGATGAGCTTGACTATTATGTGCTTCCCTGCATAAAACCTCAGGGTCAGATGAGCTTGGCTATTATGTGCTTCACTGCATTAAACCTCAGGGCCAAATGTATGTCTTTGGTGTCAAATAAGATGTTTAAAAGAACATGTGCTATGTATGAAACAGACAAACATGCCAATTATGCACAGAAAATTCGAAATGCATTTTGCTTATTCAAATATACACATTTTAGGGGGTTAGTACAAAACATCGGAGGATCACACAAAAAGTATTACATTAAATTATGACATAAAATAGCAGGTGTTCTTCAACAATAGCAGCAGTCACAGAGGCCAGGGCCATTTGATTCAGAACCTGCCATCACTTCGCTCAATGAGAGCGATTTGTATCCAGCTTCTAAACTGTTCTAACCTATTTCGAATTTTTTTAAAGGTACCTTTAAGGTTTTTTTAAAGGTACCTTTCTACATTGTTCCACTTTCATGTGGTTTTACATGACATTCTCCCGTAGAATTAAACAGACTGTTTTTTGCTATTGTTTTTTGCTATTTTTGCTATTGTGCTAAGTGAGCTTTGTTTTTGATGGGCTGCTCTGGACTGTGCTTCATTTAAAAAGTAGTTTGAACTAAAAGACCCCTTATAACTAGACTGTGAATAGGCAGGACTAAACTTCTGTTGGCTTAACAGATGGATATATATATGTAAATGTGTTGATTTTTGTGACATCACAAGAATAGTGAATTCAAAAGAGGTTTTTGCAGTGTTGCTTCTTTATATGGACTATAGATTGGGCAATGAGCTTTACACAGTGTTTACACAGCACCTCAAATTCTTGAATTCCTAAAACTGAGGACAGCTTGGTTTTCTATGATATGGGCCCTTTAAACTTACAAGAAAAACTACACCACTGATTTTTCTTATTTTGTCCCATGTTCTGTGTCACTGCTCAGAAATCAGTTGGTGGTCTTCCCAGTTTGCATGGCTAGTTTTAGCATGATTAGTTTTTGTGTTTGAGTAGTTTGAGCTTCATTTTAACAAATAACAAATTTCCCACTTGTGGGACTAATAAAGGTTATCTTATCTTATCTTTTAGATGAAGTGAAGTTCTGAAAAACAAAACAATTAAGCTTAGTTTTTAAAGCACAAACATCATATACATGTTGGTATTGGCTGATACTCAAGATTTTTATATTTTTGTATTCATTATATTATATTTGGGAAGAAAATGTGGTATCATGTCAACTGTAACAGCTACAGCCTTATTTTATTCTTAGGTGTGGATTGTAACCACATCTGGGCATTTTCTCAAATACATCTGACCTATAGCACTGTTCTTTTTCCACATATGCGATATCTCAGTCCAGACACAACACTTGCCTCTCAAGACTAGCTCCATAGCTCCATTTCTCTAGGGATTTCTGCACCATGCCAACAGATACCTCAGGGGTGCAGCTGCCTGGCTGTGGGACGGCCTAACACAGTGGAAAAGCGATACGCTGATAAAGGGGCAAAGCTGAGAGGCAAAGAGGAGGAGAGGTGGAGGGCTGTGGATGTGTGTGTGTGGGAAGAGGAGTAAACATCTAATGATCCGTCCATCCGCCTGCCACGGAGAGTGTGAAATATGGCGCCACGCACTCATACTTCATCCTTAGGCATGGTGCAGATTCCCAGGGGCAGACAGGCTTAGAAAGCCAGAGAGTGGTCTGAGAAGCACACACATGCAATCCCATGCACATACAGCAACTATATGTAGTGGGGGATGGGCCAAGATGGACGCACATGTACTAACTAGATGCATGTCTGTGAGAAAATGAGAAGTGTGATAGTGTGGTTGCTATAAAACCTGTGTTTGGAGACATAAAACATTGGTTTTATGGATTTTATGGATGTATTAAAAAAATTGTACTTGCACAGTTGATTCGAAAAGAAGATCTTCTGAGTCAGTGCCCGGCATCACACCACTGAACAACCGGTGGGCGTGAACTCTGTGTCTCTTACCAAGCCATTTATGGTACAGGAGGGCTGAATGCGTAGCTGCATTCATAGGCTGATTATTTTAAATTAAACTACAACAAACAGTGACACACGTCTTTTTTTGTATCCGACCTTAAGTGTCTTGAAGTCTGTTTGGGAGACTGCTGTGTGTTTTGCTCCGCTTTTGTTTCTCCATGTAAAAGTGACCATTGTGTGTGGGGACGGTAACTTGCTCAAGGGTATCTCAGAGGTGCCACCAGCAGTCTTGGGATTTGAACTCAAGACATCCTGATCGCAGGGCAAATGCACTAACCACTAGGCTACCAGCTGTTTGTGTTTCTCTGCATTTTGTCCCTGTCTGGTCGCCTTATTCGTGACGTCATTTGTGACTCTCTCTCTGACACACATTTTAAAGGTGACTCAACAGTCCGCTCTCCCTCTCTCTCCATATATCACAGAGGCGACGCGACCACAAAAATCGATTTTGTAAATGATCAATACTCGGCCCCTGGTCAACCAATCAAAAATTAGAATACCAGATATTAATGGACACTTTCACATTGGAATTTTGCCAAAATTCAATATGGTCTCTGACAGTGCCAAAAAACGGGTGGAATAAAAATAATACTAATCAAATTTAAGAAGAGCAATAGCATGACTGTTTCTGCAATTACACTAATAAATATGCTTATTTTGTAATATATATATGCTTCTGTTAAATAGACTTGATGGTGAAGGGTTAATATATGATCCATATAGTAGTTTCTCCCAAATTGTCCCTTCTGTTCGTTTTCACCCAAGGAACAAACAAAACAATTTGTGAATTGGTCAGTGGGTCAGGTGTGTTAGAGTAATGGATACACAAAAATATGCAGAGCAGGGATAAGAGCAAAAGCTGGAAATCACTGCCCTATAGACAATATCAACAGCACTGGAGTCAAGGTTGGGACCGTATAGCTATAGGTTAAGGGTCATGGACGCATGTGAGATTTATTTAATAGAAATGTAATCTGAAATGAAATGAAAAGGGAAAAAAATAAACTGATGTACAATCTTGTAAAGTGGCCATTATTGTTATTTGTGAACACACCACAGCACAACATAAAAAATGTGAAATTCTGCTTAGCATTAAACCCATTCACCAGGTGAAGCAGCATGGGGAGTATGGGGACGGTATCTTGGTCAAGGGTACATCATTGGTGTCATTGGCAGTCCTGGAATTCGAACCCACAGCCTTCTGATCACAGAAACAACTCCATTACCACCAGGCCACCAGCTGCCCCAGTCTTAATGTTCTGTGTGAGGTTCTTCAAAAATGTACCTAGTGTCAAAAATGGTTCCCTTTTTGGGAGCTGTATTTTTAAGACTGTGATTGAAAATCAACAAGGTGATCATTGACAAAGCACCTCCAAAAAGTGATGCCAATTTTTGAAGATTATGAGATTTTCAGAGAACTGCAAAAAGCTTTTTGATATCACTCCCAGATATTACTTTTAGTACATGCGCTAACCTTTGAGTTCTTTAAAGTATTTAGACTCTTACGGTAAAAGACAAGTTTAAGAAAAAATACTTTCCTCGAAACTTAATCCTGCCTCTTTCCGTAACTCGTTAAGGGAAATGCAAGCTTGCACCCCATCAATGTGCATTACTTCACTAAAACAGTCTATGAAAAAAAAAACCTCCGCACTCTCACCATTTACCAAATGCCAAACGGCTCTTGGGGCGCGAGAGGCTGGCGCTGCCCTCCCCTCACATCTGCCTGGCCGCCGTGCGATTATACTGGGTGTTATATAGCCGTTCTATACGGACTGTACAGTTACTGACCGTTCCCACTTAAAGACGTGATTCAGCTTTGCTGCGGCTGTGACACAAGATGGATGTTCGGCAGGGAGCGGCGGATCAATTTAACATTATCCCCAATTTGCCGTAATTGGATTGAGAAAACAATCCATCATGCAGAATCAATTAAACAACAAGTGGGATATTTTTTTTCTTTTTGCGGGGGGGCTCGTCCTCATCGACCCTGTAAAAATGAGCCATCGCTGGCTAGATTATGCACTGCCACTCTGCTTCTGTCTGCGCGAGTCTCAGCGTGAGCTGCTATAACCCGAGGCCAGCGGCCGCTAATGGAGATGCAGTCGGAGATCTGCTCTGTCTGCCTGTGGACATTTATACGACCGCACTATAGTCTGCCGTGGTTTACAGCACCCGTCTGCCACTGGGCTTGCAGAGCCACTGCATTATCCGCTAAATAAATTGCTGTTTACGGCGATGGAGGCAAGTGCACACATAAGGATATATACACTGCTTAGGAAGAACTAGTATCAAAACTTGGCCAGGGGACTTTTGTCCAGAATGTCCCACTGCAATGAACTGGACATCAACCATCCTTGTACAGTGTCAGAAAAAGTACTGTATTGTCAAGATAGTTAAGAAAGAGGGCAGTGCAACTTAATGCACTGGAAGATGGTACAGTTATGTTCCCTAATTATAAGTACTTAAGATGTGCCCTTGAGGGTTCAACCCCAGTGATGTGAGGGCTGCCACCCTAGTGACTCTTTTTCTGTGCCCAGTTCCTCATCCAGAAAAAAACTGTCACTGGGGTGGTATCCCACAACTCCCTGGGGTAGTACACCCAAGGGTAGAACCATAGCACCTTTAGTTAGGGAACAAAATTGTACCACATTCCATTACAGCAGGGGAGCCCTGGAGGGCCGTGGTTCAGCACGTTTTGATGATTTCCTCGCTCAGAAACACCTGGTTCACCTCGTGAGTTAATTGTCAGGTTTAGTGAATGTGTTTGAGTAGGAGAATCATAAAACTGTGCTGGACACCGGCCCTCCAGGACCAGAGTTTGACACCCCTGCACTACAATCACACATGTATAGGTTGTGTAGACTTTGTATACTCTTTAGTTCCATGCTTTCTATCTTATTTCTCTATTTAAAAAGCACATTAACATATACAAATAATATACCTTTTGTCTGGCGAGTTGAATATATCTTTGAAACTCTTTTTGGTGTACCTTCTTGAGAAGTCTAGTTTGGCTGGAATGTTAAGAAAGGGGTGGGGCAGCATGTCAAGGCACTTTTCCATAGGCATATAGAAACCATGCTGTATTTAAACCGTACTGCGACGGCGTGAAACTGGCAGCACTCTTTGATTTTCCAGTGTATCTTTGCATGGTAACGGTGTCTCTCCCCACAGTTTATGGCCAGTCGTCCCAAAACCACATCCAGTCGAACCAGCAGAAAGTTTTTCAGTCAGAGCTGCTTTTGTTATTTATAGAATTGTTTGTTTTTAATTGATCTCTCTGCATTCTTTAGCCATGCGACGAATACCTGACCCAGCTAACTTGTTAGTAACGTCCTGGTACACCTTCGTGTTTCTCACAGTGTTAAAGATAAATTTGTTGGAGTCAGAGTAAACTCCCACTGAAATTTATCTTCAGCCCAAACAGACAGTAGTGCTTGTACTTCGTCAGCTTCCCAGTTGTTAGGTTGTGTCTCCATTGTTGTTTATTGTGTGGACACTGAAAAAAACAATGGCCTCTTTCCAACAACGGCCTCTTTCCACCAATCAGAAAGCAGTGATGCAGTCAGCACGGCTATGGCCAACTTTTGGCTATTCTATTAAGCAGCTCGGGTACGGCTCGCTTTATTTGTAATGGAAAATCATTTGTTCGGAGATTGGCGCCGTTCTTGGTACCAGTGGAAAAGCGGCATTAGATCCAGGTTGGAGTGGAACACTGTAAGAATGTGGATCTAGAGGACAAGGACTGGTGACTGCTGGTGTTCACTCTGCTCCAGCAGTCCCTCACTCTGAAGACGTCCAAAATGCTTTGCGTGTTGCTGCTTCTTGCCTCATTATTTCACCCTAGTTTCATTTGGTTGGCGGTGCACTTTTCTTCATCTCATGTAGGTTCAGGCCAGTTTTGGCCGTGGGGGAGAGAATATCACCCAATTGGGTGATGAGACAGGTACATTGTGATTTGTTAAGTTGTGGTGTGCCACTCATACTCTCTTGCACTCACTGTGATGGACAGTAGCACTAACAGACAGAGAGGCCCAGCATCAAGCTCCAGTGGACAGTTCATCCATGTACGCTGCCCATGAAGGTGTACACCACATTTTCGGTACCACTTTACAATAAGACGATCCATATAAAGGGCTTACAATGATTTATAATCAGTTCGTTAAATAGGCTGTAGCCAGTTTATTAATCATTAATAAGCAATTATAAACAAATCATATCAGTTGTCATGCATTGATACAGGCTCAGTATTTGCAAGATCTGGTGTTTTAATGGTTAACAAATACTTGAAGTTGACAGTTTAACATTCTGCCTGAGAAAGGGACAAGATAAGAAAAGCAACTAGCAAGATCTGAGATCTTCCCAATATAGTGAGCCTGCATTAATGTATGACAACAGTTATAACTTGTTTATAACTGTGTATTAATGATTTACAACCTAACTAACAAACTGATTATAAATCATTTATAACCACTTTATAAAGGTTACCTTATTGTGAAGAGTTAGTGGATTTATGTGAGCCGAAAGGTACTTTAAACACTTGAAAGGTTTGAGGGCCTGTGAGTGTTGACAAGGGGATAATATGTGCAAGCTTTGGCTTTATTCCCAAGGCAGGACTTCAGACAGTTGTTTCTTCAAAGAAAGAAGGAGAGATCTGAACATCTTTCTATTGAATATGCTAAGAAAAGCCAACAAAGAAAACATGCTTTTTCATGAATTGTGTTTTGAAAAGCTTGAGGTCCCCATTCTTTTGATGGTATGAGACTGTTTGCCCATGTGACCCTGTGGCCAGGACTGTCCCGGAGTGCCCCAGGCTTGGCTGACCGCTCCGCCAGTCCACCTTAGGCTGTGGAGTAATGAGGGAAAGGATGGCTCCTTGAGACAAAGCCAAAAATCATCCGAGCATGCCACAGCGGGCGTCATTATGAGGAGATGGGGATCTGAACATTTTTTAGATGACCTTGTATGAAAACGGACAAAAAAAGCATCTACAAAACAGCTGAGAATGCTAGGTTTAAAATACTGGACTTGGAAGCTTGCGTGACTCGAGACATCTATTAAGTTATTAATTATGTCATTAGAAGGGGGTAAATTAAATTGAAGGATCAAAACTAATCTGCAACACGAAATAAGTGATTATCAATACCTTTGAAGCAGTGAACTCCATGTATTATGTGTCTAAACAGAGGTGTCACGTAGCGGGCCTTTGCGTGTAATCAGGAGCCAGTAAATTTAATTGAAAAGATCAAAACTCATCTGCAAAACAGAACAGCAGATGGTCGATGCCTAAGAATTAGTGAACTCCAAATATATTGTTGTCCAAGTTAGAGTGTTGTGACTTGGCATAACAGAAATGCACAATTATGTAATTACCTTTGCATTTTGTAAATAATTTAGGCTATTTTTAGTGATCTATTCATCATCAGGTTTTCAGCCTTTTGCACCACTGACCACAAAAACGTCTGCAGCCCAGAAGATGGAACCAGTCCCATTAGTTTAAATGCAAACAGAACCCAGTAATCAATATAGCCTTTCAAATTTCACTTCATGAATAATACATACCAACAAATATTTGTAGCCAATTATTCATGTTGAATGAATTCTATACAATCAAAAGACCAAATGTTTATATCCATTTGGGGGACTGCTGGAGGCCTGGTTAGGGAGTTGGCCTTCGATCAGAAGGTTGTGGGTTCAAATCCCAGGACTGCCAGTGTCACCACTGAGGTACCCTTGAGCAAGGTAAAAGCAGAGGACTCAAGCGATTTCCTCCAGGACCAATAAAGTTTTGAAAAGAAATAATATTTTAGTTTTATTATAAATATAAGCATAACTAGTTAGCTATGTTGGTCAGCCAGATCTGTGTAATATGTTTTATTTCAATAATTATCATAATATTTGTATGTGTAAAATTATAATTGGTACAAAATTTATGCATATTGAAGTTTTGCAATTCAACATATTCTGGCCAGTGCCCCAACGGCCCAGCAGTATGACCACAATCCACTGGGGAGCCATAGCCTTCAGGTTGAAAACCATGGTGCAGAAAAAGAAAAATCCCCAAAAACGTGCACTAGGCTCGCACTGGAAGCTTGTTTGGATGAGTAACACCACTGACAGTGGGCACAATGCTTGTTGATTCATTACTCAGAAACAAAGAGAAAAAAAAGATCAGTTCCCCTTGCATACCTCGGCTAACCCTCCTCACCAACACACACACACACACACACGCTGTGTCCTTCTTCAACCATGAGTGAGCAGCCCCAGGCCGGGTTTTCTTTGCCTAAAATAACTGCACAGCTCAGCTGAGGCAAAGCACTGGGCTAATCCTGCTGTTATGGGAGGGGAGGATTTCACGGAGGAACGGAAGGGCACCGAGGGATCTTAATACTGAGCTGGACAGCGAGGCAGTGAACTGAGAGTGAAACAGCAAGATAGAAGAGCGAGGTACAGGTGTATTGTTAAACTTCTCAGAACGTCAGTCCATACAGTCCATATGTAAACACAAAGCTCCAAAAACAGCCTTAGGCAAGGAGATATTTACATATGACTGCTTAATCAGCCTATAGTGGTTTAGCTCCGTTCATTCCAATTGGAGCAATGTAGAGTGTTGTTCTTGTAGGCAGTGGCAGTGTTACTGGAGTGGACACTGTGGCCAAAACGACTAAACTTTGTGCTTTTCTTGTCTTTTACTGGGGAGCAAATGGATCATTGCAGCCTTCCAAAGGATCCACAAATCCGAAGTGAGTGGGTTAAGTTGTTTTTTCTCCTGTCCCTGAATATAAAAAAGCCCATTTCATGGGAAACTTTCCTTGTTAATGGAAAAACACTGTTAAAACTTCAAACCACACCACTGCAGCATTCCATTTGCACCTAACCTGTCAAACCTCCTGTTTTTCTACAGATTTCGCCTTCTTTTCTGCTGTCTTCCTGTTTTAAGATTTTCCTGAGGGCCCCTCCCCATCGGAAGCGCTCAACAAAGAAAATCACCTTCCATCGACAAAATCTCCCCAGCGAAAAATACATTCTACACGTTTATAAATAAAACCACACCCCCCATCGACAACCAAACGCCCACCACACCCACACCATGTAGAAAACTATGTTTGTAAGTGTGATAAGAAATAAAACAAAAAACAAATAAAGAATACAGCACTTAAAGAAAGAAATGACTGGAAAATTAATGCATCAGTCAGGAGAAATCAGCAAAAAGTACAAGACGGAGGGAGAGGTTTTGGAAAGGAAAGGATGGAGCCTCTCGCCAGCTTCTGTCATTCTTAATAAGAGCTGAGTGTGTGCGTGTGTGTGTGTGTGTGCTCAGACGACAGATCTTCGGTCTCTCTGTCTCGGTGTCCAACTGAAAGTGAAAAAAAAAAATCGCAATCACACTGCAATCTGTTGACTGATTGCACCCCTCTGAGAGACTATTTAGGCCTGGATCGCCGAATGAGGAGACAGAATTACTGAGAGGGTGTGTGTGTGTACCGGGGGGGTCCTCCATCAGCAGCAGATAGACTTGAAACAATGATGCCGCTGAACATCTTTCACTGCACAATGCGGAATTTTTTATCATAATTGAAAACCAGCTCTTCACATTTGTTATTCCCACCATACCTGAATATCAAACATTCAATGGGGTCGCACTCAGCCGCAATCGGAGAATAGGGCGCTTGGATAAAATCACAGGGCCACCCCCCGCTGTCTCATTACTCACAGGACATATCCTGTCCCAGTTATAAAAGAGCCACTGCCAGACTCCGAATACAAAAGGTCAGGTAGCAATGCTGTGGGCAGATTCGCAGACAGCTAGGCTGGACTGGAGAGACGAGCTATCAATGCCATAATCATGAAATCAATCTATCCATCAGCGCGATATTCACTCTCCCTCTCCGGAGTCCTCGGGCCAACAAACCCAACACAAAGTCAACTAATCAGACCCTCTGAATTGCTTGGAAAAAAGGGACACTCATCACACAATCAGCTAATGAAGCCACAAATACACTAATCAGGCACGTTAGCATGGACCCAGGAGCTGGAACGCAGGCCAATATGGTCAGGCAAACCCTCCCATACACCCCTGTCTCTCACAGCACCCTCTCAAATCTAGTTAAGCCACACCAACGCGCCAGTATGACAACCATCTGGGTATCAACATGGTGGAAAATCAAAAAGTAATGGATCTAATGCCTGTTTTGAAAATCAACTCTGTAATTAACAAATGTTATTTGATTTCAAACTTTGCATTTTCCCCCCAAACCCAATTTAGCTGTGATTAATTCTTTTTATACACCAAACAAGTTCATTTTGAATCAGTTTGCACTTAATGAAGAAATGTATCAGGAAAGAAAAAAAAAACCAAACAAGCAAAACAGCGAGACGACATCCTTATAGTGTTATTGACTTTCCATTCGTTTCACTCAATTAGCTGATATGGAGCTGAAATGCTGTAGCTGATACAGCTGAAATTTACATCCCGCTGAAATACGTCTGCACTTCTAATATAATGACAAGAACAGTAACGAAGCATGGTGATGATGTTGGAGGTGATGGTGATGATGACGATGAAAATGATGATGACGATGATGGTGAGGATGATGGTAATGGAAATGATTTAGCTGGAGGTGGTGATGGTGGTGATTGTTGAGATAATGAGGAGAGTGAGGATAATGATGGTAATGACAATGATGTTGGATGTTGGTGACTGACGAGATTTTGGAAGTTGACAGTGGTGGTGATGCTAATGGTTGATTTTGATGACTATTTGCTAGCAATAATGTGAATGATGATAATTGCTGGTACTGATGATGACAGTGATGATGGTGATGATGATGTTGGTGATTATGGAGATAATGACACTAGGGTGGTAGTAGTCTAGTGAGTAAAACACTTGCCTGTGAACCTGATGACCACAAACTTGTCGGTTAAGGTCCCCACTTTTTACCATTGTGTCCTTGAGCAAGACACTTAACCCTCAGTTGCTCCAGGGGGACTGTCCCTGTAACTAATGATTGTAAGTCACTCTGGATAAAATGCCCCTTTACCATAAATGAAAGGAGTGTGGACAATGATGGGAATGACAGCTATTGTGTTGGAGGTGGTGATGGTGTTAGTGATACTGATGAGAGGGATAATAATGATAATGGAAATGATTTTGTTGGAAGTTGATGATGATAATGATTATGATTGTGGTGATAATGAAGTGAATAAATCTGTTGGTGATGATTCTAGTAGTGATGAGGACAACAGTAATCATAATGGACCAGGATCTTACCCAGCAGGGTGAGGATGCAGGCCAGAATGGCCACAAGGGCTCCAGTGCTGAGTCCGGCAGAAAGGAGGAAAGCTTCAGTGCCACAGGCCTGTGGAGTGCCGTCTGAGTCACAGTCACACACACGGATGGACAGAGTGTTGGTGCTGCTAAGAGCCGGACTCCCACTGTCCACTATCAGCACTGGCAGACGATACATCGCCTGCTCACGCCGATGAAAGCTACTACGCTTAGTCAGGACAGATGCTGTGTTATCTAGAGAAGAGAAGAAGAAAAAAGAAGAAAAGAAAAGCAAGGAAACGAGAAGAGGAGAGAAAGGAGAAATAAAAAAAACGTAAAGAGAAGAATACAAAAGAAATGAAAAAAGTGAAGAGAAGACGAAAAGAAAAGAGCAGAAAAGAGGGGAAAAGAGAAGAGAAGTGAAGAGAAGACAAGATAAGGCAAGACAAGAGGAGAGAGTAAAATAATTGATTATAAAAGGAATGAATGACCAACTACAAACTAAACGAGAATGTGTTGGTAATAATATGTGTGCATATATTCACCAGCTACTTTATTAGATTGAATACGTTATCAGTGTGTGACCTTATCCAGTAGTGGTCCTGTGTCCAGAAACATGGGGTTACATTTATATAGCGGACATATAAAGTTGGTGTAGCTGATAAAGTAGCCTGAGAATGGAAGTATTTTCTAATTAAGTGGATGGTGATTGTGTGTAGACTTTCAAATGTGATTATTATTTTCACATTTGTATTTTGTTTACTATATATGTGAGTGTGTTTCAGGTTGCCAAAGAAGCTTCTAAATATACAAAATCCTTCACATAATGAAAAGACTCCAGAAAGAAACCTCAAATTGAAAGTAATTTTCACATTATATATTAGATTATTCACAATCATTCATTTCATTTACAAACATAGTTCTTTATGGAATGGTTGTCCGCCTCAACAAATACCTTTGTTATCCCGGAGGGTAAAGTTGAGGTTCCCCGCAGCCTCAGCGGTCAGAGAGAAGAAGAAACGATGACCACTGGGGGGCTCGTCTTTATCCACCGCACTTATGGTCTCGATCACCTGCAGGGAAGTGCAAGTGTTAATCACCTCAAGAACCAAAAATAAAAGCGATAAGAGCATCTGCCAATTGCTGTAACTGTAAATGTAAATGTAACAAACGAAGCCCGGCTCTACACTGCTCAGCCTGTGTTGGTTTTGGTCTAGCGATGGAAATGCCAGGGCACAATTACTCTTTAACATGTACGTCTCTTAAGAAACAAAAGCAATTTCAGGCTGTCTTTTGAAGCCGCACAAAAGTCATGCTAGTGTGGCGGTCCGCTTTGGCTTTGGCAGCCGGACAAATTTCAAATGAAGTTCCAAAAATGTAATCAGAACAATCGTCGAGCAGATCGAGCAAGTTATCTGTGATTGGTGATGCTTAGACAGTATCCCGGGGATTCAGCTCAAGCGGAGGGCCATCCTGGGCTAATGCGGCGCCCAAGCCCCCGCAAAGCGGAGAAAAGTGCTGTGTTTTAGAGATGATTATCAGGGCCTGCCCATCAGGTGGTGCACTAAGAAGATTCCCCTGACACTCTGTTGTGGCCTAATCTGCAGGCTTTGGCTGGGTTAAATACCGAGTGCCCAGCTCTACCCTTGTGTCAAGCTGCCGTCAGCACAAACTCAATCTGCCTGAAAATCTCCCAAACCCGACAGCCAGTGGCGTCCGGCATTGGCCATGGTGAAAGCGACTCATCCCCGATTATTCTTTATAGGAACTTGTGATGGCGGAGGAGTAGTCAGCGCTCCATTCAGCCCTGTGGCGGCTCGGCTTCATCCCCTCTCACACATTAACTGATTATTTGGCAGGAGCCATCGTGAAGGTTTTATCTTTTTAATCTGTAAATATTTCTGAACCATAAAAACCATCACGCCCTCCCCCTCCCCTCCTCCATACCCCTTATACCCCCACTGCCCCCGCCACTAAGTACCTCCTGCTGTTCAGGATGTTCTTTTAACACCGAGCTCCACATCACTGGCAAACAGCTGTTATGTTGGCTAGTAATGATAACGCTGCTCAGTTGGCTGCCCACTTGGAGACAGTCAGGGCTTTCTTCCTTCAGTCTAGCCCAGAAACTATGCAATGGAGAGTCCATTTATACTGCAGTGTAGAGTAAGAGCGTGCTTCATCTCTGTCTGAAGAACAAGGGTAATGTGTTATAATAAGATGCCCTAAAAAAGCTAATTAATCATTGTCTAATAAGGATTACATACTGTATACGAATACATTCATAAATGCTACTGTTCACATATGCTGAAATAAAAAATAACCCATTATTACAAATGCCTGATCAATAGTTGTTTATGCCGAATTGTTAATAATTGCACACACACACACACACATATAGTGTATATACAATTATAGTATAAGCTTAAAAACTAAGCATTAAGAAAAGTTTCTCATTTGTATTCCTAATGAATAAATAATTAATTACGTCACAAACTATTAGATAATGACTACATTGATTTTTATTAAGACTTGTTATTTTAAAGGCTTATCAGAACCAGAAGTTCTCAAAAATCACCAAAGTCTTTATTAAAGAACCATTTCTTTTAGGGTATAGTAATGTACAATTTTATAGTGTTATTCACTAAAAATAAATGATGCCTTTCATGAATACTCTTCCACAATTCTGTCAAATCTGTTTGGCTCGAGGACATTTTGTGATATGAAACCTTGCACATTCCAGCACACCTTGCTGGAGAAACAGCAGTCTGAAGAGGCTTCACAGTGACGAGAACCCATGGAATTGGATTTATATAGAATTTGATTTGTGTGGTATTGAAGGTTTAGAATCTGCACAGAATTTGCCCATTGATTTGAAAGAGCTGTGAGAAAGAAAAAAAACTGACCGATGCAATTAAATGGCCAATACAAATGGAGCCAGGAAAGCTTTTGCCACAGAAGAACCACTTGTAGATCCCAAAAGAACTTTCAGAACCCTTTAGAGAAGCATGGATTTGTGAAGTACATTAAATGGTAAATGGAAGTTCCCCCGATTCCTGTTGATGCTTGAGGTGTCAGACGTCAGGGTGACCTATGTTTCTGTGTCACACGCAACTAGTTAGTGTAATTTAAAAAACATGTAATAAGAAAAAACGCTACTGGGGGTTTAAAAACGATATCACACACAAATGCCCATGAAGAACAAAATTGCCCACATTTCTTTTATTTTTGGTCTTAGAAACAAATGGGAAAACACTTGAAGCCGGGAGAACTTTCAGGATAGTGGGGAAACCCGCAGAGGGAGGGGGTCCAGAGAGCGGCCGAGCAAAAGAGTAGCTAACGGCAAGTGTGTAGAAGTACAAACACCAGTTTAGACTGTTTTACACTGTTTTCATTTGCTGAAATCAGATTTTCTAAGGGTTAAGGACACACTTTTTTACATGAGATGTACAGGGGAGAAGAACCCTCAAGAATCTTTATTTTCAGGAGTGCAGGTGGGTTAAAAAGCACCACAAGAGGAAATCTGACAGGAGCTGGAGGGTAAGGATCTCCACAGAGCTGGCTAAGCTTGCAGTGAGTGAAGAAGAAATCTTTTAGTCCATTCAGAGACCACATGCTGAGCAGCAGAACGTCCGGCCTGCCCACAAAAAAGACCAAACTGGGCACTGAGATTTTCTATAGAAGACGTTTCAAAACAGCGAACTCTTTCATGGCTGTTTCTTCTGCTAAATGAACCAGAACTGTGATAATTCTCTACAAATCATTCAGAGATCATTGCCTACATTAGTGTGGAGCTACTGTTATATGCTAAATGCTAAAAGTGAAACTGAGAACACAAGGGCAGTTGAAAGAGACTGGACTAAGTTGAGCTGAGCTGGAAATGGAAGGTGCAGACAAGCACCTACTGTGACCCCATTAGAGGAACTTGTAGGGTGGGGTTTGGGGACTCTTTACAACTAACCATCTGTTGTAAAATCCAGCGACTAGGGACACCTCCGTCTCACTGATATCACAGCCATCCAGTGAAGGAGGAGAAAAAAAATCTGGTTTGGTTTGATACGTGAGAGCAGGTTGTGGGTTGTGTTCAGTATGATATACAATGATTCTTGCTGCAGACAATCTGATGGAGTTCAAATTCAAGAGCTGTACACAAGCCTTTTTACAGCAACAGGCTCCACAATGTGGCAGGTGTGTCACTCAAAATATTGAAATGTGTGGCTGACATGTATCACAACAATGATGGGGAAAATGTACCCAAGGGCTGCCTGACACAGAAAAAGTCATCTACGTTCTTAAAGTGAAATATGACAATACAAGTGAATATGATTGCTATTTATATGTCATACGTCTTCTCTCAAGCATTGCAAGGTTATACATCAACAGCATGGAGTTCAGTTTATAAAAATAACTGGTCTGGCTTTCAGCTGCTAGGACTGCTAGATATTCCAGTGATGCATACATGCATGTATCCATCCATCCATCCATTTAAACATACATTTCTCATCTATCTGTCCAAATATCCATTGAGGATCAGTATCAAACACTTCATCCATCCCTCCATGCATATATCCAAAGATCTATACATGCATTCAAACTTTTCTTCACTCATCTATCCAACCATGTGTCCATCATTTATCCATCCATCCATTCATCCATCCATCCATCCATCCAACCCTCCATCCATTTCTTCATTTGCCCATCCACACAAATGTCTGTTTATCCATCCGTCATTCCATTCATCCATTAATTAATCCATCCATTCATCCATCTATCCATCTATCCACCTAATGCATTTCTGAAACCTAAGAATTTCAGTGTGACTACTGAATGACTAACATTACAAAAATAGGTAGAGAAATTATTTGAGGTAAATATTAAACAGTCCCATTACTGGGACACCACACATAAAGGTCACACAAATCAAGGTACTGACATCACTCTCATGTTCTGTAAACTACAGTCATTTAGCAGTAGCCCTCAATAAGGCTTTCACAATGTAAAAGGCCACACTCTCTGTTCGAGATCTCTAATGTGGAGCTCCACAAAATACATTTCAGTGGGCACAACTTTAACCTTGGCAATTCACTAATTGATATTTTCTATAAAATCCTGCAATCCATTCATTTGATCTAACATTGCATTCTGAATGTGTGCAGGTTTCTGCTGTTCCTTAATGCTTGCTTTAATGTACAGGACCAGCATTAAGGCAATACATGAATCCAACACACTAACTGTATCTGGGGTAAATGGAAATTTGTGAAATTCTGACTTTTTGCCAAGCTATTACAGTTTTGGGGTATTTTTATTATTTGAATCAAAATGGAATGTAAAAAATCTGCCAGGTTCTCTGGGAATAGCAATCTTGTGTTGTGGGCACCAAAGTGGCCACAGCACTTGAGGAGTCAAGACTTTACTTGCAATCGCAGGGGGCACGAACAAAGGTGCTGGAAGCAGCCTGGCTCATGAGAGAAGTGAAGCGGTTATGAAAACATGCTATGTCTTTCAGCTTTTCTCCAGGAGGAGCTCAACATGGTCCCAGATGTGAGGCAAAGTCACTGGGCTCTTGATATGAGAGCAATCTGGCAAAGTTAAAAAAGACAGGGCCCTAGGAGGGCCAAAAAAAAAAAACAAGCGAGGGTCCGGAGGGACTTTAGTAATGCCTTCCTCTGACCTAGAGAACATTTTGAGAGATGAGCACCATCAGCACAAGCACCACACTTAGGAAAAACAAACATGATTCCCTGTGACATTGGCAGTCAGGCGGACAGGGGCCTAATTGCTGGGCTGCAAACAATGATCTTCCAACAGGGAATTGCAGAGACTCATCTCCTCGTAGCACTCGTTCTGCAATTTAAAAGCTCTAATGGGAGAGATGAGCATTTCAAACTGTCCATGTAGTCATTTCTCCGCTCTCCTAATCACTCCAATTCAGCCACAACCTCCTCTGATGGACGCTGAGATTCCTTCCACATCTCACCCAGTTGAAGGCCCTGCATTGCTATTAAAGTGTCCATACAGTCATTACTTATCATGCTTTGAGTGTAATAATACACATTTTCTGGTTCAATGCTGTTTTTGATTCTGAGGTCAGGATTCAGTTCAGTTTTCATTAATGCAAATGGTTCTTTGGAACAAAGCCATTGTATAACCATTTTTGGGCACCTAAAGATCCTTTCATTGGATGGTTCTTTAAGGTAATCACCTGACACCTCGTAATTAAGAGGTTCTTGAAGTAATTATTTGGCAAAAAATTCAATTTACTTAGTTCACTTACCCCAGATGTGCAGTACTGTGTGAAAGTTGTCTTTCTATTTAGTTTTGAACCACCTTGTTGGTGCAAAACTACTATTTCTTGCCTGCTAAACTGTCTTATCTGGCATGCTGAGTAGATAAAATTGAAGAAACGGGATCAAGTGTTTTACTGCAACAAAACAAAGTGCAAAGTGCTTAAAGATATAAGGTCCCCAGATAAAGGAGTTCCAATCACCGCCTGATCATCTGGAATCATCTGCTCCTGTTTCTTCACTGGTTCAGGCCTTAAATTAGATGTGCTTTGTTGGGCTTGAAATTATTACGTAGGTCACTGTGTGGCTTAACAAATCATTCCTCTGAAACTTGTCAGGTTCAGGGACTGGACTGAAAATGGGAGTCTTTGAAAGCCTGGTGTACTATTCCTCAAGACTACATAAAAAACACTGTCTGGCTCTTTGGAGGTAAAACAAGAAGAAATGAGAGGTAGCTCAAGACAGTTGCACAGTAGTGTTTTCAACTAGATCTGTAGTATCTTTATTGAGTAAATACATTTCTAAACTTCTCTTTGCCCACTCAAACCACATCCAGCTCCTCATTAAAGTGGAGCAGTGTTCTGGGTGCAGTTTAGGATACATTATGACCTTCGGTGAGAGGTTTAAAAAATTCACCAAATGCTCCAGGCAGCCTTTTTAGAAAAGGGGGTTTGTTTCCACAGACTGCCTTAATGACAAGCTGGATGTAGTTTGCGTGGGGTGAATGTTTTGGTGAAGTATTTTTACAGAAATCTGGGCGACAACTGACTTCTAGTGTATGTTAGCACCATTATCACGTTCTAAACTAAAAAAAAGGAACCAGCAAACATATATTGGCTGATGCATAAACAGAGTTTACATATCTTTTCAAAATGCGGCTTGCATGAAAGCCAAAGGAAGCATTCAGAATTTTAACATCCTAGCAGTGATGAGGCTTAAACAAGAATTTAGTAGTGGACACATATGAAGTGTCTTCTGCTGA
Source organism: Brachyalestes nurse (assembly GCA_037974405.1). Lineage (NCBI taxonomy): Eukaryota > Metazoa > Chordata > Actinopteri > Characiformes > Alestidae > Brachyalestes > Brachyalestes nurse. The sequence goes on from JBBPCY010000039.1 coordinate 26,789,744, forward strand.
GTGGTTGATAGGACGGACAATAGAAGCAATGTATGTGTGTGTATGTGTGTGTGTGTGTGTATTCTTGAGTTTGGCCACCACTACAAGGCCACTCTCAGGCCACTTGACACAACGCCACACTCCCTCAACAAACCAATTTCATGCCACAGTTACCTCCGGCCGCATTTGCATAGCTGTAAAGCTTTTTCCCCGCCAGCGCCCATCGCTTTGATCCCCTGATTAGAGTGACCTGCCACAGAAATCCGCATGGAGCCTTTATTTCCCATGATTTTTGGCGGTTTTTCCTGTTCTCTAGCCTCTATGCTTTCCGCTTCACCACTTGATGTACAATTGTAAAGATACGTGTACAGTTCTAGAGAATAACTTTACTCAGTATAGAACTTTTCCAAGCTTTCCAAGTTTTATTTTAACTTACGTTTCTCATTTATGACCATGGGTCTTCTAAGAACCCTGCTCTGAAAGATTACTTATGGAACCAAAAGTGGTTCTTCCTCCAAAGAATCCCTTCCAGCACCTTTTCTTTTGAAGAACATAGCTAAGGCAGCCCTCACAATTAAATGGAAAGTCTATGACATCAATCAACAACATCCTTCCAAGTTTATTTTCTTGAAAGGTCATGGAAGTAAAGCTTGTCTAGACAATACTAGCTTCTACATTCTTCCCAGAAACCTCTTTATCCTCTTGCAAACTTCCCGAGGCCTCAAACTGCCAATCGAGAGAAAGTGGAGCAGTAATTAAGCGAGTTGTGAGCATGAGCTCCATTCACAGTGCATTGGGTTACCACCCTTATCGAACTCATTTGTTTTATTCATCAGCTGTGGGCTTCAAGAACCACGAGACTCCTTAGATTAGCAGAATGTGTGGGCAGGAAAAAGTGAAAACTGGCCTCCAACTCTGCATGCACTTTTTCTGCATACGCCTCTGGCCCGCAGCTAGAGAGACGATTTGGCTTGCAGGGATAAAAATGCAGGCTTAAAGTACTGCAGATGTTAAAAAGATATAAAGAATAAAACAATACAAACTCCATCTTCCAACAATCATCCAGGTCTTTACTACTTTTAATAATTACTTTAGAGTTCAGTTATTGTATTTTTGGTTTCTGTTATACATTCACCATTTCCAACAAAAATATGCAAAAACATTTTGAATATCCCTCATATGTATCCCTCGTGTGTGTGTGTGTGTGTGTGTGTGTGTGTGTGTGTGTGTGTGTGTGTGTGTATACAGCATTAACACAAACAACAGAAGAGAAAGTAAACTTCAATCCATGGCTACTTACTGATCATGTCCATCTTTTGGCAAAACTGAACATGAGCCTGGGATGCTCTTTTTCCCGGATTGTTGTAAATAATATGAATGTAGAGCTTGAACTTTTACAAATGTGAGCTGTTAAATTTAATATGTAATCTTTTTTATGCTAAAGGTGTTATTAGTAAGAATTGGTATGTAATTTTTCTTCAGTCATTTGAAGTTTGTATTGTAAAGCAGCAAAATAATGCAGGCAAGAGCAATACCTGGCCTGGTTCAGCCGTCTCACACACAAATGTTTCATATTCTATGGCGAAGACGGGAGCATTGTCATTGACGTCCATCACCGAAATGAGAGCGATTCCTTTCCCCACCTGCGACGGGTCCACTGCAACACACAGACAAAACACTATCACTCTCTAAAGAAAACACTAAATGGTAATTTTACCGGGGAAGAAAAAAAGATTAAGCGATCTGTTAATATAAAGCTCTGCAAGGTTAACTGGTCCACCATTATTAAATATTCACACAATGTAAAGGACAGTTGGAGTTTTCATATGGTTTAAGAAAATAAAAGCTGACATGAAAGAGGCGATATGGCAGTCTGAAAGATGACAGATTTCTACAAATTAGAGATGCGAGTTCAGTCCCTGGTAGTGGCACATTCATCCTTGGAGTCAAAGAGAGCGCAATTTTGCTTTGCTCCCTCAAAGTGGTTAAGATTACCCGCCTCCCCCATTAAAACAGGGCGAGAGATGTCTGTTGGCTAATGTAACAAAACTGGCAGATGCTGCCCCCGCCCCCCCATTATGCTGACCATAGCGGCAGTTGAAAAAGATAAGCTGACCCTTTACAACCACATGTTAGCTTTCATCATGTTGGTGGTATTGTGTGACTGGGGGAATCCTAAATTGTGAGTGGAATTGGTGACAACTACATTGGGTAGGAAATCTGAAAAAACAGGTCATTGGCACAAACTGGCGTAACAGATATCTGGTTCCTATCAGTGCTGGATTGGTCATCGGGCATAGCGGGCATTTGCCCGGTGGGCCGATGGTAAATTTGGGCCAGTCAGGTAAATTTGGGCCTGCGCGGAATCCCTTCAGCACCCCCCCCCCCCAAAGCCCCCTGAAGAACGATGGCGTGAGGGGCTCCAGTGCGCGGGGATC
>JBBPCY010000039.1:26792260-26803028 GCA_037974405.1 Brachyalestes nurse
CAGCAACGCCCCCGCCCTCCATCCCCCCACCCCGAAAGCACGATATCGAGAGGGACACCGGCACGTATTCCCATTACCCCGCCCCCCCAGTAAGATTTTTTGTCCCAGTCCAGCCCTGGTCCAATCCACACCACTGTGAACTATTTTGCCTCTAAAACAGAGCGTTTCACATCAAACTGCTCTGATCTATGTGACTGAATTATTTAGAAATCTTGAAAAGCAACGGAACTCCCTCTTTTAGGTACCATCAATTCCGGGAAAACTCATCACTGGGTGAGGTTTGTTGGGAAGCGGTAAATATCCATGCTGAGTGTCAGTGTAACTGATGTGAATGCTGCATTATTTATGGGCATAGAATTAGCCATGCCTTTTTTGCCTTTGTGCTCAGTGAGTTTTAGGCCACACTGCAAACAAACAGCAGGGACATTTTCCTGATATCCCACGATCCTGAATAGCATCCTGAGCATTGAATAATTTGGAAGAAAATAAACTCCAGAACCTTGAGCCCAAATGGACCCATTTGGAGGAAAATAAACAGCGCACTGAGAATACACGGGATGCTGCAGTTTTCTTCCATTCACTGAGCATAAGATCTATTCACTCACCATATCAAGGTCGTCTTTGCTACACTGGCAACATTTACTAAAAAGTTGTTGAATATCATTATTTATGCAACACTTGGCAAACAGCAAATTAATAGACCATATGGGGGGTTCGCAACATACTTGTTTTGTAAGCATATAATACAGCTGAGAATTTGGTGCGGCCCATAGCATGAGCCAACTCCAAACACCTGTGGAGGGCAAACAGCACCCAGTCAACCAGAAGAGACACAGCTGGTGGAAATCGCTGAGTGTGTTGCGCAGCTTCTGAGCCACTGCAAACACAGACATCAACATTAATAATGGCCCTTTTTTGGCAGGGGTATACACATTTACCTGCGTGTATTTTTATTAGATCATGCAACACATTTTTCCCTCCCACAAAAGCAATATGTACAAGTAAATCTACCAATGAATGAACGCATAACCAAAAAATATGTGCTTGGAATGGACAAAGAATCACCTTGAGAATGCTAATAACATCATGCTAACTGATCGCCCCTGGATTGGAGAAACTGTTCACGTATTCGATATGGACAAAAGTATTGGGACACACCTGTTTTTCAGGGTTTGGGCTGGGCTCCTTACTTCCAGTGAAGGGCTTAATCTTAATGCTTCAGCAGACCAAGACATTCTGGGCAATGCCATGCTTTCAACTTTGTGGACCCAGTTTGGGGAAGAACCTTTTCTATTCCAGCATGACTGTGTCCCAGTGCACAAAGCAGCTCCATAAAGACATGGCTTGAGGACTTCAGTGTGGAAGAACTTGACTGGCCGCACAGATCCCTAACCTCAACCCCATCCAACACCTTTGGGATGAACTGGAATGGAGATTGTGAGCCAGACCTTCTCATCCAACAACAGTGCCTGACCTCATAAATGCTCTACAGAATGTATGGACACAAATTCCCACAGAAAATTCCAAATTCTTGAGGAAAGCCTTCCAAGAAGAGTGGAAGCTGTCACAGCTGCAAAGGGGGGGACCAACTCCATTTTAAAGTCTATGAATTTGAATTTCATGAAAGTCCCTGTTAGTGTAATAATCAGGTGTCCCAATACCTTTGTCTATAAAGTGTATATGTACAATTATTGGTCTCTTTATCAGAAACCTTTGCATTGTATATGTTTAGTTAGACGCACTGTAGAAGTGTTCCAGTCAAATAATACTTGGTTGGTTCTTTTTCATTCACAAACAGGATAATGGTGGACTGCTAAATTATGCAGCAAGAGATGAACTCAGGTCAGTGCAAACGTGACATTTTGTCGCTCAAGGCAAAACAGAATTTTGCCGTCTCCAACTTCAGTTCAGTCAGTTATTTTGTTGATGAGGTGAGGTGTCAGCATAAGATACTATGACTGAAATTCACAAATCCAGCAGCTACTGACAGTGAATTGATCCAGTGCTTTTGAGCATTGACAAATTCACTGGCAGTTTTTGGCAGCACTCTCATTAAATAATGTTGGGCACTGTCAAATTTACAGGCTGCGATTGGTAACGCTCTGATCCAACGGCTTTGGTCATTAATAAATTGATTGTACTCTATCCCAGTGGCATTGGGGGCACCGAGGGGCAATCCTGTTACAGAGGGTGGGGGAGGATCAATGTTTGCTTACCCGTCCTAAACTGCCTAGCTCGAATTTATAAATGCCCCAGTCCTGGCTATAATCTGTAACTGTAAATTTACAAAGTGCACCTATATGGTAGACATGGCTGACAAAATGGATTCTGAGCAGAATTGTGAATGGAGCACTTCACCAAAACATGCAAAAAATGAGCCATCAAACGAACACTAGACTACCTCCAGACTGCATCGATTGCTAGCCACATTAGCCACAGTGGAGGAATTGTTCACTTGAATAGGTCTCTGCTTTGGTCATTTGAAGGCCAACGCTGTAACATCATGCTAATTGGCCGCCGCTAAACTGCATTCATTGTTAGTCACGTCAGCCACACTGTTCACTTGAATAGGTCTATGCTTTGGCTATTAGTAGGCCATTATCTATGACCGGAACAGCAGTTCTTAGCCAAATGAGTGGATGGAGGTGTTAAATAAATGTGTCGTAAAGGCTTTTCACACAGAGGTGGCAGGAACAAAAAAATGCTGACTCACTCTTGCTAGAGTTTCACTGGAACCAGTGTGATTTATTGTACATATCTTACTAGCTTGCTAACACTATGCATGCCTGGCAGAACCCAAGCCAAGCTGCCTTCCGAAAGCACCCTGCTCAATACTGGCCAGACTTTGGGAAAACGCAGGTCTCCAGAACACAGTGCTAAGAGCATCCTCTGTCTGAGATATATTAACAACATCTGTTTCTGAGCCCTCTACACCTGCGGGGAGGTGAAAAAAAAGTGCCAAGTTGCAGCTCATTTATCTACTTATTTGACCCTACAAAGGATTGTTTTATCTACAGTAAACAGCATCCAGTTGGCATCCCATGGCTAGCTCTATGTAATGACTTCACAAAGGTGATATTTAAAAAGTAAAAATAATTTTCTTCAGTCAAATTGACCCCAAATTTAATAGATCAGCCAAGACATGTTTAGCAGCCATAGTTCTCCTCTAGTTTGGCACTGCAACTTTGCAGCTAACAAGCTCATGTAGCTATTGGAAGCGTTCATTTCAGCAATTATTGCACTACTTGCTTTCAAAGCATCCCATGGACGAAATACAGACAAAATTCATGTTTCAGGATTGCTATATACTTTCATTCATTTTTAGAGACAATAGTATGAAAAACCAGATATTAAGATAATAGGCTAAAATAGTAGATTATTTAAAGATGAAACATGCTACTAATTTCAAACTGGTTTTATTCCTTATAAGCAAGAATGGTAACACTTGACAACAATACTACCCATGTAAATGTATAGTCAGGTTGTTCATTAGGTTGTAGACAGTTTATGAATGATTACTAAGCAGTTATAAACAAGTTATAACAGTTAATGTAGGCTCAGTATTTGGCAAGATCTCAGATCTTGCTAGTTGCTTAGCTTATTTTGTGCCTTTCTCAGGCGGAATGTTAAACTTCATCAGGTCTTTGTTGACATGCTACTACCATTAAGAGACCAGATCTTACCAAATAGTAAGCCTGCATTCACATATGACAACTGTTATACTTTCATATTTAGAAACTGTCTATAACCCATCTAACCTCATTATAAATCATTATAAACCCTTTATAGTGGTAGTCTTGTTGTAACATGGTACTTCTAGAATTTACTTCAGACACCAAATGTGAGTTTTGGTTATGATTACAATGGAAAACTGTACATCTAACTCATTTTTTCCCCAAACTATGGCTTTAACAATGCCATCAGTGATGACACAGTGAAGAAGCAGACCTTGTTTGCTGGCTGTTACACTTGGTTGCTATTTTTTAATTTTTGCTTTGAAGTCATGGGTACATTACTGGACTGGTAGTCTGGAATCGATGGAAGTTCAGTACCTTGCTCAAGGGTACATGCTGAAGGATTCACACACAATGCTGGGTGCTTGTCTGGATGGCTTGTCATGACGGCAGAACCTTTGGGTGTCTGCCTGGAGCACTGAGCTCTAACTGTGCTTTTGTTCCATGCTCTCTGATCCATGCCCCCAAGGCCTTGGTGTCGGTTACACTGGCACTGGCTGTTAACCAGTGTTAAACTCTAAGGACCTTTCTGTAGACCCACATTACTTTCATAAGTTCCATATTAAAGAAATGCTTGGTGTCTGAAGTCTGATGCTTTGGTCTGATGCTGGGACTTTGAAGCTAAAAGGAGTGGATGTTTTTGTGGGACTGCAATAGTAAAGCAGCAAAGTTTGAAACTTGGCCAATTGACTATATTTTGGGAAAGAACAGGAAGCATAAATATGATTTTTCAGTTAACAACCGGGTTAAACCCAGCAATTAGATTAGCTATCCTTGAGGAGGTGCTGAAATTTAAAAGCTTAATGATCCATGACTTTAATCCAGTATGAATCTGTAGTGCGCATAAATGTTATAGTCTGACAGTTATAACTGTGTGGTGATTTTAACCCAGTATGAATCTGCAGTGTTTAGTTTATTTACAGTCAGGTAGTAATACATGTGGAGTGATTTTAATCCACTATAACTCTTATGAATCCTGTATGAATAGTAGTCCCCTATAATAATAATCTTGTCCAGTCCACCTCAAGATAATTGAAAAACAAAACTGCTAACAAACATGGAGTGAGTTTTGTTATGGACTGTTCCTTTTGATGTAAAATCAATATCTAGCAATTTTCTGTAGTATTTTGGGAGAATTTCTGTTACATGAAATAACTAAGACATTAAACAACAAATATATTAAATAATCTGTTATCTTAAACAGGATACAGCTTCACTAGTGCTTTTGTTTCATAGTAAGTCATTTATATTAGTTACTGAATAATACATAAAGCTATTAAGTATAAATTCATATCCAATAAGTTAACAATCAGCAGAGAGTTTAAAGGGGTTAAAATTGACCAGAAGCTCCCAGGAGTCTGCTTCAGTCTGTCTTCAACATTTTGCTCTAAAGCAAATAAAATCAGCAGGAAGATATAAAGGAAGAGGAGAGCACACACTGTAACATTTTAACATTTTAGGCCTCGGAATGTAAAAATCCAATATCAGAAATGCACTTTTCATCCCTCGCGCTTTTCAACGGCATTACTGCTGCACCCAAGGCAATCTGAAGACAAATGGATCCCAACGTAACTTTTGGGTTTTCGTGAGCCTCACTCTCTTGCTCTTGCAGACAGATAAAAGAGGACATTTCAATCTTCTGTGCCAGGACCCATTTCAGGAACCGTGGCTGTATCTGACAGAGATCGATAGACTCGTGGGAGAGCTCGCAAACTTTGGTTCCTGCACATCCACGTTCATGGGTGCTGGAGTAACAAAGCATGTGTTGAAGGCCGTAATGTCTGTGCACAATTCAGGTAAAGCTAGTTTTGGGGACACTTTTTAAAACATGTTTTCTTTATCAGTTTGAATATAAAGATATAGAAATGAGAACATATATTTATGTGTGCATGTGTGTATATATATATATATATATGTGTGTGTGTGTGTACACATATATTCTAGAGTCTGTAACTGAAATGTGGAATCACTTACATAATTAAAAGGGCCCATATCATGGAGAACTGATATTTTTTAAATATAGTTTAAAGTAGAAGAACATGGTGTAATACGGGTAATTTGCATTTAACAATCTTAAAAGCGCGGCAATAAAAAAAAAGATTGATACAATGTAAAGGATGAAGAGAGAGGTCAGTAGTGGTCATGTAAAATGAAATATGACTATTTTTGCTACCTAATCCATGAATGGTTGACCATGGGCAGCAAAAAAGTACAAGGCAAATGTGCGACGTAGATCTTTTAAAAACCTGAAGACCTAACAATCTGAGAGTTTAAGGGATTAAGATTAACCGAAGCTTTCTCGGCGGAGTTCGAGAATAAAGTTATCATTTTGAGTGCACTGCAAAGACGGTTGACACAAAACACACTTATAATGGAAGGCAATGAGCAGGTGCTTCAGCACACTCTGAAGCAGGTGAATGGTCAAGAGTTTTTCAACCTAATCTCTACCTAATTACCATGGACAATAATTTGGAGTGTTTATGTGAGTCATCCGAAAAAGTCGTTGACCCAAACACACTTACAATATGCCCATTGGCTTAATGTGTTGCAACGCAGTGTGTATTCTTTTCTCTAACTATATATACAGACTGTGGTAATGGACTACATGCTGCACATACAGTAGATGAAGATTAGGACGAGGAACACAGCAGATGAAGATTAGGACGAGTATCCAATTAATTGAAAAGTAAGGGGGAATTTGAAAAGAAGTGTAGCATGTCTGCAGGAAGACCACGGGGGGATGCTGGAGAACAGGTGCACTGGAGTGAAGGTCATAGGGAGAAGCAGCAATGTTAGGCTGTGTAAGGCTTAGCGGAGAGAGGCGCAGAAGCTAAGAACATCAGCTAGAATCAGGCCGAGACTCCATCAAACACCATGAGTTCAGGAGGAGCCAGCGGACAGCGGTCACCTTTACCTCAGAACATCTGTTTCAGGGGCCCATCTCACTGGCCGGCCAGCGCCAAAACACACACATCACACAGCAAAGGTTTTTTTGCACTTTGGGGGGCTGGGGCGGCGATGGTGAGGTGTACGCGCTCGTAGCCTGCAGTTTTAAAATATTGATTACTGTCAGCTCGGAGCCAGCTGTTAGGTCAGTCGAAGCCCGTTAGCCTCGGGATAATGATATTCATTGGGAAATTGCTTGAGAGGCTTAAATTTTTATCTCTTATTACAGTATGCAGGATTTCGTTCTAATAGAATTTGGGATTGCGGAAAGTAAAACCCGTCCGCCTCAAAGCTCCACGCTGTGATAGGGATGCGAAAGAATGCGTCCGTGTGCCATGAAAATGAAACATCCCTCCTCTGTTTGAAGGTCTCAATTATGAAGGATGTCATGAAAGAAATAAAGAAGGTATGAGGCAATGTGAGAGACAGACCTTGTAGAAGGAGACATATTTTTGCATTGATCAAGCCCTTATTTTGCTAAAAAACACCCGACCGCCATTGTTGTTCAAGGAACAGAGAGGTAAGCCTGAACCACGGTGAAAGCATAGAACTATCATGAACTACATAGCAGGGCTGCATGAGATATTAAGGAGTGGCTTCTATAGCAGTAGGCCTGATAATCTCCATTATAAATCAACAATGACGGCTAGTCATAATACTGGATGGGAGGGATGGCCTATTAATAACTAATGCCTAATAACACCTATCAGCACACACACTTAAGCATCACATTTAAGAGCTGCTTCTCAACATCAATGGAACAATTAAATGAGCTTTCTAGCACCGGTCTTATGGAAATGTTTAGATGTTGATTTATGCAGCTTAGGTAAGGTAACCCACAATTACTCTATACTTCACAGTAGTGCTGCAATTTTAATGACTACATCGTAAACAGAACATGATGAATCGATACTGAAGGACTGTTTTTGCAATATACATATTAATAAAGAAGAAAACATCTCACCTGAATGTCTATTATGAGCAGATATAACCTCCTTATTTCTGATTATAGCTCAGGGTTGCATCTTCTAGTGCTAACCGTAGATTGTGGGGAGGCAGAGCTGGACATCATGGGTTAAAAATAAGTAACCCAAATCACCAAACAGGCTGTGTGGATCTACAGCTTGGGCTAGATGTAAATCAGCCGCATCCTAGCCTATTCTTATCCCTTGTTAACAGTGCTGTTGTGATTTGGATGCTAAGGCTGAAACCTAATTTTGTTTTATTCTTTGAAAGAGAGGGACAGCCTATAAGGCCATTTTTTACCAGCCGCCCTTGTCAGTCCAAATCAATATTTAGTCAATTATTTTATGTTGTTAGAAACAGGCACTTCTGATGTGAGAATTCACATTACAGAGACAATCAAACTGACAGCCCACCTACTCACTTCAGCTACAGCCATCCAGATTGCACTGGCAAATGGCAACACAAAATAGCATTACGGGTGAATGTATCATATGTATAAACCTCACCCAAATGTAACCTTGAGCATTAGGACGGCACCATAACACCGAAAATAACTCAGTGTGAAGAGAACAGATGAATAAGGAAAATAAGAACTAATTAACAGAATGCAACATAGCCGCGAAGCTTCGCCCCCTGTGCAAGAATATTTATAAAAAGACTCTGCTGTCTGAGCTGAATGTGACTGAGGACAGACAGTCTGTCCGTGAAGCACAGTTTAACCCTGCAATACATTCAGGAAAACATGCTGTCCTGAACAACAGCAATACTGTATTGAACATCTGACCAATCACTGAATGTTTGAATGTGTACTGTTTGTACACGTGAGGGTTTTGATAAGTAAAGGTGCACTCACGGCTCTCTATTGCAAGGATGGTGATGTTGTGCACTGCATTGACTTCGCGGTCCAAAGCCTTGGCCGTGCTGATGACCCCCGTGGCCGCCTCGATGTTGAAGAAACGCTCCAGATCGGTGTTACGGTCTATTGAGTATCTGTAGACAGGCATTCAAACACAAATCAGCACACAGTGACCCTAGGTGACTCTGAACACTTCAGAAGTTGTCATACATTATAATACTCGATGGAAGGCCAAATAGAGATGAAAAAATTCCAGGTTTATCTTTATGTGTCAAAAACTGTTCCCAGTTGGTTGTTTTTTTTATTGTTGTTTTATATTAGAAAGCAGTCACGACCCCCAAAACAGAGAGAGGTATACACAAATTACACCCCTTTCTATAAAAAGAGAACAACCTCCCACCTACCACCCAGCCTGCCACCACATGCCACTCAGATCCCTGTGCTTGGTTGCCATTTAATATCATCAAAGAGCTGCAGAAGAGGTTGCCAGATTCTGTCAAATTGACTCACCACGCTTTCAGAGTAAATCTGACCTCCTCAAACTGCAGGGCATTTGTAAACCCTGCTATTTTTTCATAAAAGGCGTAACTTTGCGTAACACAGTCAGCATGTTGAGTTTTATGTGCCATCGCATTTAAATTCTAACTAGTAAACCAGCAAACATGATGTCTAGGGAAAGAAAAATGACAGAGGTGCTATTTGTAAAGGAATGGTTTGGTGAAAAATCTTTTTTATGTTAGTTTTTACACAGTTTAATATGTATGAAGGCAAATGCAGGACTGAAGTGCTCAAACCTCTGCCCATTTGGCCCCTTTTTGGCAAGGCTAGAGCCTTCAACTACAAAAGTTTTACCCCAGTCAACAACATTTTTGATCAACCCTCACACCATTGTGAAACAATAGCACAGACTGTAGAACATTTTCACCCACATAACAGGGGCTTTCAGGATGTGTACAAGGTTAAATGTGCATTTTGTTAAAGGACATGTCTTTTGAGACAGCATGTTTATACCTGACTTAAAAAAGTGGAGAAAAATCAACACAAATCTAGGTGCTGCAAGTTGCTGCAAAATATAATCTGATGGTGCGTTGTTGTTCCTGCCTTTGATTCTTTTTAAAAATGATGACCTTTAACAACTTCCAAGTCCCTATGAAGCTTTTTAAGGGTTAATAAAGCATAACAGCAAAGAGGGGCTACATTGACATTGATCTGACTTGTTCAGAACATAACTGAACAATTTTATATATGTTATTCCATATACAGGGTCAGAGAGATACCCCCATTCCTTCGGGTCTTCATTGCATTTTTTTGCTTTTGGGAATGAAAAGGTGTTCCCACTTATCTGAACGAACATCCAATCAGAGTCATTTCTCAATGGCCTGAACACAGTACTCCGAGAGCATTAATCTTGCGGTGCAAACTTCAAGCGTGGGGCTCGTTTAGGAAGACTGATATCTACAATTAGCAAGCTGATACACTTCTGTATTAGCTCGACATGACAGAAATAATAAGCCCTGCAATCAATCCTCTTTGTGCTCTCTCGATGTGTAATATCAAAGCTAATCAATGATAATTCAAAAATTGGCGAGAGTAATAGCAGAGAGAAAAACAGCAATTGTTTATGCCGCACTAGGGCTGGCAAGGTAGGCATGAAGAACAAAAGCTCAGCACAACGACACAATCTGCCTTATGATGAATACCCCAGCCAACCTATCCATGCTCCATCCACACCCCTCTTTAGCTATCGTTACTAGGATACACAAACCTAACAAAAATCTCATTCAGTCTAATGAGAGGCTGTAGCTCAAAACACCTACATTTATCATACGTTGTTAGCTTTGGATGAAATTTAGCCTATTTTTATACACATATGAAAAGGTTATCGTTAATCCAATTAATGACCTAGAACAACACAGTCCAGTTCATTAGCATTAATGAAGCATTTTAAACTCAAGATTATGTAGAAGCATATGTTTGTTACATTATTATAATAGGAATTTGATTTAACCCTTTAAGCGCCAAAGTCGCAGAATTGCGACAAGACGTCATCATGAATAAAATAGGCTATAGTTACAAATATCATGTGAAATAACATTTGTATTCCCTACCACTAGTTGGCAGACATACAGTACTTCGATTCAAGACCAAAATTACGTCATCTTCCTATTCAAAGTTTCGAGTAAACAGCAAGGGAACCGAGTGCCGAGTCACTGCTGCGTGAGCAGCCGGAGAGCGCAGTTCTGTTCACAGCGCGCGAGTAAACGTG
>JBBPCY010000039.1:26803128-26847646 GCA_037974405.1 Brachyalestes nurse
TGAGCTGATTTAAGAGTTTCTTTAGAGGGTCGGGAAGTAACTAGTAATCTAACTAGTAATGTAACTAATTACTTTTGGAATAAAGTAATCACATTAGTAATTTGATTACTTTTCAAGGGAGTAATCAGTAATCAGCAGTTTAATTACTTTTTTAAAGTAACTTGCCCAACACTGATCCAGACAAATGTATTATTAACAGCTTAGTCGTTGTTGAAAAGAGAGAAAAAGACTCGGATTGGTATCGGTATTGGCAGATATCGGTTATGGTATGAGTATAGGACATGAAAAAGTGGTATCATGCAACCCCTAATTCATATTATTGTAACCCATTTAGATTTTGAACTAATGTAATAAAACAACAAGAATTCTTGGCCATGTGTTTTACAATTACACAGAAGTAGTCCATGAAGACTATTTTAAATTACCTATCACTGCAATCAATGTTATTTCCCAGTCAAAACATATTACCAATTCAAATTAGAATATTATTATAATTTGGATGGTGGGAAAAACGAATTAAATCTAAATAATGTTACTCCTTTGAGGGAAGCTACTACTCACCATATTATTACTGTTGCTTAGCTTGCGGTTAGTTGGAAGCATTTTCTCTCATGGCCTGGGACTGATATAGAAATTTAAGAGAGGGTTGTCATTGTGAAGGACGAAGATAAGTGACTTCATTTAGCAGCAATCTGTCTTATTAGTATTGCTCCAGCACTCAGAGGAGCCATTCCCACCTGTCTTCCAGCAGAGGTGGCATGATGAAAAAAATGCAGCCTGTCATTAGAAAAATCCCACACACAGCCACAGGAGTCAACAGTTTTATTCCGACGTTTACGATAAACGAACAGATGTGGTCTTTCAAAAACTGATCACAGGTGCTCACAGGTGGGCTCAACACAAATTTAGCGAGTTACTGCAAAGTACACACTGAAAAAAAAGCTTTCTCCAATCAGGGTTAACCCTTAGAAGTCTACAGTTATTATTTTACTATATAATGGATTTACATGTATAATTGCACTCTAAATTACACAATTACATGTTGAAATGACATCAGTTGTGTTTACATCTGATTTGCATTTTGTGTTTGGGTCTAAAAAACAGAAAAAAAACATGGCAAAAATATTTCCTTTTGCAAAACAAGATTTTACACACAGTAATAACTTTACATAAATTTACATAATAAAATACCTGCTCTTCTACAAACACAAATGTAATATTTACAAAGGGGGTGGACAAGATGATGATATCTAGCATCACTGTAGTGAATCTCATCACACTTTACAACATGGGGGTTTTTTGAGGATACTGTATATATAAATATCACTTAAAGAGGAATGACCAGCAACATGTTTCATGACACAGAGAACATATGCAAAATAAGGGTGCCCTCATAAAGTTACATATTTTGCTGATTTTGTAAGTGGAGACCTTGGGATAGGCTGCGGGTCCCTGTGACCCTAGTAAGGATTAAGCGGTTACAGAAAATGAATGCGTGAATGAATGAATGAACTTAACATACTGCAAAAAATAAATAAAACACAAAATGTGGTCTGTGCAACAGTTACAGCACATTTTCCACTTTATGTTTTTTTTCAATATTTTAAACTCTGCTAATAAACAGTAACCATAATAAAATGCCAAACTAACTCGTTTCCCACAGTGAATATCTTAACTTGCTTAAAACAAAACATGTTTTTTGACTGGGGGCTTTCAAACTTTTGCACTCGACTGTATTTAGCCCTATTTAACTTGATTTGCTTATTAATCGTTGTACTCATTGTTCTTTTTTTATTGTTTATTGTTTTTATTGTTTATATATTTACATGTGGCACTAGTTTTGGTTTGCCATATGGTTCATTCCTAGGAGTCCACAGCTTCAAAAGAAATCCCCTGCTTATATCTATGAGGTATGAGAAAAAATACCAGAAACATTTATCTCGAATGTCACCAGCTTTTGTGATAGCCAGAAATAACTACACCTTCTAAGGGTTATAACACATTTACATCAATGTCGGCACACTGACAGCTACAATGAAAAACCAAGAGCAAGTGTAGAGTTGACCAAGGCCAGCACAAAACAGTCATTAATCTTCCCTTTACGAGCACAGAGAGAGTTTTAAGTACATGTCGCTCATTTCCCTCTACAAAAGTCACATGACCACACTAGGTTGACATGCAGTCAGGAGGCAGACGACGGAACACAGCGTCCAGAAACAGCTTCTGCTGCTGGAGCTAATGGGTCACTTTAGAATCTGAATGAGTTTCCAAATGAAATCAGGCTCTGCTTCATTCTGTTCCAAAGTGAAACTTCAAACTGGAACCAGGAATCATAACGATAGCACCTAAAAGCTAGAATCAAGCCTAGATATGATGTTATCAAAACTGCATCCTGTTCTACAGATAAGTCCTGGACAAATGCATATTTTGAGGTCTGGGAAAAGAATAGTTTTGATGCTTCTTACCAGCCTCTGTGGTTGGTGAAAAAAGCCTCAGTCCCAGAGGAATTGTTTTGTTTCACACACATCTCACATTTAAACACTTTTACTTCCAATACCTAAACGGAGCAACATTCTTTTACACATATAAATCCAAGGTAGGTATGAAATAGGTTGTTTTTCTCTTAGAACTGTTTTTCCCTGCAAAGAATGAAGAATGTTGATTCTGAAACATTATTTGCAACCAAGTACTTATGCATGCACAGCACATCAATGCCCTTTTTCAATCTTGACCTGATTCCAGAATGTTCTTTTCAGCTTGAAGAGCAAAAGCTGTCTTTGATGGAGTTTCACCTGCAACAAGCCGAGCAAGTGCAGCCCTAAAATGTATGCGCGCATTAGCAAATGTTCACTTTAGAAAATTTTTGGAGGCTTTTTTTGGTGGTGCTCATTACAGACAGAAGATGATGTTCTATTCAGCATGGATTTATCCTGACTCCCCAGGGCCCCTTCTAAAACGCCTGTAGAGCTGTGAAAGGCTTAGAGTGGCATAGCTTTTTTCAGTGCACAGCTACCGTGACGGGCAAGAGCTCTCTGGAGGACTGGGACTGCTGTGCCCCATCGGGAGCCAAGCGCAGGCTGACACTGCCATCAGCCGTCCCGGGATCAACGCGCAAATCCCTCTGGCCTAGCCGAATGGCCACGATGAACTGCCTTTTGAAGGTTTCGCTGAGTACAATGTACAGAAGTGGGTTGATGCAGCTGTTGGCGTATCCCATGCTTATGGCGATATTATAAGCATAGATAAAGGCAAAGCTCGGCCGCTGGACGCCCAGATGGGCGAGCTGCAGGATGTAATATGGAGCCCAGCAGATGAAGAAAGCCAAGCAGATGGCCACCGCCATGCGGGTAACCTTCCTGGTGCGGATGCGAAGGCTGCGCTGAGGAAGAGGGGCAACGGTTGCGGACATATTCTTGAGGATCTTGAAGAAGACCACACAGATGACCACCAGAGGCAGGGCGAAAGCTAGCACAAACTGGTAGAGGGTGAACCAGTAGGTGTCTGTGGCCGGGTTGGGCAGAAGAAGAGCACAGCCCACAGAGCCGTCTCGCAGAGGCATGAGGCCAGCGTACATCCAAACGGGCGTGATGGAGAGCAGGGATAGTATCCACACCAGACTGACCACAGAGACAGCCATGCACGGCGTTCGCACGTGGTTGAAGCGGATGGGATGGACCGTGGCCAAGTAGCGGTCCAGAGTCATGACGGTCAGGATGTATGTGCTGACAATCTGGCTGTTGGAGTCCAGTGCAGTGATGACTGTGCACATGGTGGCCCCAAAACACCAAGAGCCATTTCCTACAAGTTGGTGGATGAGGAAGGGCATGCCCAGAAGGAAAAGCAGGTCCACGATGGACAGGCTGAAGATGAAGATATCAGGGACGGTCTGCTGAGCCCGAAACTTTGTCTTCTTGACTATCGTGTAGATCACGATGCAGTTCCCGATGATCCCCACAAAGCAGATGACTCCATAGATGCTTGGCATGAGAACATTGCGATAGGGCTCGTTGATGTCTGCAATAAGCACAACACATGCAGCCTGATTATCATGCACAGCTTTGATTCGGTCACGCATTGTAAGTTGATGACGTTGATTACACAGACCAGCTGAAAATGTACGCTTGCGTGCCCTGAAAAAATGATGCGATGAAATGACTGGTTTCAAACACCATTTGTTTGCACATGAATAAGAATTAGAACAGTTCACTGACTTCTGTCCACAATTATATTTAGGTCACACATGTTACTCAGGTGTAACTGATTTAGGCATCCGAATCTGGTCACTTATCAGTGATTATCAGTGCTTTACTAGCAAAGTATACTTATTTTTATTGTAAGGTGCAGAATGGATGGATAAAAGCCTCTTCTGAGGAATGGAAGAGGAGGAGAGAAAAAGTACCTGCATGAACAGTCTGAGATGAATTGTCCTGGAGGCTGGAATTATCATCGGGATCAGTAATGCGATAATCCATCTCCAGCTTAATCAACCTACTTGAACCATCGCCAAAACAAAAAAAGAAACAAACAGTCATTTTGCAGGCTGTAAATATGGAACAGAGGATAATATATAAACCTAAATCACCGGTTTATTAATTAAGCTTTGAACGCTTGTAAATCGCGTGTGAGGGATATGAATGGTACGCAGCTGAGTGAACTTACCGTCTTCACCCGGAGCCTCGTCGCTGCAGGTTTCACTTCGTTCTGAAGCATCACATTTTCGTCCGTGAAAATGACATCCTGATAAGTTGAAGGACTTCTCCTCAGGGTGGGCTTGAAAGCCCCCCTCTTGCTCTTCATTAGGAGCGCGAGGGCTGAATGAAGCTCGCGCCGGAGGACGGAGAGGAGCCGAGGTTCATGCTCAACCCTCAGTGAGAAGCTCTCACACTCCTGATCTTCAAACACACGTCTCTGTCATCTCCCACCCACCAGGCAGTGGGCTCTGGAAACTTGCGCTGCAGTCTGCTCCTCTTCAGCTAAAAGTATTCGTCTTTAGAGCCAGTGCTGTCATCCTAACGACGATAATTGACCATATGTAACGTACAAAAAGACGTTATCCATTTTTCCATTCCCGTCTTCACGAAAATCCAATTTCCCGCAGAAACACTCCCAAACGAGTCTTCCAAGAAGAGTGGAAGCTTTTATAACTGCAAAGGAGGAACAACTCCATATTAAAGTCAATGTATTTGAATGCAATGCAATTAAAGTCCCTGTTGGTGTAATGGTCAGGCGTCCCGATACTTTTGTCCGTATAGCGGATTTCTGATAGTCTCTGCTTGTCTCTCTACATTTGTATGGGGAAGTTATCCAAGTCTTAGGTACGCATTTCAGTCTACACTTGTCTTTAAGACGTAGCACATTCGTTTGAGCGCATCAGTGGTGATCCTAGTTTGAAGGTTTGAAACGTGCTATTAAACAAATGCGTTCAGTCAAGTGTGCTTGATCAAATGTCAGTCATTTATTAAAGACAACAAAGATCACCCTGCATTCACACACGTCGGCGCAGAGCCAGTCGACCCACCTCCTCCTCATGTTAAAGTGGGTAATAATTTTACGATGAGAGAATGAAATGCAATCCTTATATCATAAAAAGAGAAAAAACAAAGACATCAACAAAACTAAAGTCCCCCCTAGGACCACAACCACATCACCCCTAAGGAACAAAATAAAATCTCCCACCCTCCCAGTTTGCATAGGGATCCTGGGTCATCAGGACAGGCTCTGCCTCTCAATATTTGAACAACAACGTGTGTGGAACATGTAAATATACATCCATTCATCCATTAGGCTGCACATCCTAGCCAAGGTCACTGGGGGTGCTGGAGTCTATCCTAGTGGTCATATGGTGAAAGGCAGAGAAAGACCCAGGGCGGTTCGCCAGTTTGGGCAACATATTAAATATCGCAAATCGACTCAAATAATGCCTATTAGAACTCTGTAACACACAGTCACATCCTGAAACAGCTGGTGTTTTTGCACATGGTTTATAAAAAGCCTATACACACAGTGATGACTCACAAGGTGACATGATAGTGAGTGTGAACCCTGACCAGACCTTTTGAAAGCACTATTTTTCCATGTCATTGATGTCAGGCAGAAACTATGTATCATATCTTTTTTCTTAAATTTGCACTTTATGTCCAGATGTGGGTTTTACAAGTATTTAACCAATAAAAGTACTGAAAAGAGGTCTGAGGTGTGTGGGAGAAGAGACAAGTGCAAGCACAGTAGGATGGAGTGCTGTTTTGTCTAGCGTTTGCCATCTAGTTCACAGACTATCTTCAGCAGCGTGTTCATAGCAATATTTTGACCGAATGTATTCAGTGACAGGAAAACCTGAGCTCACATTCAGCTAGGCTACTGTAAACACTGTAAATGGCAAGCTGATGAGAACATAATGTGACACACACTATATGGACAAAAGTATTGGGACAGACCTGTTTATTAGGAACCATCTCCATAGTAATGCATTTGAATGCAGTGTCATTAAAGTCCCTGTTGGTGTAGTGGTCCGGAGTCTCAATACTTTTGTCCATATTGTGTACCTACAGCTTTATGTGCAGGTGCTCTAACCAATGACGGAATACATCTTCACATTCACCGTCAAAAATCTTCTGTACTTATTTCGTCAAAGTATTAATAACTTAATAGATATATTTTTAGGTATGTGGTAGGTTCATATAATACGATTAAATACACACAATGAAGAATGACAGTGCAAACAATGGAGAAAAACAGAGCAAAGGTAAAATTAAATAAATGAATAGCCTTTAAAACATAGCCTATTTAAAAAAAGCTGTGCCAACAAAAGTTAGGGCTAATACAGACTATAAATAAAGAGACCAACTTTTTTTATTCTGTTTTCTGAAAGAAATAGTTTTGGACACACAATGTTTCTATTGATGTCTGACAGCCCCAACAGGGTCCAACCGACATAGTATATATATATAGTTTCAGGAAAATGCGGCACATGCGGTTTGGATAGAAATAGCATCTTGCTGTACATCTTAAACAAGGAAATATAGTGATTTGGCATGAAATGTTGATGGAGCAGTGAATAGGTTCAGTGCACAGCAAAATGGCATGACAAAGTAATTTTTTTTTTAAATGTGGCTTTTATTGCGTTTTGGAAAAGAGCTCTTCATATCTAGAGAAACCTGCGCAAACTCTAATAAGCAAATAAATGTATGTGTCGTTGTTGCCACTGTTTTTTCTATCCACTAGAGGGCAGTGTAAGTCTTCTCATGCAGAAGACGCTCAGAGCGCTCATTCATATTCCAATAAAAATTAGGATTAACTTCTGGAAAGATATTTGGTGATTTAGAACCAAGAATATGGAGATGCAAAACTAAAATACACGCCACTAACACAGTAGTAGTACTTGCTTAAAATAATAGTAACTATATTATTATTATTATTATTATTATTATTATTATTATTATTATTATTATTATTATTTTATAATAATATTATTTTTATTAATGCCAGTAGACCGGCAAACCACATTATAGCACACATCAAAGGAAAACAAAAAAAAAAAGACTACAAATGTCCAAAAGTTTGTGGACACTTGCTCTTTTCTTCTGACAGAGTATTAACAGGGGCCTTGTTCCCATTTTTGCTGAAGTAAGAGGCCCTATAATCAGTTCTGGATGACAAATGTCACACCAACCCAATAATAATAATAATAATAATAATAATAATAATTAGCAGTTACAAACTGAGCTACCTAAATTAGTCCTAAAACCCTGTTTCAAAACATGCTAATTTAATTTACTGCTACATTTTGGTGCTATAAACAACATATATTTCTCTGCTGTTGTCATTATGTACAGTCTACTTTTTACATTTCTAACAATTTCATAAATGCGATTTGATTAAATGATAAAACTCAAAGCAGGAAATTATTTGAGACCGGAAATTATTAGAAATTTCAACATCTGAGAGAAATTTCTACTAATATTTTAAGGAGTGAAATGTGTTTTGTCAATTATAATGTGTATGTAAAACGTGTTGTGTGTCTGAGTTTACGTAGTCTTATAGTGTATTTAGGCAGTCCAGCGTGTTTACTTTGCGAATACATTTCTTCCTGTTATTAATTCAGATGGTTTCTGTTGAAGCAGTTTTGGGTTTAATACATTGAAAACGTATATCAGCTGCCAGGTACTTCATGCATTGAGAGGCAGTATAATTTCTCTCATAATAAGCCACATGATATGGTAATTGTGGTCAGAGAGCATAGTGCATTGCCATGCTCTGTCTGATTAGACCGTTGCTCAGTGCATCCCATTAGTCCATTACTCTTCTGTGTGACTCTCTCTTTCTTTAAACTTTGCTCTCTGCCGTATTTAATAGCAGTAATAGAAACAAATGTTCCTTGGTATATTCTCCCTCACCTTCTCTCTCCCTCTCTTTCTCTTTCTCACTTTCTGTAGCCCTCTCTTTCTCTCCCCCTTTCTTTCGCTCTCTAGCTTTCTCATTTTCTTTATACCTCTCTCTCTCTCTCTCACTCACTCACTCACTCTATGCATTCTCCTTTTGTATTGCTGTACACCTGTACCACTGCATTGATCTTGCAGTGCTTTTGACCCCAACTGATGCCTCCCATTCATTCCCATTAGCAACTTGGGCGCTTTCCTTAATTCTCTTCTATTGAACCAACTAAAAGTTATTTACCGTCCAGAGTGCTATTCACTTTTCACTGAGGCAGAAACGACTGCTGTCACTGTGTCGCAGGCTGATTCACGTTTGTCTTCTTTATGGAATCTGCACAAAATCTTTTGCCAGTGTATTTTCTCCAATAACATAATTTGTCATTTACTAAATGCAGGTTTTAAAAAAATGTACTTTTGACATTGCTATATGGTCAATATTTCTGCATTACCTTTTTATAGCGTCCTTGTTTAGTCTGTGTTCTCTTTTTCTGGTTGTTACCAAAATCTTCTCAAGGAAACCTAATATCATAAAGAGGCTTTACATATACCAGATATGCAGGGAGAGCCGTTCTCCCTCAGTGCATTATCAGAATTTGTGTAAATTCCAGTTCCACTTTGCGTCCCAGTTGGGATAAGTGTGTTTCCCCTTTTCCTGGTTTTTGCTGGAGATGACGGGATGGAACAGCTATACTGTATGTCACCCTTTATTAGAATGAAGACTGCTGTTTAAGTGCACTGTGGAGCTGTGTGTTTATTTTTGGTTATTGGGTGTGTTGTTGGATTCCCTCCAGATCTGTACCGTTGCCAGGTGGACGGCTCTGGCCTCTCTGCTGCCATTCTCTGATGGTGATGGATGTCGCGTGGTGGTTTCATTGCACTAATGTGGCTGTATTTGTCTTGCTGTGTCATAGCCATGTGGATATGGATGTATGTGTACCATGCTATATTTGTCCAGAGTCTATTTTAGTTTGGAGACCAAAATAACCCTGTCTCAGAAACTGAGAAAAATAAGTCTTTTATTAACCGTATATTTTACACCACTGTGTTAACTTCAGCTATTTCAGTTTATTTTAGAAATACGTCAAACATTTTAAGAAATATGTAAAACGTTTTGTCTGTTTTTTGCTGTATTATGTAGTATTGGCCTTCTCTTTTCCAGTTATTCATTGATATGCTGCTCACTGGTACATGTGAATAAAAGAATGACTTGAAAACCCAAAAAAATGAAAGTGTAATGATATTTAAGTCCCTTTTGCAAATGTATTTATGCAGAGGTCAGATGTATTCCTCAGTTGTTTTCAAATCGGACTGAAAAGTGCTTAACTGTGCTGTCTCACAGCACTGGCACTCCTCTAATCTTGTGACCTTCCTCTCGTGTCGCATTTTGGGGAATTCTCCATGTATGTCGAGGAAATCGAGTGCAGAAGGTTGCGCTGGGTATAAATAACAAAGCTTAAGGCATGGAAATCTTTTGGTTTTGTGGTTGTGGGGGGGAAAAAACTACCGTGGCCGGTGTGCATTTTGAGCTGAATTTGACTTGCTGTGTTATTGTGCTGGTATGTCTTTATGCTGCGGTGGTGCTGGTGGATTAGGCATCTGGCTCTCTGCACTGGCACAGGGATTAGGTGGAAAAGTGACTCCAGCTGGAGATAAAGCCTGAAGGCTGAGGCTTTGTGGGGGAGCACTAGATTGAAGCTGATATGTTCAGCATAACTGCCATTAAATCAATTGCAACCCCCCCTTCGCCTATTTACACTCCTCTCTTTGTCTGTGAATGAGGATGCCCGAGTACACAGATGAACAGACATGTTCAAAGAAGAGAGAAGCAGCTCCTAACAGCATTTAAAGGCCGAGAAGGCAGGACGCATTTGCTAGTTGCCCATTGTTTTCTTGCATGAATTCTTTCTGTATTTTGAGGAGCACTGAATGTCTTTAAGACAGCTCTGGCAAGTTACTTGGTTTTCTTCCTGCCGCTTTTTCACCTTGAGTCTATTTTAGGCATGTTTATATACATCTGGAGCTTGTTATTGTTAGCGAACAGCTGAGGAAATGGAATCGGAAGGTTTTTATGTGCATTTCATGTCCTTTTTGAGGAATCTGTTTATTAGCTATATAATGAATACTAGGTATGGTTGGTTAGTCAAATTATTGAACTTTATTGACCTTGGATAAAATTCTGGGAGTGCGGCAAAACTGATGTAACTTGCAAGAAAATTACAGCTGGGTATAAAAGGTTCGATAATGATTACAGGCTCAATGCAGCTGAATAGGTAAGAGCGAGGGCTGGAATGCATGTATGTGTTTAAGTGTTTAAGACCTTTGGGCTTTTAAAGGGAAGTGAGGATGGCCTAGATCGTATGTGAACTCAAGTGGTTTATGGATCAATTTCATGTAGAGCAGAAGTGTTATAGTTTCTCTCTCTCTCTCTCTCTCTCTCTCTCTCTCTCTCTCTCTCTCTCTCTCTCTCTCTCTGACTCTCTCTCACACTTTCTTCTTTTCTTTTTCTGTCTGAGTGTCATTGTGGGTGTGTTTATATGTGTGTATGCGTGGTTGTAATGGTGAATAAAACTGCAGTGCTCAGTCGATGGCCTTGTGTGAGGTAGGGCTACGTGGTAAATCACTTTTTAACCATTTTTATCAAGGTGCAAGTGTAATGTGAAGAAAATAAATCATTTTGCTCTGAACAATACATACCAGTATTTAGCCATGTCACAATACGGGTTAACCTATGTGTTTGCACTGTGTAATGTATAGTAATAAAATTGTATTTTGTCCATATCATACAGCTCTAGTGTGGGGTGAGTGAGTGGAGCCGTGTGAGAGGCTGCTGTGGGGACAGGGTGACCGGTGCAAGTGGAGGGCATGATGAAAAATTGCGGTGGGAGTTGGCTGTGGCCACAAGGGGTCAAAGCTGGAGTCTGGGAGGTGGCTTCGGAGGGGTTGTCAGGGGCAGCTGGGGGCAGGAGAAGCTGGGCGGTGGGGGTAATAGAACAGTGTGAGCTGCTCAGGTGGAACTTCTCACCTCGCACTCCTGTAATTACAAACCATACATTTCACTTTGGGCTGTGACAACGCCTCCCCAATCCCAAATGAAAGTGGGGTGTTATTAATGGGGTGAATTAGGGCTCCTCGTAGATGTAGGGGAGCGCCAGACTCCCCATTTTAACCCCCAAAAATATATTGAGCACCTGCTGCTACCAAAAACTTTCTTTTTACATTTCATCATTTTATATAGTCATTACATCAGCGGCCAAGGTAGCATCAGCAAGGTGCAGGGAGATATTTTCCTTGAGCACAGGTGAATCTCAGCTGTAAACCCTCTGTATTGATTTCTGAAAAAGACAAAATACATTATATATAAACACAGCTAATTTGTGTAGGTTTGTATACTTTGTTACACACCAAACAGCAGTGACGTATGGTCTATATGTGTGTATTAACCAAGGGTGATGTGAAGTAGAGGGTGAGTGGAGCAGTCCATGAAATCACAAAATCAGATTCTGAACATGGAGTTAGCTCTCCTGCATTTCACACTGCGTGTCATCCAGCACCTCACTGCCAAACTCCTGTTGATGTTATTTGTTTTTTTACAGAATAGTTACATGTTTTGTACAACAGGGGGTATTCCATTAAACAGAATTAAGGGAAAGTCTGGCTTTCTTTCCCTTACTTTCCACTGAAATAAGCCAGACTTTCCTTTAATCCAGTTTCGTGGAATACCCCCCCCCCAGGTCCATTGATAGCAGTGATTTGTGCTGCCTTTATTTTGTTCTTTATTTAAAAATGCTCTGTACAAATGTACAAAATAATTGATTTTTGGACCAGTGCAACAGAAGAAATACTTTTACTTCCTTAAATAGCTTTTCATCTGAAGGTTTCCTTCCCTCATTATAGATTATGCACAAAAAACTGAAATACAAAGTTCATCATAAATGCAGAGCAAGGAAAAATCTATACAGCATCTTAGGCTTATTGGTGTTCTTTTCACTGGTAGCCCAGCAACGTTTTGATTACATTATATATTATATGAACTGCATATTATACAACATTATGTATGTACGTTACAGTATTCAGGTAACTTCTGTTTTTTATTTAAGATTTCTGACTTTCATATGTTCTGTCTTTTGAAAAAGAATGTATTATTATTAACACAAAAGTAAAGATGTGTTCATTAGCGTTAACTAAGAAAGTTTATTAAATGATGAGGGGGCCCCATTGTTCTTCAAGATTATGAAGGTCCATCTCTGGCCCCTGCAACCAGAAGGTTGTGGGTTTGAATCCTTGGACTGCTAGTGGCATCACTGAGGTACCCTTGAGCGAGGTACTGTCACCTCATTGGTGGCAGCATGGTACTTCACTTGGTGAATGGGTTACATGCAGAGAAAGCATTTCACACTGTGTGCTGTGCTGTAGTGTAGTCACCCGTGACTATAAGGTGACATTTTACTTAAAATCCATCTTCTCTCCTTTCTTGACCAATAAGATTAAATTCTCCTCTAATATCTCCCATTATGTTATTCCATTCATGTGTTCTTCAGTGATGTGTCACGATCCAGTACAGTTGTCAGAGAAGCAACCCCACCTCCGTACTTCACTGTGTGTTCTTACTGTTTTTGTTTTCATACGCAAAACCATTCTTTCTCCAAACACGATGAGCTGAATTACTTCCCAAGAGTTTTGTTTTTATTTCACTTGACCGAAGAACATTGTTCCAAAGTACCTAATTTGTCTAAAAGCTTGTGTGCAATTTTTAGACATGCATGTATGGAATAGCTGAACGATTAATGTAATCGCAATCACGATGTCAGTCTGTGCGATTACATGAGCACAAAAAGATGCGATTTAACCCTTTAAGCCCCAAAGTTGCAGAATTGCGACAAGACGTCATCATGATTTTAAATAGACTGTAGTTACAAATATGATATAATATAGCATTTGTTTTCCCTACCACTAGTTGGCAGACATGTAGTACTTTGATTTAAGACCAAAAAATACGTCATCTTCCTGTTCAAAGTTTCGAGTAAACAGCAGTGGAACCAAGTCTCTAGTCATTTGTGCGGGGGCAGCCAAAGGGTGCAGTTCAGTTCATATCGTGCGAATAAGCGGGTGAGATTTGTGAGAGAAAAACACTAAATGGCTAATAAAAAGTTGTCCCGTGATGTTTTGTGAGTGTTATTTGACGATTCTGACTCTGAAAGGGAATATTTGCCTTTTGGAAATGACGGTCGGTCGCCTAACACTCGCGCGTCTCCCGGTACAGCTTTGATGCGCATCGCTGCCGCCATGCAAGCCGAGAGTGATCACGAAGCACAAACAAGTGTTTATTTCGACACTTTGCCCAACAGGAAAGTGGGTGGCAGTGGTGAACGTGGTTGTAGTGTCTGTAGGAGAGGTGTTGGTCGAGGTGGAGGCAGCAGGAGAGGAAGAAATAGGGCTGGAAGTAGCTGTAACACTTGCTCTCTCCATCCAGTGCTCCAAAGGGGTGGGAGTCTCTGTGCTACACGTGACCGCGGTGTGTGTGAAAGAGCTGGGAGACGTAGGAGAGGCAGCAGGGTGATCTGGATCTGAATAACGCTGGAAATAGCGATGATAATGGTGGCTGGGTTTATTTGAGAAATGAGGAAGTGTATCAGGACTGGATCAAATGCTTTGATGAGCCTGTTGGTGTATAAACGTCATGATGACATCATAATATGCAAATTACATAAGTATATTTATACCCCACATAAACTTTGGGTCATGCCCAACATTTTTCTAATTTACAGTAAGTCTTTAGTTCATAGTCAGGAACTTAGTTCACAACTAATGAGTGGCTAGCACATTAGCTTATAGCTTTAATGATTCATCTGCACAAGCATCACCCTTCTTCGTTGGAGGAACTAGATGAAAACAGTTGAGGTAAGCCATGCCGTGACTGGTAAACTGAAATGATCTTTTTTTTTGTTTTTGCTGATTTTTATTGATTGGATTTTGATTTTTTGTTAACTTGAAGCACAAGGTTAGCCGAGTGTTTCTTTGCTGAATCAGCCAGAATAGGTAAGCCCGAACTCCACTGTGCCATTCTCTAAAATCTCTGATTTCATTAATATCTATATTTGGGATGAAGTCTGTAATACTGTGCTTTTGCAGCGCTAAAAATTCTAATCAACATGTAAACATTTACGCCCCTTGATAATTTACAACATTATAAAAATAAACTACAACTAATTCTGATAATTACTGTTTAATTACTGTTTACTGCTGAACACCCAAAATCTTTTATATATTATTACAGACATTTTCAAGAAAGACATATATTAGGTTTACTACATTTTTATAAGAGTTTTAACATAAGGGCACATTTTTAAGAATGGCTTTTTTTGTAATGGAAAATGTGCTGAATTTTACATTTTTAACCCTCAGATTCACATTCAGATTCAGACCCTCAGATTCAGGTTCACTTGTGTGCAGAGAATGGATCTCTCAGTGGTGGAAAATTGTGACAAAGCCCTACCTGATAGGACTGTTGGTGGAGTCGGGGTCCAGGGCTGAGACCGTCCCAATGATGGTGCCCACTTTAGCTGCCTCTGAGACGGTCATCCTATTGAGAGGGGAAGAGAAAACGGGCGGCTCGTCCACATTCTCCACCACCAGCTTGACCATCGCTGTGTCGCTGAACGGACCCTGACTCCGGAAGCGTGGGTCATAATTCTTGTTGGTCGCTTCAATTTTAAGAGTGTAGCTGGACTTCGTTTCAAAATCAAGACCCTGAAGAGAGGTAGATAGAAAAGAGGTATGAAAGAAAGTCTTGCAGGAAATGAAAGTACTACTAATTTTTTCATTAATTCATTTATTTTGGTGTTTTATCACATACTGTTATCAATTATGAACAAAAATGAACAAATGTGTGACAACATTCAGGCCAGTGCTACTTTTTAGGTACCTTTTTATTCATTTGAATAGATAACAGTATATCATAAAGTGACTATTTTAGCTTTTTAGAATATTCCTAACGTTTTTACTTTCAATCTTTCAACCAGATATTTGTTACAGTTCTTTACAGACCTCATTTTGGCTGATAACTAATAAATAATCAATTATCAAACTCATTTTGCAGCTACTCAATAATTTTTCACAGCCTACTGACTATATTTTATAATATAGGAGAAAAGCTGTAAATGTGATTCCTGGCTGAACTATATGTTTAATAACTGTTGAGGAAGTGAAGGAAAAGATTCATGACTGTGACCAAACCAACAGGAGAAACTAAATCAAAATCCCACTTTGAAAATTGACCTAACCAATGAAAGTACGAGTGCAATGATGCCCTGAGCTGCTGGTTCTTCTAAAACCAGCTGACAGGACGACACCGTAGAGTCAAAGCTGAATATTGATTTTAAGACAAAGATGCATGATGCCAAAAATGTCTTCTGGAATAGTTTCTCAAATGGTCATTCATCATACCTGTCCACTGTAATATGCAGCAAAATGAAAAACATTCCCCATCGACTACTTTCAGCACAGAACTTTCCTTTAAGATGAAACTGAAGCACCTGCAGCAGTCGTACACATTTCAATGGTGATTTTATTTCATCATTTTGTTTTTGTTTTTGGTTTAAAAATGCATCATCGTGGAGTTGGTGACTCCGGACTTCATTTGGGAGCTGCTGATCCCAGGAAATATTCAGTAGCAGCTGCATCCATAGCCACGGATTAACCTTCAGACATTATCTGCAGATGTGATCCCACACCCATCTCTAATTCTGCCATTAGTTCAGCCATCACTCTGCACCCGTGGCCACAACACATCAGCAGTATCGTCGTGTAGTCAGAGAATTTAGAGCACAACAGAAAACAACAGCCATGTCCTGAGCAAGAGCTCTGGGCCATTACAATAATGGGCACATACTCGCCGGATCTGAAGGGTTTACTTACTTACTTTACTTAAGATTGTCATGAAATACACAGATCAGCCATAATATTAAAACCACTGACAGGTGTAGTGGATAAAAATGATTAGCTCATTACAAAGGCACATGTCAAGGAATAGGATTAATTAGGCAGCAAGTGAACAGTCAGTTTTCGAAGTTGATGTGTTGGAAATAGGAAAAATTGCCAAATTGTGATGCTGATGTAACTGGATCAAAGTATCTCCCAAACAAGAGGTCTTGTTGGGTGTTCCTGCTATGCAGTAGTCAGTACTGCAAAAAACGTAGTCCAAGGAAGGATTGTTGGAATCCAGGACTCATTGATGTGCATGGAGATTGACAGCTAGCCTGTCTGGCCTTTTCCCACAGAAAGGCTGCTGTGGTACAACTGGTAAAAAAAATTCTCACCGGCCATGATAGAAAGGTGTCAGAACACACAATATATACAGCTGTGTGTGGGGCTGCACAGACACAGACCAGTCAGAGTGCCCATGCTGACCCCTATGCAGTGGTGAAAGTCCCTACAATGGGCAGGGGAGCATCAGAACTGCACAATAAGGCAATGAAGGCAGGTGGGCTGGTTTGATGAATAATTTTCATTTCATATCGTCTGTACAGCTGGGTGTGTGTGCAATGCTTGGGAAGGGATGGCACCAGGATGCATTGTGGGAAGAAGGCAAGCCACCGGATGTAGAGTGATACTCTGGGAACAAGGTTCTCCTTTAAAATCTTGGGTCCAGTGCATGTGACACATACCACAAACCTAAATAATGTTGCAGACCAAATAAACCCCTTCACAACAATGGAATTCTCTAACGGCAGTTGTCTCTTTCTGCAGGACAATGTGTTCTACCACACTGCAACAACTGTTCACAACCAGTCTGAGGAACATGACAAAGAATTCAAGGTGCTTTTGTCTTACATTATTATCGTTAGATGGACTACCTGTTGCTACTGTAATCTATCTAGCGGAACTGGTACGACTGCAGTTATGAGACTGTACTGTTTCTGTAATATAGGGAGATGAAGTGAAGTGACCATACTGTCATACGTGACCACACCACAGCACTTAATGTGAACAGCATAAAATTCTTCCTCTGTATTTAACCCATTCACCAAGTGAAGCAGCGGGCAGCCAGGAATACAGCGCCCG
Organism: Brachyalestes nurse; assembly: GCA_037974405.1. NCBI lineage: Eukaryota > Metazoa > Chordata > Actinopteri > Characiformes > Alestidae > Brachyalestes > Brachyalestes nurse. The sequence continues at coordinate 26,820,621 of JBBPCY010000039.1, forward strand.
AGGAGCAGTGTGTGGAGATGGTACCTTGCTCAACGGTACCTCAGAGGTGTCACTAGTGGTCTTGGGATTTGAACCCACGACGTACTGATCACAGGGTGAACACCCAAACCACTAGGCCACCAGCTGCATGTGCTGAGTAGCTTTACTGGGGCCATTCCAAGACTCTAAAGTATCACAGCCAAGAAGACACATGCAGGCAGGCATACGCCAGGCAAATCCATGGTAACATACGAGAAAACGGAACAAAAACCAGAAACAACCAAACAGGGAATACTGCTCCAAACTCAGATAAAGAAAACAGAGATTTACTAGGGCTAAAGTGAAAATGAGGGTAAATATACATGTGATGATGAGAGTGAAAACTAGCTCCAAGTTATTGCATAATCCCAGATAGTTGCTAACCATCTGGTATAAAATCTCTGTTGAATGCTAATTGGTCGTTGACCTGGTGTTCCAGGTGGTTGCTAGACTGTTTCTAGGTAGAAACTAAGGTACCGCATGTCATTTATAGACTGGTGGTAGCTTATACAAGTATGGTACAATTTTTTTTCCCACCGTTCATTCCGATGAGACAAAATAAGGAAAAGAAGTTGCAATGTTGTGCATCAAATCAAAACGTTTTACACCATTCCTGATCAAACAATTTGGAGGTAATATCTTGAAAATGGCAGTACTAGTTAAGACAAATGCAGCAGGAAAATAGTAAAAATGTTATGAATTGCTTTGCACTTAGGAGAGTTAGCTAGCTATGCTAAAACAGCATTGATCAGGATGACCAGCTAATTTTCAAATCTTAAAAGTCCCTTTCTTAGCAGGGAGGAGTGCAATTCTATCAAAGATGGATCACCCCCCTTCTGCACTGGAGCTATAGATGATTGCCTCAGGCCCCAATGTTGGCGGTCCTCAGTCATGCCCCTGTTTCCACTGTTTGAAAGTTAACTTTGAGAAAACTCCAAAAGAAAAGCTCTAATGTCTATCTCATTCTAACACAGAGTGGCAGTGTTGCTGTTTTGAATCTGTATATAGCCTCATATTTCAAATATTTATTCTCGCAATCCAACAGTTGCCCGTTGGCTTCTATTCAAAATGTGTTTTCAGTGAATGGCTGCAAGGAAATGTAAATGATTGTTGTTGGGAAGACTGTATGATACAGATGTGGCAGGTGGCGATTAGGGTGAAAAATGCTGGAGAAGTGTAAGCTTTTACATTCAGTCAGACCCGGCTGTGATCAGACTGAATGGGGCCGGACTGGAAGAACCCCTCCGCCGGCCATTCTGTTGCCCACCTTCTGCAAAGTTATGAGTCCTTCCTGTGTATCTGCGTCTGGCTCGACCCTGAACACCCCGAGGCCGTCTCCTTCTATAATTCTGTACTCCATCTCTGCATTGGCTCCCACGTCCAAGTCCAGGGCCTTTATCTTGGCCACCACTGATGCCACGGGCAGAGACTCGGGCACGGCAAACTGATAGGATTCTACAGACACACACACATACAGAAATTATTGATGATGCTATTTCTCTTTTTCTCTTATCACCTGGGCGCTGTCGCCTGTCCACACTGGCCATGTGCCCCGCTCTGTGTTACATTAACGGTGTGGGCTCTAGAATTTGTGCTACATGTACATTTCTGACATTGGTGCTGGCCTGTTAAAGACACAAGGAAAATATTAAGGATTCGAGTTCAGAAGGTAATGTTTCAGATCTTCTCACAGCTGCAGCTGCTTCACCAAAATAGTAAATATTAGGGGTAAACCATGTGCGTACCTTACAGAGGCTAACCAACTGATTTTGGAATGTTAAGATTTGTGGACAAAATAACAATTTTAGGATAAAAAAAAGCTACGGAAATTGGGAGATGGAATTCTAAGAAAGTTTAATAAGGTATGTGCTCATTTTTTGGCTACAAAGAAATGCTTCGAGCTTTGTGAAAATTTAAAAATGAAACACTTGGATTATTAGTAAAGTTGGCTTGCATTTATTGGTCTTTTTCCACTCTAAAACTTCAACTAAAATGACAAAAAGCTCTGTGTCTTGTTTTTATTGTTTATATTCCATGATTTTATAAAGAGATCATATTTGTCCATATTGAGTGACTGATCCAATTGTGAAAACTGAGATTTAAACTTGTCCTAAAGAATTATAATGAACTGAGCTGGTGTATACAGCACTGATGTATAGAGCGTGTATGATTCAGAATGTGATAGTCATACTTCTGGAGAAGCGTGGGGGGTTGTCGTTGACGTCAGTTAGCATGACGGTCACTGTTGTCGTTCCTGAGAGGCCACCCATCTGGCCGCCCATGTCTTTGGCCTGGATGACCAGCAGATATTGGTCTCTCGCCTCTCTGTCCATATTGGGAAGTGCCGTCCTCACAATACCTGCAGGATCACATTTATATATCAGTCTTTGCCTGTTTCTTTCTAATGAACATGATCATACTGAAGTTCATTTCTGCCCTACATCACAGATTTCAGTCTCAATTTACCACTTTGTCCTACATTACACTGCTTTGTCAATGAGGCTTAATACAGGGCAGCCTGGCAAAGAGGCCATTCCCACATATCAATTATAAAGAAACAGTAATAAAAGCAGTTTGTTTAACTATAAGTGAGGTTGTAAAGTGGTTATATACACTATTACAATCATAAGATATAAATTATACAAACAAATTGCAGATATGGGCCGTTTAATGCAACTGGGCCTTTTTATTATGTGTGGTCAGGGAACTAAAGTGGTCTATCAACGGAAATTGCTCTTTACTATGGTGTATATTAAAGAGCAATATTAGGTCACTTTAGGGTATAACACTGGCCTTCAACACTGCATAGACATCCCAAGCTACCAACAGCTAATTTGGCTCTCTGTGATTGTTCAGTACCCTCAGCATACCCACTAGTCCCATGTCTAGCACTGAGAGAAGCTAGGCATTGAATGGATCAGTAGAACTCACAGTGTATTATAAAAATCTGATTTCAACAAATCAAAACAGTGGAACAGTGGAACAGTCTAAAATAAGTGTTTGCTCTGCTACATGCTTGTCATTTGCTGCTCTTTTGCTCAGCTGCTCTCCAGACCCCCTCCATCGGCGGGTTTTCCCCACCCACTTGTGGGCGGAGACTATCCTGAATGTTTTACTGAGTTCAAAGATCTTATGTTTGTTTCTAAGACCTAAAAGAAAAGAAATGTGTTCATTTTGTGTTTGATGCCATATTTAAAACCCAAATAGTGGTTATTATTATTACCTGTTTTTTAAATTACAGTTACTGCTGTTCTATGTGAAAAAGGAACACCAAACAAAGCAGGTGACACCTTGAGCATCAACACAAACCAGGGGAACTTTCAAATAAGGAGCTGTTTTACCATTTGTTGTATTGCCAACAAGGATCCGTGCCACTCGCGTTCTAAGGTTTAAAGCTCTTTCAGGACAACGGCTGTGTCATAATTAAAACAGGATTATCTTGTTTTAGAGTCACGTTATAGCGTGGACCTTCTCCAGGCTGGGCTCTCACTCTTTACAAAAGCATATCGTAATAACAGCTCTCCGCAATAGGTCATCTTTACCTACGTCTCCACCAGACCCGGAATTAATTTCCTCTCTGGAAGCTTGTTAGTTTTGGCATTATCGGCGGTTGACTCATTCCCGTGCGATTAAACGGCCCCTGTTTTTCCGTCCTGGGCCTAGACTGTTTGAGATAAACCCTAATCAATACGAGCTGCTATTTGCTGTGTCTGGAACCTGCTGATTCAAAACACTGGGGGGTGGGGGGTTAGGGGGGGCAGGATAAAAAAATGAATCTAAAATTAGCCTATGCACTTAAAAAGAAGTTTAATCAGGGGCTGTAATTTAGTCCGATGACAGACCTCATGCGGAAGGTGAAATGACCTCGGTTTACGGCTAGCTCGCTGATTGCATTGCACGATTTATTTTCAAGTAATCAGGTGCTAATGTGCACCGTTAACATCATCCAAACTTCCTCAACTTGTTTCTTAAGTTGTGAGCCAATCATAACAGCGGCCTCAATAATTACATTACACTCTATGCAGGGGTTAATCTGGGATTTGTTATGTTAGGGGCAGTTATATGGTTTCGAGGTTGCAATGGGTACAATTCTATTGTTCATCCTCTCTCTCTTTCTCTGTCTTACACCCCCTTCTCTCTCTCTCTCTCTCTTTCTCTTTCTGTCTCCTTCTCTCTCTATCTCTATCTCTCTCTCTTTCTCTGTCTTACACTCTCTCTTTCTCTCTCTCTCTGTCTCTCCTTCTCTCTCTCTCTCCCTCTCTCCTTCTCTCTCTCTCACACACACCCCAACCCTCTGTCTTCGTAGCAAGCACTGAGCCACTACATGTTAAAAAATAAGTCATTGTTTGAATTATTAAGAATGAGAAACTCAAACTCATAAATATGTGAGTATAACTTTGTATGAATCAAACATATAATCTTTGTAAGTCTGAATCATGTATAAACTCCATGTGCAATACCATCCGCGTGCAATATTATGTCCAGTTGTCTTATTGGGTCCTAAATCATTTCCTTATGTGCAATATCTTCTTCTTATTACTATTATGTGCAATTGTCTTACCATGTCAAATATTACTACTGATTATGTTCAGTAACATACTCCTAACCACTATTTGTGTTACTAGTAATACGCTGAACTGTACTAGTAATTCCCTGAAGTTACTTATCTAAAGTATTTATACCCTTGTATTTGTGTATATAGCATGGTGTACTTCACACTGAGTATTTTCTGCGGTTTTGTTAGATTTGTTTAGACATTACATTTTATATAGTTTGTGTCCATGTTTTCTCTGTGCAGTTTTCTGATTCTGATACGTATGAATCATGCGTAAATCAAACTTTTAAACGTTATGAGCGTAAACCATGTATTAATTAAACTTATAAACATTGCAAGTTTAAATCACGTATAAATCAAACATGCAAACATTGTGAGTAAAAATTCATTGCAAATCAAGCTTCATAAATATAAATCACATACAAACTTACCCACTTAATATACATCAAGTACGAATTAAACATCACATCTATATAGACTTAAGCATCTATAAGAAAATACATACCAACTTTGCAAGCGAAAATTGTGTTCAAACTTTGCAAGTCTAACTCATATAAACCACAATCAAACTTGTACATGAATCTTGTATAAACTCCACATACAAACCTTGTAAGTATAAATCAAGTTTAAATCACACGTAAAAACTCCTTAAATCCTAAAGCTAAGCGTCCTTTCATGTGAAAGCTCAGCATCGGGGGATTTTGTTATGAAGTGTCTGAGCTGTCACAGCTGCTCAGGCTGCATTATTTAATCTCAGCATTGCGCACCCTTGTGACAGGCCGAGATCTATCATGAGATCCTACCACGGGCTTGTGAGATATGGCTTTTCATAAACTAGCACAGGTCAAATTTGAGGAATATAGACCAAAAAAAATTCCTCTAAAAATATTCCCTAGAATAATCCGAATGTCTCGGGCATGTCAGGAGGTTGGGTGTTTTTAACTCGCTCACCAAGGCTACGAAAGCTGGTGTAGATGTCGGGGAGAGCAGGGCAGGGGCACAAATCATGTGGTGCATGCCCTCTTTTGACAGGCATCAGAATTTTAAATTGTGACATTGTTACCGGTTGCCCTATCAGGTGACCTAAAAATAAGACTTACTGTATGGAGAACACAGTGTATTTTCCAGTGAGGGTTCCTGCACTGCTCTGTCCTCACAAGCTTCATTCCATCACCCAAGCATGCATGTTTGGTACAATGTTTGCAAGAATAATTCTACATTCTTAAAAAGGTGCCAAAAGCGGGTCTTTGGAGCCATAGCAGATCTATGTTTGGTTCTTTCTATGAAGGCTGAATCACACCAATGGTAAATCGCTGTCATACAGCCAAAAAGCTCCCTATATGGAAGTTCCCCCAGTTTGTGTGGATGCGTTTTTAAAATGGGGGCATGGGACATACTTCTGCGGCGGACTGGAATGGGATGGGGGTGGGGCAATGTAGTGTTTCTGCGTCTTGCATGTTTCCCTCATACAAATATAATCACTACTGGACTTTCAAAAACGCCCATAAAGAACAAAAACGCCCAAACTTCTTTTACTTTAGGTTTTAGAAACAAGCAGAAAAAAAACACAAGATCTTTGAACCCGGGAGAACTTTCAGGATAGTCTCCGCCCACAAGCGACTGGGTGAAAGCACAGCAAACAGTGATCATGTAGAAGAGTAAACACTGGTTTAAACTGTTTTACACCATTTTTATTTGTTGAAATAAGATTTTACTAACATACTAAGGATTAAAGAGAATCATTCTTGGAAATGGATGAGAGGAACCTTTTTGAAGTATAGAGAACCTCCGTATTCATAAACAGGTTCTTCCTAGGACGATATGTTCCAGCCAAGGACCTTTATTATAAAGAGTGTGTGCTGCAATGAGAAGAGCTATGGATCTTCGCCAGCACATTAATATTCCCAAACTAAGGTAAGTATTTGCTTGTTTATTGCTTTGTTTATACCTGTCTTGGGCTCCACTGAGAAATAGGGTTGTCCTTCCAGAATGCTGTAGACGACTCTGGCACTGTTGCCATATGTGGGGTCATCTGCATCAGTTGCTTTTACCTCCACCACTGATGTACCTGAAAAAAAACAGCAACGTTATAAATTGAAATATTACACTCACTGACAATTTTATTAGAAAGTCCATCCTTGTGCTTATACTCAATTGGTCACCTTATTTGAAACCCCTGACTTGTGTTTCACCTCACTGGCCACTTTATTAGAAACCCCTACTTTGTACTTCCATTCAGAGGCTACTTTATTAGAAACCCTTGTTTTAAAGCTCAATGATATCTGTCTATTGGCTGTTCTGCATTGTGCCTCATCAAAACACATTTAGACATTCCTTATAACTTATACCTACAATGTTAATAAGCAGGGCTGAACTCATGTAGGCTGAATGAACAGATCCTCATACCTAAAAATGGGGAATGTGTGGTATGTTGTAAGACTTTTGAAATGTTTATGTACTACTTAAAAAAGGCAGGAAAAATGTAGTTTTCCATGATAGGTGCTTTGAACAAAATTAAAGCATATATCAAGCCCTCTGTCCCCTGAAAGTAGATGGAAAATTCAAGGTTGGAATCATCTCGGTTGCGGGCAGTTTCCAGAGTGGCATGTGCTTTATTTTTCATTCTTATCCTGATTGTTTCCACATGTTTCCTGAATGCACTGATGCAAACGTGCAAAAGTCGCAAGGCACCGCAAGGACACAGCCAGTGAAATCCAAAGGCAGACAATGCCGCACACCACAATGCGCCTGTCTGTGGTCTTGTGCTATGTTTTATTGAATCTGCTGCCTTTTCAGTCCTGCTGTTGTGCACTTCCACCGCTGTCATGTCTCTATTTGCTCATCATCCCATTCACAGCAGTAAATGCTTAGATAGCTTTGTTTATCAGACAACGGATTCATGCTCTACGTTTTCTTTTTTTTCTCTGACATAATCCTTTCTTTGCTGAATTTCTCCCTTGCTAGGATCCCATCCGTGTGTGAGAACTTGTCCTTTAGAACTATTACAGAGCCATTTGTGCTGCGGTGCGATGCCGCAGAAGGGGGCGGGTGGGTTAATTTTGTCAGGCTGATGTTTCCCAGATAGATTTTATTTAAACTGTAAAACATCTAATGGAAAGCGCCAGGTCTTCATTGGAGAGCAATTTACAGGCCGCCGCAGCCCTCGGAAAAGCACAGATTAGCCTTAAATGCATCTGCTCATAAAGGGCCTAAATAAGATGTTTGGGGACAGGCCCAGTTTGTGTCAAAGCTGAAACCCAAACATCTGGAGGACACCGCTGGGAGTGCACCCAGGAAAGAAATGGGACACCGCTGAGACACAGAGCTGTGTTACTCCTGCTATCAGATGATCGGAAAATGGGTATTTCACTAACAAACAGTGTTCATTTGAATGAATAAAGAAGACTGTTTGACTTGACGGACAACAGCAAGGCTTCATTTACACTGTACACCAACATCAATACCTAAAAGGTATGTTTATAGGGTCACGGTACCAGCTCATGCTCAGGAGAACATGGCCACAGACCAGTGCACCACCCTGTGCTCCAGAGGGCATGGCCAGAAGGTCACTAGTGGCAGGAGCACTGTGTTGTACTCAGGAGAGCATGTTCGAAGCACAAGTGGTGTACATGCCACCCTGTGCTCCAAAGGCTAGGGTCGGAAGGCCTCCAGTGGCGATGGCACTGCCCCGTGCTCAATAGAGCGTGCCTGAAGAACAAGTGGCCAACATGCCAGTCTGTGCTCCAGAGGGCATGACCGGAAGGCTACCAGTGGTGCTGGCCCTGACCCGTGCTCAGGAGATCGTGACTGAAGGACAAGTGGTGAGCACTCCATTCTGTGTCGGGCAAAAAGGCCACCAGGGGCACTAGCCAACAAGCAAGGTGGTGGCAAGACTGGTGGAGCACAGAAACCTCACAGGGAAGAGACTGTTGATGAAACCAAAGTAAATTCTGTCTGTCAACCTTAGGCCTGCCTCAAAGTCCCTTCTTCTTCCTAGGATGGCATGCAAAATTCAAAATATTATTAAATTAGTCAGCTACCAAAAACTCATTAAGGTAGCCCCCTTTGCCGTTACGCTTTACACACTCTAGGCATCCTCTCAAGAATTTTCATGGTAACCCTCCTGGCAGGCTTCTATCGTTTATATACACTAAATGTACAAAAGTATTCGGATGCCTGACCACTACACCAACAGGGACTTTCATGACGTTGCATTCATGTTTGTGTGGGAATTGGTGTAAATTCATTTTTTAGAGCATTTATAAGGTCAGGGACTTATGTTGGATGAGAAAGCCAACATATCTCCATCTCCATTCCAGTTCATTCCAAAGGTGTTGGGTGGGGTTGAGGTCAGGGTCTGTGCGGGAAAGTCAAGTTCTTTCACACAGAACTCATCCAACCATGTCTTTATGGACCTTGCTATTGTGCACTGGAGTAGAAAATGTTCTTCCCCAAAATAAGTCCACAAAGTTGGAAGCATGACATTGTCCAAAATGTATTGGTTTGCTAAAGAATTAAGATTGCTCTTCACTGGAAGAAAGGGGATAAGCCCAAACCCTGAAACACATGTGTGTCCCAATACTTGTGTCCATATAGTGTGTGTGTGTGTGTGTGTGTGTGTGTGTGTGTGTGTTTGTGTATTGAATTTTGTTGTACAGCTGCTACAGTGACAATAAAGAGAGATTCTGATTCTTTAACTTATGATAGTTTGAGGTACAAAGAAGTGAATGAATTAATTCTGAATTAATTCTGAATGTCTGAATAATTCCATGAATCAAACTACCTTATAAAACGATGACACAAAATTTGCAACATGTACATTGGGTTTCAGTTTGCTCAAACTCTATCCTGGTTAAAAAACGTCTAAAACTCAAAGTCAAGGGGGACCATCAGTATTAACAACAGAGTGGATAGTTAGGGGGATTGAAGTGCATCCCATAAAGCTCAGATTTCCTCGTAAAAGCTGCCTTGACAACCTTAAGGAGTTTCTTTACTTTTTAAGTATTTTTATGTTTTTTTAATCTGTTCCCCAACATCAACTCTCCTAATTTGCTGATGCTTTGCGCTGTAAAGGCAGAAAACTCAAGCTGCAGAAAACTGCCAATACCTCAGATATGACATCAAATCAGTAGAGGTATTAGCCAAACATTTCCACCCAGTAATGCTGGCTATATTCCGGCAAAATGGAATTGATGAGCTGTTTGCATTTGAAAGTGATTTGATCTGGGCTGTCCTGGAAGTCAAGATTACAGGGGTAATTTTGTGTTCTGAACCAACATTTTTCAGGGAGTCAAACTAGTTGTAACTTGGCTAATGCTACTTTATTCTGTTGTTTCTTAATTTTTAACTTTGTACTGTCCACTTTCTGCCGTGGCAAAACAAATTTCCCAGTTGTAGGACTAATAAAGGTTTATCTTATCTTATCTTAGTTTCTCTTGTTAATTAGCTAATTCTCTCGTTAGCTTGCTTATACCATGCTACCTGCTGGCTAATTCTCCTGTTTTAATTGTCAAAGGTCATGCTGCTAGTGGACAAAATCTCTCTTTACAATCAGCTGATGCCATGCTAGTGGCTGGTTAGCTAATTCTCTATTTAGCTGGCTAACGGATTGCTAGATGCTGCTTGACTAACCCACTCTTAGCACGCTACATGTGTGCTCATGTCCAACCCCTCTTCAGCTGCTAAGAGAATCCAGTTAACACGACAAAAAAAACTCGATCGTACATACTCACGTCATGCGGCCTGACTGGCTGACCCGACATTAACGTTTCAATGCAGCTGTATCTTAATAATGTCATAATGTGTGAAAAATGAGCAGGCAAGGGTGTTATCGCAAGCATCTGTTATGAATTTGCACTCCCTGAAGTCAAAAGTGAGAGAGGGAGAGATGTGTGTGTAGGTGCCACAAAGGTCTGCAGCCGCAAACAATCTCCTGCTTCTTAATTACCAAATTAAATTAACCATTTTCTCATTAATCAAGTCCATTCATCACCACTCGGCCGCTAATGATTTTAAATTGATCTGTAACGCAGTCAATGAGAGAGGGGGTCGCATGCATTCGCAGAGGCTAATGGCTTTGCTCCCAGGTTCTGGACAGACACTGGCAGCCAGCATGTTAATTGCTCTTATAAAACAGCGCGTCAACCCTCTTCCCCTGATTGTCAGCCATTATATGCGCCGCACGGTCAAGCAGTGGCAAACAGAGCACTCCTTTCAGCACGGCGAAAGTGTAAATATTGTCTGTGCTGTGATTGATTTGCTTGGGGTTATACCACTAAGCTAGGTTCATCAGTCTGTGGAGTGGCCCGAAGGTGTTTTCTTTAAATAAATGCTTATTTCTTACAGCAATGGCATGCTGTTAATTAACCCAGACGTTTCGCCCAATGCCAAATACTCATTTTGTTTGAATGCGCCAGTATGATCATTTATGCAGAGACAGAGACAAGGTCAAGACAATGCGTTTGGAAAGTATTACTTCAGACTTATTCTACCTATTCTGTCCTGACACAGTTGATACTGCTGAATGTTATTACTTTCCATGCCATAGAAGCCATAATGACAAGTAAAACTTCCAAACAAATTGAATTGATTTGAAGTGAATTGAATGGAAGGAAACAGAGGTGACCTATAAATTTGTCTTCCACAAAGTTCTTCTTTCAGTTCTTTCAGCTACAGTCACAAGGCTGGGCACCCTTTAAAGAATCCTGGCAGAAATCCTATTAAAACACTCGGCTATGGTCATTCCAGGCCATTAATTGCAACAAAAATATTTGTTCTGTGTGCCTGTAAAAGGTCACATTTATTAATCAGGTGTAGTTTCTTCACTTTGTGATTGACATTAATTGAGACACGAGGTCAAATTTGTTGTTGTTCCTTCAAACCTGCCTGCATAGTCAGTTTGAAAGTGCAACATTTTCAACATTTTTGACGTTATGTAGTAACTCTACATGACGGTTTATACAAGTTTTCATTGGGTTTTATTGGGTTTCTGTGAATGTAAAAGTAATCGGGAAACAGTTGACTGTATTATTGTTAGTTCAGCTGAATTGAATTGAACAGAACTAAATTGAATTGGCTTCCACCAGAACCTTGGTCAGGATTAGGTCAGAAACTGGATGAATTGAAATGTATCAAATTGCAACAAAATGAATAAAACTGAACTGAATTAGAGATAGCACAGACATGATACCAGGCATTCTTACCAGGCTGATATCAGCAAACAATGGGGGATGTGATATGTGAGGGAGGAATTAGAGAACGAGAGTACTTTTGGTAGTGATTCAATAATAATACTACTAATAATAATTTTAAAGCTTAGCAGCCGGTCAGTCTCAATGATACTTAATGTTTTAGTTTCAAAAAAGAAAGTGGTATTGTGCCAAATTAATTAATTGAATTTAATTGAATTCAATTGAACTGATTTGAATTGAAATTAAACTGAATGTAAAAAAGAGTTAAATCAACTGAAATGATCTGAACTGAATTGAAATTAAGTTCAATTTAAAATAAATGAAGTAAGATTAAGTCCATATATCCAATATGAACTAATAAAACGAATACTACAATAACACTTTGTAATTGAAAAGAAGGTCAATACCGATGTCAACATCATCAATAATATTTAAGGGCTGAAAAATAAAACGGCCAGTAGTGATGAGTCACTGGCCTCATTTTGCTTTCCCTCACTCACCCACTGGAGACATTTCTGGCACTTGGGCCTGGTAGGGTCCGTCAGGGAATTTGGGCTCGTTGTCGTTGATGTCTTGCACCTTGATGACGAACTCAGACTCAGGCTCCACGGGCAGGTTGGTGGCGCGGTCACGGGCCTGAGCTCGCAGGGTGTAATAGGCCTGTTCTTCACGGTCCAGCCGCTTAGTAGCATGGATGTCACCTGTGTTTTCATCAATGGTAAATATGGTGGTGGCCCCTTCGCCCGTGAGAACATACTTTATCCTGCCTTCGCCTTTGTCTACATCAGAGTGCAACTGCAGAGGGAAAAAGAAAGAAAATGACCTCTTTTTGTCCAGTGAACATCTCAAGAAGTCACGGTTATCACTGCGACTAGATTTCAACACCCCTAGTCACAGTTGACCAAAAACATAAGAGGATCCCAATCTTTCAGTCCATAGCAAATTTATGTTTGTAAGTAGAAGGAGAGATATTTTAGAACATATTAATGAGTTATTGTTATGTGTATAGTCTTGCTTTGTGTGACAAAAAAACAACACCCTTATGTTTCTCACCAAAAAATGAGAAATGCAGCCGTGAGTGTAAATCAAATGAAAACGTAATTCATTATACAACCATGTAATCAGTGGTTCTGCATTGGTTTGCAATTACTGTTAACACTATTGCCATTTGATTTATATTCCTCCTCTTGTTCTTTTTTTCTTTTTCTGCTAAATGTTTGTCCACCAACTCATCCAGACATTTTAGAGATATCACAACTTAATCAACCAATTTTCTGGCCGGTTCAGGAATTGTGTGCTTCTTTTTTGTTCTTATTTTTCCCAAAGAAATAAAAAGCTGGCTTCAGCACCCACCTGGAACACCCTAGCATGCACAAGAACTATGATTAGCAACGCTTTAGCAACCACATATGACACCACTCTAGCAACCACCTGGAACACCACACATATGAACACTCTACCTGAGAGACCATAGCAACCATTGCAAAAACATAGCAACTGGGGAATTGCTTAAGCTGATCAATCTCTGCATTTTCTTCTGGGAACTTTCAGAAAATTCACTTCTCTGGTTAATTATATAATCACTTGTAAACAATTACTGAATGTGAACTGAATGTACTGCAAAATGAAGCTGACAAACTTCAGACTTGTAGTCAGTTTATTATATTGTAAATCAACCCTGCATATAAAAGATAATTATAAAAATAAACTTTAAGTGACCGCTGCAATTTCAGACCGTTGCAGTTTCCCATATAACTAAAGCGTTCATATTCACTCCAGTCTGTCTCCGAGATGCAATAAACTCTCCGAGCTTCCTAGACGTTATATCTAAATCGCTTGTTGTAAATGTTATGGAAAATGCACTTTTTAACAGCACTGCTTATTGGTGGTGGAGAACCACAAAAGCCCATAAAATAACCCTTATTCTCAGGGGCGTCTTAATCACTGTATTTGAATGCATGAAAAAACTCAGGCTGGAAAAAGTCCCTTATGATTTCTGCTGAATTCTTCACAAATTCTGAAAAGGGCCACTTTTACTCATGGTCCAAACATACACACACACACACACACACATACACACACTGACTAATAAACAACTTCTGTGTCACTATTCTTTTTCACATCCCTTAGTAATGCACAGAAACGGTTTTATTGACTTGTTTTTGCGTACATTTGTGCAGAATTCATTTATTTATAAGCACCAGCCACATATTTAAGTATGACTCTTCATTTGTGGAATTCTTTTGCATGTTTCTAAAGAGATGTGTTTGTAAGGTGTGTTGGAGGCCACTTAAATAGTCTTAAATCCAAGAAATAGGCAAATCGTTGCTGTTCATTATACAGTGCACTACTTTGTAAACGTTACATAAAACTCACAAAACTCACAATCTCTTAATTAGAACAAGGGGTCATTTCACTATTGGTGATCTACAGAGAGGAATTGATCTTCTGGTGTGAAGGATAGTGCTAAGAGGGCCATCTATGTCCTCTATGACAGTTGCCCCTGATTTTGCGATGTAGGGAGTAGTGACTATAGACCACGTCTGTTTCTTGTAATAGTGTTCAACACAGTGCTCCTGGGCATAATGACTGGGGGACCGCTCCTGTCTTTTACAATAGTGTTCTATAGAGGCTTTGATTTTCCAGAGTGGGAATAGTGATTAGGGAACATTTCTTGTCCCTATACTAGTGTTCTTTTTATTGCTTTTGATTTTTCATTGCAATGAATAGTAATTAGGGGACCATTTCTATTGGCTGGTGTTCTACATAGTGCTCTTGATTTAATGTAATGAATAAAGACTAGGGGACATTTCTTTTCCCTATAATAGTGTTCTTTCTACTGCTCTTGGTTTTCCAACAGTGATTAAAGGACCATTTCCGTTGGTTAGTGTTCTATAAAGTAAAATAAGTAGGGCATCATTTCCACCTTAGACGGAATGATGACCACAAGACACCACTTCCCCCAAGTTAACGCCTCTTACCATTATAGGCTATAGGCCTAAACTGTACGGATTTTAATTAGAGTGGAGTATCTGATATAGAAGATAAATGCACAAAAGCACACCAGTAGTATGTAGATACACTACAGGCCACCCTCAGATTAAAAATAATAATAATAATGATACTGAGCTTTCAAAATTTTATTACAAAGAATTACAAATACTTAAAACAAATGTAACTGATTTTCAATATTTTAAAGTAACGCATTATTAAGCCACAAAGGATCAGACTATTGGTTTAGAAGAGAATATCAGGTCTGTCTTTACTGACATTCATTTGGATCATGTGTTGGATCATGAAAAAAGTATCACTCTGCTCTTCAACATCATCCAGTTCGTTGTTGTTCTTCAAAATTATGGCAAAATTATATCTGGTCCAAAGAATAGCAACACATTTTGAGGGTGATGTCTTGGCCTCTCCAGTCTCTAGATCTTTCTTCTACTGAGCTGCAAGGGATGAGCAGGACCAACAAGTTCGAAAATGAGTGACGAAATTGTTTGCATACTTGAAAAGGTGCTGGGAGGGTTTGGACACAAGTTATTTCCAAAAATTGTTGGAATGGACGCTACGAATGTGTGCTGCTGGCATTTTGATGAAACTTGTACATAAACCTTAACATCCATTAAAATACAGAGTATATTGTTACATTACACTTCAAAACAAACCACTTACATCGGTTTTAAGTATTTCTAAGCATTTAAAAGGGAGCAGCGTATCATTTATATAAAAAACCCAATTTGTTAATTAGACCGCAGTAGACTGAGAATCCTATACTCAGTCTGCTTGACATGATCCTGTACAGTACTGAATTTGTCTTTTGGTTATATCTTCTACTTTTGTGTATTACTGTACAGAGCCAACTCCTTTCATATGTAAACATGCTTGGATAATCAATGATTCGACAGCCTGCTGTGCTTCAGCTTGACGTCCACTGCATCTTAAATGCATCTAATGCAAATCTCACCAACGAAGCACACTTTACCACCAGCATAAAAACTCAGACTGCTCGAAAGGAATTCCACTGTGACTGTGCTGCTTTATGACAGCTCAGTCTAATTAGTCAGGAGCGAATGTCTATTGGTCGTCAGTTCCGGGGATACTCCAGGGTCTAATATCAGTGTGAAAAAGTGTTGTTTGGTTGAAGACATCCACCGTCTTATGTACGCTCTTTATTGTATGCATAATTTTGTGAGTGATTATGCAGAGCATTATGATGTGCTGCTTTATTACTCCAACCAGCAAAGTCGTTTGGATGCACCCTATCAGATTTATTACCTCTGTGTGTGTGTGTGTGGGTGTGTGTGTGTGTGTGTGTGTGTGGGTGTGTGTGTGTGTGTGTGTGTGTGTGTGGTGGATGAGCAAAAACATCAAGATGTACATGCATAAGACACGTATATCTTCAATCTTATGTGTGATTATAATATCTTTGAATATATTTATTGAATTTAATCGGTTTCTTATCTAGTAGGACCGTGTGTACATATGTGCAAGTTGGTTGCTCTGTACATATGTGTGTGTGTGTGTGTGAATGTGTGTGTGTGTGAATGTGTGTGTGTGTGTGAATGTGTGTGTTCGTGTGTTCATATCATTCTCACTCTTGACTGCCTCACCTGTATGCTGTCCTTTGCTACTACGCCTTTTTATGAGACCACCAGCATCCCCCCCACCCACCCTCAGACAAAGCACAACTTAATGGAGTGCAGGCAGGCCTGAGCAGGAGAATAAAGAAATGAAAGCGAGAGTGAGGACAAGAGGTTGACAGGTCAGAAACACAAAGGGAAAAGACAGAGATAGAGAGAGAGAGAGAGAGAGTAAATGAGAGACAGTAAATGAAAGAGAGAGGGTAAATGAGAAAGAGTAAATGAAAGAGAGAAAAAGAGAGGGAGTAAATTAGAGAGAGTAAATGAAAGAGGTAGAGAGAGAGAGAGAGAAAAGGGCTAATGCAGGCTCTACCTCAAAGAAGATAAGGTTTTTGCTCTCTCTCTCTCTCAGTAATCTTTGTTAGAATGACTGTATATTTGTTGTGTTGGGCTACAGCTCGTTACGGGAAATTCCTGACCCCTGACTAAGAAACACCAAAGAGAAGCTAAGAATGTGTTCTCAAAGTCTGCATGGCTAGCTGATTAGCTCAAAGAGCCTGACTTCAGTGTGTTCCCTTTCAACAATCCATTCCTCGCTGTTCTCTCTCGCCCTTATACTGTGAGTGGACACTTAACACATTTCTGAGTGGTGTTGAAAAGTATTGAAATGGGCTTAAATTTCTACACAGAAAACAGCTATTTAGAGTGTAAGAAGGACAACAAAGCAACAGCAATACATTTCCAGTAGATCTCTCTCTCTCTCTCTCTCTCTCTCGCTCTCTCTCAAAGTCATGAGTCCATCTCTCTTAGTAAATCATGCAGCATGAATTGCTGCCATGCTCTAATATCTACTGTGTTCTCTTAAGCTTATTTGGGGCCACAGACAATAACGATCATAGTGAGATGACTCATCACTGTGACTTATAATAAAAAAATATTTTTAAAGCGGTTAATATGTCTCTGTTTACTATATCAGCCAAGGGCTTCTGAATGAATGCAAATATGAAACAAATAACCTTATTGCCAGACACTGTCGGTTTCTTTAGTTTTGCACAAAAGTTACATGACTAATGTAAATAGGAAAGTAATAGGAAAATTACAGAAGATAATAGGTGGAGTACAGACCTCCATCACTGCATTGTAAAACTAAAAAGACAAACATTACACATCAGGCATGTTTTAGCTGGTCTGAGGTAGGGGAGAAATTGGGTAAATTAGTGAATTTTTGCTAAACTGTTAATCTAAATGAGGCTCGTTGACCCTGAGCCTCGTCTTTAGCAAAGAACCCACCAATGAAAAAGTGCCGGAAGAGATGGTATGAGCCATCGGCTGTCCAGGAGCGCGGCCAGGTCCGTGCTGCCAGCGCTTATGCCGTAATAAAGCAAGACAAATGAAGACAGCCATTACAACCCTGTCATCTGTCGTGGGCGAAAAAGCGGCGAGGCCAATTATGTGGCGAGATTACGGACGCCGCCTGTTTTACACACAGCTAATTTACCGTTCATCTGTCTCCTTTCCTGCATCCTGCAGGAACGTCCTCCATACTCCTCCTCTCCCTCCTGCCCAGCCCGAATGGCTGCTGATTAGGAACGCCGTGCATTCCTGCCTGCCAGCCCATATCCATTACTTTCTTCACGGTCACATTTAATGAGCGAATTTTGAGCTAAAACAAACTTTAGCGGCAAAATCGCAATGACTGAGGCGCGTATTAGGGCCTGTATCTCTTGAGCGATCGGCTCATTGCAATGTTGCTGAAGCGTCTCCCTCTGATTCGGGCTTAATTCGTTCATTGGGATTCAGAAAGTGTGACTGAAATCCGCACGGCCCAGCTACGTTACAGATGGCGGCGCCTCTCTTAATTAGCTACATCTACTCAATCAAGCCATTGAACATGCCTCTTGTTAAAGAACTGAGTGCTGCCGAAATGAATGACACGACTGGACCATATGAGGAGGAAAAACTCCATTTGAAGCTAAAGCAGTTTCCCTGTTTATCCTTCGAGAAAACATACAAACTATACCTTGCTACATCCGCCAACGTGGGCACATATGAGGAGCAGATGTTAGTTCTGTAATGAGATACACTCCCCACACTGCAGCACAAATATACATATGTTAGCCTTTACAGCTACTTTAAAACTGAAAAGTCACGCAATGAAACTTCAGTAAACACACCATTCGCCTCTAATCACTTTATCCCATCCTTCGAAATGGATACAGCATGTTTTATGTTGTGCAGTATGGATTAATTGTATTTAATAAATGTATTTGACAAATGATTACCTAGCATACAGCTCTGCAATGTGTTGAGTAAAAGCAGTTGGGAATGCTGTGCGCTTCCCAGCTTCCTTTCAGTGTTTGGAATACACCGCAGCATTCAAACAATCTTACAAAATGCACCCTCGTACTTCATCATTCCGTAGAGTAGCTAAGCTATTTCGAGACGTTTGCTGCATTAGCATTATTAGCACCGGGCCGGAACACAGTCGTGCGTTCTGTTCGAGACTGCGACCCGAGGTCATCTTTGAGCTGTGGAGCAAAAAATAAGTCTCGTCACATTGTATAGTTCAGCTGAGCGTCCCAGGATTCCACAAATGTACTTTTAATGCACTGTCCAATTACCATTAGCCTACAGCGGAGGACTTGGCTCATCTTTTAGCTTAAGCTGAAATTCACATAATGCATTGCATCCTTTTGTGAAAGTAACAATACAGATGAAAATAAAGTGCCTGAACAAGCTTATTCAGGAAAAAAAAGCTTCTGTTTCATACTCCATCGCATGTGCAAATGCCAACCACCGCTTGGCCTACACAAATAAAAAGCTGCTTTTTTCCAGGCCCAGATTGTATTACACAAGGTGTAAGACTGAGATGGGATGTCAGTTTCAGTGATGGTGTAATTATTTGTGTCAAACTTTGGGAGACTGGTGAAGATTGGATAGAATGTTAACAAAAATCTGGCTTAATGTAATTTAGAGTGGAGTTAATCTTACACGGAGGATTTTGTTCATTTTTAATAGAACACAGTCACACTGTGTCCTAAATCACACCCAAAGTCTGTACCACCTCAATGAATAAATGAAATGAAGAGAAATTCTGGGCATACATTTACATGTAACTACAGATTTGAACTAAAGAAGCAAAACTTGGACTCCAAACAGGTCTAGAGAGATTGACTACACCAGTTTAGTAAAATTGTTAATGGCAAATATTGTAAATATGAAAAAAAAAATGCAAAGGCAAGCATTTTGAGGTCGCAAGATCTTTAGAAGCGACTGGAATGTTTACTAAAACAGTAGCTCTGGCAGTAGCTTGTGGCCCGAAGCACTGATGAGTTAGTTTAGTCTAAGATGGACAAAGTCTGTGTTTAAAAGGTTTGAGACCAGTAACCTAAAAATTGCAGCTAAAAGAAAAACGGCATGGTTTTTGGACCCCCCAGGCAGGTTCTTGGACCGCCTATTTGGGAAATTGGCCCTTGTTTTCCACTCTTATCAGGGCACCCCACATCACTGACCCATCCCTCCCCGTCAACAAATTTTTTTCATTAACACACCACAAACCCACCTTCCCCGACTGATAAAATGTTTTCATTTATACACCTACACCACCTGCCTCTGTCAAAAAAATGTTCATATCCGACACCACCCACCCCCTACCCGCCCACCTCACCTACAACTTTTTTGCCTGCCCCCCAAGTGACACAAAGACACATACACGCACACACACACACACACACTTTCATCAGACCTGCAGCTCCTTGTAAACTATTCTTGGGTCACTGTAGAGAGGTGATAAAAATCTAGCTTGGCATTCTGGTAGCTGCATATGTGTCGTTGTCTTTTGTTTGTGACATTTAACGGCAAACGACAGATCTGGGACGAGATGAGGATGGGCTGGGGGGGTTTTTTTGTTTGTTTGTTTGTTTTTTGTTTTTTACCTCAGGTGAGCTTGGCACTTTACAATATCATTTTCAGTCGCTTTCCAAAAGTGTCTTTCTCCAATCACACACAGGGCTCAGATCCGGCATGTATATATATAACAATGCAAATGCCTGAATATTCGAGATAAGTCAATCATTTGCACCTGCTAGCTTTTTACATATGGAATTGATTTGCCTGTGCCTTTCGAATATGGTCTCGAGGTGATAGATCCGTTCCTCATTGTGATATTTCACCTGAATCAACACCTTAAGAGCGCTATAAAAATGCAAATGGTATTGTATTGTATTGTGGCGCCGGCCCCAGGCTGGGGAACCGCGAGCCTCATTCCGTCTGCATTGTGGAGGAATCCTTTTCTTATTGGCTGTCATTAGATTCAGAGGTGTCATCTCATATCCTCCTGCTCAAGAGTCTGCCAGACTCCATCAAAAAGAGCAGCCAGACGCAGTATACCCAGCTTCAATTATCTCAATAGAGCTGTGTGTTCATTTATAGCTGTGTGTTTGTGTGTGATTGTGGGCGTTGAATATGGGAGGGTGTGTGCATGCATATGTGTCCGGATAAGTAATGCATGGTTTTAATGAATGTGAGTGTCGTGTGTGTGTGTGTGTGTGTGTGTGTGTGTGTGTGTATTTATAGTATGCATTGATATTGGATATTGTGGGTTTGTGCATGTACAGCATGCCTCTAACGTGTGTGTGTGTGTGTGTGTGTGTGTGTGTGTGTGTGTGTGTGTATGAACCAGAGGTGGTTGGTATAAAGGGGCTGGTAGGGCTCAGCCCTCCCTCTCTTTCAAAGAAAAGGCAAAATAATGTTTAATCATTGCCATTAATCCATTTTCTAGAAGCTGATTGTTTTGGACTCCTTTGGCCCTACAAACAACTGCACCACTGACAGGTCATAAAACTAAAGAAAAATAAGTTGCTATGGTGGGGCTGATTTACCTCTAGCCCAACCTATGGATATACGTATTTTTGAATTGCAAGTAAAGCAATGTCAGTGGCCAGCTCAACATGCTCGGAGGAGAACACTGACTGCCTATTCTGTTACATCGGCTTACAGACTTCCATGCTGGCTAACAAGAGAAAACACTGGGCCATCCTACCCACCCAGATAGAGCAAAGCTATCTGTGCTCCCAGCCTTGGATGTGGGCTTTGTTTTTGCACAGCCTGCTCTCAGTAGGTGGATATGTTGATAGGTCTGGTCCTAAAATTAAATACTACGCCAAATACTACACATACAAACAATTATTAACTTTTTATGAGTGTTGGATACACTGTTTTCACAACATGGTAACAGCCCTCCCATGTCTAAAACAACCCTCCCATGTCTAAACAACCCTCCCATGTCTCACAACCCTCCCAAGTCTAAAATTAATGGTTTCCTGTGGAACTTATGTGATTGTAATTCAAATGTATGATCTTTTCATTATAGACAAATACACTAGATTTCACACAGAATCAAACATTTCAACACTGCTGTCATACATTTCACACTCCAGATGTAGGACATTTAAACAGTGGATTCTGTGCATTCATGACGCCACTGAGGGTGAACTGCTTCATTCTGCCACAGCTGACTTCCCAAAATCAGGAAAAAATGTAACCGATACATTTTCAATGAATTTTAAATGCATTCTTCTATTTTCCAAAGGGAAACTGCTGCTTGAAAGCCTGATGAATAGCTAATTAACATTTTCATCTATTTCCGTTCCAATCACCCCTATTCATTGTGGATACTTTTTTTTTAAGTTAATTTAAACTTTTTAAAAGTTAAAACCCTGAATCATTTTACAGTGTATAATCGGTTTTCTCTTTTGCTGTACTTAATCATAAAGGGTTCATTAACAATTAAATCAGTGCCAATTAATACAAAGAAGATAATTAATCTAGCAGCCGACTACCGTCCCCTAGTGGTCTGGCAAGCACTCATCTTTTGTCCCAAGCTCTTTTTTCATTTAAAGTTATATTTAATTTTGATCAGTAGTGGGGTATGTACAATATGTACAAACGATATTTACATTTCTGGCGGTTCACTGGGGGAGTTAAACATGTTCCAGACGTGGCAAGAGGATGCCCTTGGCGCTGCCACTGTGTGTAAATGTGCACATGTGTGTTTGTGCAAGGGCTTTTTCTTGTGTGTACGTGATGTACAGGATGAATATGGATGTGTATACACCATGCTGTCTGTGCGTGCACATGTGTGTACAGCTTGATTGTGTGTGTGAGGGTATGTTTGCGTGCACATGTTGTGCTCTATTGGCATGGGATCGCAGGTTATGATTGCCAACCTGATGACTTTCATCTGCGGTAATGACAAATCGCCGTGGCAGTGATCCGCACAAGTGGGGAAGCAGATGAAAAGGCTCCTTCTGCATCGCACTTAATTACCAAACACATGTTCAAAATCACTGTAAAAAAAAGGGGATTTGGGTGGGTGGTGCTTGTTGATCCGCAACATAAAAAGGTCTCTTTTTTCCCTATTTCATTCTGATTTAAATCAGCTGGGGTGGATCTCTGATGTGGTGGAAGGGGCAAGAGGAAAAGAGAGCATGTGTTTAATCTACTCAACCTAGCCCTTCTAGTGGCCGGGGGGGAGCGTTGGATCTTGAAACCTCAGTGCGAGTTTAGGCTGGCCTGCTTCTCATTAAGCCCCCGTTTAGGAGGTGAGGTGCAAGTTGGTTTTGGCAGCATGAAAAAGAAGATGCAAATGGACTGCAGCAGCAGCAGCAGCAGAGGGAGCTTGGGAAGCCCTCCTCCCCCCAGAACTACTGCACACACTCCACCATCAAAGGATCCCCTCCAATTAAAGCAGGAGCGCTCCGCACGCCCAGCCTGAATGCAGACGGACACTCGACAGTCAGCTTCGGGATTCTGCTCGACAGCCCTAGTCCATCACCTGCAGCGAGTGGGCTATGGCAAGAAACGCCATAATGGTTCCCAGCCCACGGTCCTAGGGGAACCCCACAACTGCATCGAGTTTTCCAAGGCTCTCACACACTTACTTCCACCCACTGACTAATTATCAACCCCTTAATGAGTTGAATGAGGTGTGCTGGAGCGGGAAAACACTAAACTGTGCATTTGTGGCGTGCCCCAGGGGCCACCACTGGGACCCATTGAGATTCTAATGAGAAGCAGTAATTTTTTTTTTTTTAAATAAAAGTTTGATAACCTGTGTAAGTTTCAACAAATACCATTTACTTCCCTGTTACATACTGTTCATATAATCTGAAAAATGTTCCAGTTTGAGTTCATGATGTCACAAGAGTAAATACATTCATTCACGACTGCCTACAGTAACTGAGCCATCCAAATAGTCTCCACCTAAGGACATTTGAAAAAGGTGTACTGTTATCCTAGGATTTAAATTTCAAAATAACAGTTGGTTCAGTACATTTCAGCCCAGCTCACTTATTGATTGGGATGGAAAACTTAAAATATGGGCTCTTTAAAGCAGGACTGTGAGTCAACATAACTCTGTGTGATGAGCGCTATTAATAAAAGTGGACTCTCACTCAGACCGGTTCCAACGCGATTGAGTCTGGAAGTGCGATAATGAATGTGTACTTTCAGCAGAGACACGGGGGTCATCATTAATAATTGTTGATATTACTGAACCCACCCTAGAGACAAGAGCATGTATTATTCATGGTGCCCTCCATGACATCCCTTCATTTGAAGGTTTTCGTTCGAGCTGGACCGATTGTATCAATATTCATCAGCCCACGTAGGGTCATAGGCAATAATTCCAGTTACTGGTGTTACAATATCAAGATGACAAAAGAATATTCATTAAAACCGCTCTGGTATAATTACATGGATGATAATATTGGTCGGGTTCATTCCGTATGACCAGCCTTGGCATAAACCACTGGTGGCTCTTTAAAAATCAGCATTTGAGAATCTATTTGCTTAATTGTTGCATTCATTTATTTCTGGCATCATTTCTTTAGTTTATTTTCCAATGTTTGTCTGGTTACTTTAAATCAAGTTTTGAAAATCAGAGTAAAAAATGACAGTAGGAGGAGAAAGTTTGGCGGTAGTCATTACAGGCTCATCAATGCAACATGAATGCATTGGGTTGGTATTTAAATGCCATTTTAATGGAAGTCGTCTTTTGTTTTTCAAAAAATGAAGCAGGTGTGAACCAGGGGAGGGTTTGCGTGAATTTGTTAGTATGTATGTTTGTGTGTGTGTGTGTGTTCCATTTGCCCAGATTGAGGTTAAGGTTAGAATCAGACAGGTGCAGCTTAGTAGTCAGCTAATTTTTTTTTATATCAGTGATTTGGCATCATGGTTGTGATAACCATGGTGGTCCCCCTTGCTAGAGTGGTCCAGCTGGCATCAAAGATGCACTTCTGTTGGCTGAGATCACTAACATGGTTACCTATGCTGCTACCCTGAATGCTACAGATGAAATGGACTGGAAAATGTTCTTCATCATTAATAATAAAGTGTTTTTGCTCACGAAAGTACTGCAAAGTACCTAGTGTGGAATAAGTAGTTACAGATAATGACTGAATGAATGTAAAGTATACATTTTTGTTTTATATAATAACTGCAGTCACTTTCCTCACTAAACAAGAAGACTGTGCCAAAACACAAAAAGCTAAAAAGCTAGCTAGCTTGTTTTTTTTTCTTCTAGCACTCTACAGAATAAATTTTAAATAACTGTAATCATTGACATAGCAGTATTAAAGGTCCCATGACATGCTGATTTTTTATGCTTTTATGCCTAATGGTCCGCTAATACAGTATCTGAAGTCTCTTTCCAAAATTCAGACTTGGTGCAGAATTACGGCCAATTAGAATCAGTCCCACAATGAGAATTCCTGAGGACTTGCTGTTTCTGATAGGCGGGGCGAGGAGGAGGGTCGGGGAGGGGCCAGCTTGGACCACGCTAACATGTGCTAATGTTTACAATGTATAGCAATGACTATTGCGGTCACGTAGCTGGTAAAAGACAGTTGTATTCATCTGTAGTGAGATTCAGGACATTTCCTTGATAGCCAAGCAATTGAGATCAGTGCCTATAGCCTTGTTACTGTAAGACTCCTCAAATTTGACCTGTTCTCATCTGATCACCCTGGTTAGCAGAGATGCTCACTCAGCCATTTCAATGAGTTGAAAGGCAGATATCGTGCGTGACATAACACTAACAGCAGCACGGTTATCCAAATAACAAAGAAGTACAACACTCGAGTTAATGTATGTATTCACACACATACCTGATGCCATCAACCTTTATTTTAGCGACAGTAGCCTGCTAACTGGGCTGTTAGCTGTTAGCTGCAGAGCTAACGTTACAGCCACATTCTATGGGTAAAAAGCTAGGTAACCATATACAGCAAAGCATCCAAATTTTGTAACATTAAGTTGACTTACTTGTCTGAGGTTTGTAGCTGACCAGGGAGAGTTGGTACTGATCCAGACTTAATTTTCAGCTGTTCAGCAAGACAAGCTCTGTATTTCACCAAGTTGAGGAAACCGTCTTTGGCTAAATGTTTTCGCAGACAGACAATTTTTTGGAAGTCGTTTCGGCGTATTTCCAGAAAAAATAAAATTAACCCACTGGATCTTCAGAGGCTTAAAAAAATACATTTGTGCTCATTTTTACATCTAAGCACTCAGCAACTGCCATGCTTCACTCGTCTGCAAGCTATGACTGTCGGTGGAGCAAATTGTTTAGGGGAGGGTCAAAATTCTCTGGGCGGGCAAAGAACGAAACAGGGGAGGGATCATTTCCCCTTATGTCGAGATCAGGGGCTAAATTCCAGATCGGGCCATCTGAGCTGTCTCTCTCTGAACGGCGGAGCAGGATGACCAAAGCACACTTTACACATATCGCAATTTCTAGCCACTGCAGGACCATAATCAGGCTAGGCTAGTGAAATTTTCATGTCATGGGTCCTTTAAATGTTAAATATGCTGGGTGCTGGCAACATTGACAAGAAAGCAGCCCTGCTGTCTCTTCTGGTCAGACAATTTACTATTACTATGAATAAGAGCATTGTGTGTTGCTCCACTTTACTTGCTTCTTAATGCTTCAAAACAGTAAATTGCTTCTTAAATTAAATTTAGGACAGTATATGTTATAATGTTTTTAAACTTTGTGGCTAAGGTTTTCTCTCTTCCTCTTTTTTGATAGTTGACTACTCTCCGTGGGGCAATTCTGGAAGATGCTGTTCCCTCCACTGCGAGGCATGGCACAGCTCGTGGCCTCCCACTAAAGGAGGTGCTGGAGTATGTGGTTCCAGAGCTCAATGTTCATTGCCTCCGGCTAGCCCTCAATTCCCCCAAAGTACCAGAACAGCTCCTCAAACTGGATGAGCAGGGGGTGAGTGATTCTTAATGTCCATCTTCCCTTATCACAATTTGCCCTTTCAAAAAATTCTAAATAAAGTGTTTTTTTTGTTTGTTTGTTTGTTTGTTTGTTTGACATACTCATGGTAGAAAACCTTTTCACAATCTGATTTAGATATGAAATCAAAATGGCAAAGTTGGTTCTGTCATGTCCTCATTCTCAGGTGTGCCTGTCAAGGTAGAGTAGGATGTTCCTATTTCTTTAGGAGAAAGGACAGATTCAAGCTGAAAGTGAATCAAATAGGTTTGCTGTCTTCTATTGATCATCCCCTTTTTGTCACCAAGAGAAAATTCGAGTCTGCCTACGTACTCTTGATAGGTTGTTAAGAGTGTATGAGTGGGAAACCATAGTAATATCAGAAAGGTGCTCATAACAGGAAC
>JBBPCY010000039.1:26857495-26868397 GCA_037974405.1 Brachyalestes nurse
CCTTCACACACACCATCATACATCTACACACCTTCACACACACCATCATACATTTACACACCTTCACACACACCATCATACATCTACACACCTTCACACACACATCATACATCTACATATATGTCATACCAAAGTTTGTTAGATCCATGTTGCACAGTGTGATTGATAATGATCTTATAGGACTGCTGACATCTCACAATATGTAGAAGGCATTAAGCATCACACTTGGATAAGCTCAACCCTGTTTCATTTTTTAAAAATGAATGGGTTTCCATTCCTTACCTTGCCAACATAGAGCGGGTCATCTCCTGTGTACTCCTCCAGAACAAAGAACTGGTTCCACACCCAGTTCCTCTTGTGCCTCTGGGGAACAGCTCTTGCCTCGGCCCTTGGGAGTCTGCTGGATACTGGATGCAGCGGAACAGAGTTCAGGGTCATCCCCCAGCAGTAAGAATCCCATTGGGCCAGCGTCAGCAGGGTGACTACACTCAGTCCGCCCCAGACACCAAAGCTCCTGCACATGGTGCTGGCCGTAGTGGGACAACAGGAATGGAGAAAATGATAGTCCAGAGTAAAGCACTAAGGATCCAGGACACAGAGGGAGGCTCGGAAAATCTTGAGAGGGTGCTGTTCGGAGCGGGCAGCCAGCGCGGCAGTGATTGATGAGGAGGACCACAGAACGGGCAGGCAGTGATCACGGCCGAATCAGGAACACCAGGCCTGATAGACAGAGAGAGATAGAGAAAGAGAGACAAAGAAGAGAGAGATTTTCAGACTGTCAGTACAAGCGTGCCTCATTTTGCCACCTGATAATATTCCGTGCTCCTAGACAAGGTTAAGAATGGACTCCTTCATGTTTGCCCGATCCTTTCAACTGTTTTCTCAGACGTGATGTTGGCACCGCTACGCAATTGACCCCAAGATTAAGTGCTATCTTTTGATATTTCAAAGCGAGGCGTCAGGAGTGCCGTGGGTGAGCAAACAGACCCACACTTCTCTCTCACAGACGGCTAGTTGACAGCGCTACTGAAAGTGGAGCACATTCGTCTTAAGGGCAGGGAGCAAGGGAGATGGAGAGAAAGGGGGAGAGGAGAGAGAAAGTGAGCTCTAGAGAGAGAGGCAGGGAAGGAAAGACTGAGTATGTGTTATAAAGAGGAAGAAGGCAATAGAGTAAATGAAAGAGAGAGAGAGAGAGCGAGAGAGAGAGAGAGAGAGAGAGAGAGAGAGACAGACAGAGAGAGACAGAGAGCGAGAGAGAGATCAATTGCTGAGTGCATTGAAACAAATGTATGGCACTCCAAGTCCCCACAGAGGAGGCTGCAGCTGAATGAAAATACCTAATAGTGCAATAAAAAAAAAGTACGACCTTTGCGTTCTACAGCTTGGGAACCTTACAGACCAGGGAAACAACCTGCACCCCTGCCAGACACACTCACCGTGTCCCACATCCCACCTTCATAGAAACGGCCGTAATGGAGAAACGGCAGAACAAGGCAGCCTTGACTTCGAACACGGCGTGGCGCTCCATTAGCATTGCAAAACTACAGTTCAAAAGGATGTAACCTAGGTTGAAGTGACAAAATTCCAGTCACACAGCTCCTCCTAAGCAGTCCTGGGGGTTCTCTGAGCCAGCGAACCTTATACATGTTTCAAACTGCCTTTTAAAATCAAACGTTAACATTCCGGGAGGAGGGAGGAGGAAAAAAAAAAGTTCAAACGGAATTTGGGCAGATCCCGCAGATGTTCTCTGGAGGAATCCGTCCTCGCGGCAGTTCAAACACTGCAGCTGAAGGCCCCGTGGCCCAGCGCTTCATTCTCATGTTGTTGGGGATGCCGAGTCCTGGACGGAAATTCATCATTATCCATGAACAGAGATGTTTTGCACCTAAACACTACAGATACCGTATTGGCCACAAGTCCAGCTTAACCACAATACCAAACTCACTCACTGAACACTCCTTAAATATAAAGGTGCCAGAAAGAGAACTTTGTTTGGTTTCCTAAACAAACCTTTCAGTGGAAGTGCTGTCAACTCCGTTCCAGCTCCTGGAGATCAAATGTACAGTCATTCTCAATGAACCATCTTTCATAAATGGTTTTTTATGGAACCAAATGTGGTTCTTCTAACTACTTTCTTAAAGAACCCTTTGTGACAAACTTATTTTCAAAAGTGTAAGGCTCTGTTGAGAGCATATACGCAAGTCCATCCATCAACCCATAGCTGTGGTTCCCAGCCAATGACAACTAGCAGCCAATTCACCAACGGATCTTCTGCCAAGCATATGTTTAATTGAAAGATGACAGTATGCAGGATTAGCAATAACAAATGACACATGTCGTAAAAAACACAGTCATCAAAGCGGAATTTGAGAAAAGCTGTCAAATTATTTGTAGGCCATCAAATGAATCAGCCCTCATTAAAAATGTTCAGTGGTTTCCAGAAAAAGGCATTTCCCAAACTGTGCTATTTCTGTATGTGACATTCTACACCTTCCACCCACACTAATCAGGAATGAAGAATAATTAATACTTGTGTATTTCTAATCATGAAAACCATTAAATAAATTATAAGTTAAACACAGCAAAACAAAAATGAACTACATACAACTCTAAAACACTACTAAACTGCTTCAGCAATAATATGACTTATGTATCTGTAGTATTTATATCCACCTCCTGACCCCAGCATTTTGTGTATCTAGCAGAATTTTACTTGAACTTTACATTAAATTTTATATTGTCCTTGTCTATGTGTCTCTGTGTGTCTGTGCGGTCTTTGCATAAGCAATTTCCTCTGAGATCAATAACGTTTTCTGATTCAGAGAATCATAAAACAACCCATATCCTAGGTATTTTGTCTTTGATTTTTCTCCAGAGGCCCAATTATAACAAACTTATCCAAGGTTTTTTTTTATTATATATATATACACTGTGTCCTGATAAAAACTGGACCCCTAAAGAAATTGCTTTAATGCAGCGAAAATTTAGATACAACAAAATAGTAGAAGAACTGAATCTTCGTAGAATAGAAGTATCGGTTTCCAAACAGTTTCCAAACAGCTCTACACGCACGTGCGGTTGACGTCATCAATACGTCATCACTTTTTGTGTGTTGTGTAAGCATATCGATCAAACCGGCACTGTCGATCGTAAACCCGGCAGTGGAAAAGCACGTAAGACGTGCACTGCTCAAGCTGTCCATACAGGTGAGGAGCTGGTATTAAGCCAGGAAAATGCACCGGGTACTCACAGAACCATTGACACTTTGAACATCAGCTGTCGCCTGAACTTGCTTGACAGATTGCTGGTAACTTGTGCTGTGATTTGTTGGAAATTTTGTATTTTGAGTGTTGCATTTTAAATGTTCATTAAATTGGTAATGTCTTGTACAGCTTTATCAAAAATTTCATTTCTTTTTGATTTGCTCTGTTGTTTGTATATTCAAATTTTCGGACAAATCTAACAAGTTTTTGCTGCGTTAGAGCAATTTCTTTAGGGGTACAGTTTTTATCAGGACACAGTGTATATATAATGTGTGCATGTGTATGTGTGTGCTTGTGTGTACGCATGTGTTTGTATAAATGACCTTCCATTTGGCTGCCTTCATTAAAAAGGCTGACCTGAAACACTCTATATAACTTCAGTGTGAATGGGCGGGGCTAAACTGCTACTGCCTGAATAGATTAACAGACTGATATCCATATGAAAATGGACTGGCTTCTGTGACATCACAAAAACAGAAATACTTGTTACTTAGTTTCCAAACATACACAGCAATGGACGGGTAGCTTTAAAACCTGCAACCCTGTTTTCATGGTTTCACTTTTTAATTTTCAAAAAGGAAAATAAATCAGTAAATACGTGTAGGGCCTCTTGTTGTTCCTTGTTTAAAATGAGAAACCTCCCTGTCCCTAACAAGCCCACCAGAGGCAAGCCAATTCCCATCATTTCCCAAACCAGCTCTTCACAGACTGGCCCAGGGAACCAACACAGGCCTTGATTACCAGAATCAGAGGAATTGGAAGATGGAACAGAACACAACAAGTGCAAAGCAACACAAAAGAATGACAAGACACAGATTTAAGGCACGTTACAAAAAACAGAACGAGCTGATAAGAAGCAACAATTGCATCTTTCAGAGTCTCTCTCCTTCTCTGTCTCTACCTCTCCCTCCCTCTCGCTCTTGCACACGCTCCCTTGCTTTCTTCTTATCCAGACTGTGAACACTGTAGCGGGGTAATTCACAAAGTATCCGTCAGGGACTCCCTAAGTCCCAGTCTTCCTCCCTCTCTCTCTCTCTCTCTCTCTGCCTCTCTCTCTCGCCCAGACAGTGAACGCTAGCCATGCTGGAAAGGAACAGACTGTCTCGAGCTTTCGCCTTCCAGAGACCTGGAGTGCCAGGTGCCTCTGAGGGAAAATGTCTCATCTAAAGCTTCTAATCTCCATCAGAAGCTCCCCTTTACTGGGGAATTACAAGCGCTTAGTTCGCTGATTAGATCACTACGCGTTGCGCTAGGTAAATTCGAAAAACGCTGGAAACACAGCAGAAGCTTGCGAGGACAGGCGTCATGCCAAAGTGCTACTTTCTCTACTGCTTTCTCTCTCTCCCCATTGTCTCAATTATCTCTCAGCAGCAGAACTTCCATTCAGGTAACACCTGGGACCGCGGAGTGCACTCTGAGGGCCCAATGTTTCGGAATAAATCAGCTGCTTTCGTGCAAAATTGTCAAATCTGGAAAGTTTTGGATTAAACAAGGTGGAAGACCACACTCGCAGCGCTATTGGCAAAACTAGTAAAGCCCCTTATTATGAAAAGCTGAATTTTTCTTTGGAAGTTCATTGTAGTGTGTAAACACTACTACCTAGTCCATTCATTTTTCATACAGTTTCGGAAAAACAAAAGAAACCACGGATGTTCAGTTTCTCAGGTCTGACCAGCTTTGCCTTAGTTTTTAAGAACTGCTGACAATATTTCTCCCAATTTCCATATAAAAATATATGGAAACTGGGAGAAACTGGGAGTTTTCTAAAGCATAATTGTAAAGAAAATGATAAAACATCAAAACAAGAGAAATTATATAGTATTTAAAGAGCTTTAATAATTAAAAGAAAACAAATCACTCAAACAAAAGTGAAATAAATACCTTTGACGTACTTCTAGTAGGGTTTTGCCCTCCAACTTGTCATGCACATAAAGATTCTGATTTATAAATAAACTGCAGTGGTCTCTTATTTTTTTCACGGAGCTGTATAGAGGCCTTCTAAAGGCCTTTAAACACGAAGCACAATTTATTTGGACGTCACTAAATTCCTCGATGAGTGATGATTACCCAATAGCACTCCTGTGGTGGTTTGCAAAAAGAGACCCTATTGTCTAAAGTGACTGCCCACAACATTTAGCAACATCAGTGGAAAATGTTGCCCATTTTTATTGCTAACAATAAGTCACACTATGTCCTAAACGACACTGAAAAGTCTGTGCCATGCTTAATGAAGAGCTGTATGCAGTTTGAGCAACTTGAGAGGCCTTGTTTTGGATGTCTTGTAGCTTCAGTTTAAAAGTAAAGAACCCAAATCTGGACTCTGGGGTAAACAGACCTGTGCTCATCCATATAACTGACCTTAGTGTTGAATATGATTGAAGCAAAGTGGTACAGACATACACAGCGCTGCGGCTAGTCAGTGGAACAATGCAATTAGGAGAAAGTACAATGCTCTGCAGACATAATTAAAAATCTGCTTTGCCTCTGTCTAGCTGTATGTAATCTCCTGCTGTCTGATAAGATGCAGAATCCTGCCATGGCTCCTGCTACCTTCTGAACCTGCTTGACTGCTTCAGACCCATTTGCATGTGCCTTTTACCCTCTTGCTATGAAAATCCTCACCTTGATGCTCTCGAGATTTTAATGAATATGTGGACCACCACACACCATCATGATGAACTTCATGACTGCCAACCTTGCAGATGAACTCCTAACCTGTTTCTTGCTGAATTCTACCACATTTCATACCTAACATGCTCTATATTCCTGAATAATATTCCCTGCAAACCTATCTTGTATGACATAAAGAAGGATGGTTCTGCTTTGTATTTCTTCCTCAAGCTCCCATATAGTTTTTTCTTGGTTTTTCCTAGAGTCTTGGTTCCTCTTACTCGTTCCTTGCCATGCTCTTAGAGAGTTTGTGGGATTGTATCTAGGTTCTCCTTAGTGGTTCTTGCTCATGTTCT
This sequence comes from Brachyalestes nurse, assembly GCA_037974405.1. NCBI lineage: Eukaryota > Metazoa > Chordata > Actinopteri > Characiformes > Alestidae > Brachyalestes > Brachyalestes nurse. The sequence goes on from JBBPCY010000039.1 coordinate 26,863,725, forward strand.
TAAGAAGTTTTCCTTGCTACCTTTGGCTTACTCTTTAGGCGGCTTTGAGAAGCTTTGGGACTGATAGCTTACACAATTAGCAGATAATGGCATGTGGCATGGGCTTACACTGTAACTGCATCAAGGCACCTGCAACAAGAGCTCATGCTTAAACCAGCCAATTAAACCGGAGCAAAACGTCATACTTTGTTGCCTCTGTGCATCATCCATCCCTTGGGATGAAGGCAAAGCTCTCTTTTGAACTCTCTTGGGTTCCCCTCCTGATCTAGAGATCTAATGAACACACCTGTCCCTACAGGGGCCAAAACTACAGTAGAAGCAGCTTCTAATCTTTCATTGCCTTTTTTTGTGCTATATTTATCCCCTTCCCTTCCTCTCTTCCTCTCTCCCTCTTCCTCCTCCTTTCCTCGTGGCGTGTTGGCAGCCTAGACCAGCTTGCTGTCGGGTTTGGCTGAGGCCCCGGACGCCATGTTCCGCGCGTATCACCCCAAATGGTCTGGGACAGGATGATGGAGTCTCATTAGCCTCCCTCGCCATCTGACAAGAGGAGTCTGGGCTTCTATGACGATGACCCCCCCCTCTGCCAGAGAGAGTGCCCAAAGCTACTGCTGGGCAGGCAGTGCTCTCACTGATCCTGACGTGAAGCGCTAGTCATAAACACCCGTCTCCCGGACCCCCCCTGCTGAGGAGGAGCGTTGGAGACATCCGCCAGGGACAGCACTCTCTCAAATGCGGCTCGTGCATAGCTCCTGGCATCTGGACTTCAAACACAGCATGGCGAGGACTGGTAACATATGGCCTTGTTATTATGGTTGCCTTGTGGTTTCACTCGCTGGAGGAAGGCGCCTAGCGTTGGAGGAGCTGCTCTGGCTTATGGGCAGTTGATGGGCTGGCTTATGAGCACTGGAGTGCTAAATTGCTCTGCTAGAGCTGAAAAGAGGACGTTCAGGAGTTGAAGTGTGCAACTTTAAAGGAGAATTACACTGATTTTTTTCATGAATAATTTAGCGGTGGAGATGTAAGCAAAGTCATTGTAATGTTGATAACGGTAAAGTGGTGGAAAATCTGAATTTTCCTTTTGGTACTACTTTGCCTGAGAATGCTTTGGATTTATGTCTCCACCATTAATGTATTTTAAAACGTCACATTTCTATCCAAAACTGTGCAGCAAAACTATCATTAAACAATGTTTCAGACATCTGGCAAGGAATGTCTAATGCCTTCGTGTATTAGCTTTCTGTAAGGTATATTTTAAAGCCGCTAAACTATTTGAACATTTGGTTCCTCTACATTTCTGACACCTCTGGTTTTTCTAGACTCCAGATTTCACGTCAAACCACACTGTATTACTGCTGTCTTAAAAAAATGTATTTTCTAAAATAAAAGTTTGATGCACTAAACATGGCTTCAGAACATGCTAATCACTCCACAATCCACATAACACTTAAGGAAAAAAAGCTCGTTTCAACTCATTGTGGTTGTGATGTCACATGCACTCATTTCCAGATCACCACCATTCAGCATAGCTGAGTTACTGCCTTTATTTGTTGAATAATAAGGAGTGCTGACGGAGCACACGGTCTGTATCAGCAGAGTTATTGGAGCAAAAGATGTGGAGAAAGTAATTAAATGTTGCGCTGTTTCTGCTTAAAGCAAATGTCTCATGGTCCAAATGTATCTGCTTTTTGGATGAGTCACAATACTGGGCAGCCAATCAGAACAGAGCTCATTTACATACAGTGAGGAGGCACAAGTATTTAGATGCTTGGTTTTGGAATTAAATATACTTGCATAGTATGATCATAATGTCTATTGCATGTCTAGAAACACGAACAAAAACATAAGGATAACTGGCAACCACGATAAGCCAAAAACTAATAAAATGTATCATTTACTGCAAAGACATTGGCAGTTACACCTTTAATGTGTTTGTGGTAAAAAGTAATTCAATTTTGCAGTATCGCGGTTAAATGTTGGCCTGTTTGTCTTGCCAAACTGTTTCAAAATCTCCAGGGTTACGAGAGTCAAAAACAAAATTTCTACACATTTTCTTAAATGTTCTATGCATTCAAATCAGTAAACACATGCATAATCATCTGTTTAGTGACCCGGTTTTGAAATACTCTGTGTTTTATATCTCCATATATATTGCTTCATGTTTCAATGATGTTTAATACACCATTTACATTTCCAGAGAAGCAGCCCCATATCATGATGGATGCTCCCACCACCATACTTCACTGAGGGTGTGGCATTCTTAGAATCATGCATACATGACGAGCTGAATCATTACTGTTTTGTTTTTGTTTTGTTTGATTAAAGAACACTGTCTTAAACAGATCTGATTTGTCTAAATACTTTCAGACAGGCATCTCTTTGTTTAGTTTTGAGTGAGGTGTAGGACTGGAAATGCTTCCAGTGCAGTTTGTTGCTTATTCTTCTCTGTATGACTGTTATCCCTTATATTTTTCCATGTTATACTGCAACTCTATTCAAGTGTCTTGTTGCTTCTTTCTTACCTTCCTTATCAATAGTCTGCAAGAAGTTTTAAGTGGCACACCTGCCCTGGGAAGATTAGTACTTTCCACAATTATCCAGCCATCTTTGTTAAGGCTCGGTAGCCTTTTCTATTCAAGTGTTGTTTTAATAATGTGTTGTATTTTTAACTTAGTAGTATTTATATGTAGAACTATATTTATTTAGATATATTTTATCAAAGTGTCTGCTTTTTTTCTCTGTCGAAGTTAGTTTTTAAATCATGAATATATACTTGCTTATATTTACAAGTGCATAGTTCACTGGAAAAATACAAAATAACAAAAACAAGTGTCTAAATACTTGTTTCCCCTTAATGTACAGTGGATGATAAGATGTCTGTCAAGCTGTCTCAAATTCTTTTAGCTTAAACTAAAGAAATGGGAGCAAATGTTTTTTTGTGACAGACGGCCAAGTTCCTAAAGATACAAGGTGATTAGATAAAGGTGTTCCAAAGCATGAAGAAACGAAGGATGGTGCAAGACTTTTGCACAGTACTGTTCATTCAAAGCTCTAATACTTTTACAGATACATTTTGTAAACAACAAACAAATAGTGAGATTCCTCCAACAACTCCTAATTTCATTTCTTCATTATCCTTGGAACATCTGATCCCCGCAAGAGCTACATGAACACACACACACACACACACAAACACACACACACTAAACAACCCCACACTGAACATGATAGAAATGTACAAAAGTAAATGTAATGTCTCCAAACACTAGATGCATAAGGTATTCAAGCCACAAACACATGATCCTCTCCTCCTGCTTTCCACTTGAATAACAGAGGATTCAACACGAACTCAGTTTCCAAACCACTTTCATCCAAAACGTCCCCTTGTGGCCCAATGTGGAACTGCATCAAGACACATTGCAGAGGCTGACAAAGAGGTCCACGGCACGCTGGTAAAAAAAAACCCCACCAAAATACCTCAAAGAGTTTTTATAAAGGGATTAAAAAATATATAAATTGGAGAAATTTCTCATTTTGCCAACACAAACCCCTCTAAACGCAAAACATAGGAGATCAAATGGCCCAAAGCAATGATGTGGGCACAAGTTTTACTACATACAGCAGAAAATGCTTAACTTTTTATTTTCTTCATCACAGGGTCCAGAATGAGAGGGAGAGCAGTAAAGCTGGGTGTCATTAGTTTCTCACACCCGTATGGAGATGGAGATTGTGATGCGAATGAAGCTCTGCAAAGCACAATGATCCCCTGAATGCTGATGAAGGGAAGTCACCGTGTGAGAGAAATTTCTGCAACAGTTTCGCTACGCACGGGATTCAGGAGCACACGCACACACACACACGCACGCATACACACACACACACACACACACACACACACACACACACGCTCGCGCGCGCAGGCATTCAGTCAGGGCTCCGCAAGACTTTGAGCCTCTAATTTGAATTATTAACACCTCTAAATATCTGTAAACCTAAAAAACAAACAAACAAACAAACAAACAAATCCCTCAAACCCCCAATAACAAATAATAATAGAAAACGCTCGAAAATAACCCTTGACAAAAATATGGAAGTAAATATTGATATTGAATAATAATAATAATAATAACAATAATAATAATAATTATAAAAATACTACTACTATTACTACTACTAATAATAATAATGATGATGATGATGATGATGATGATGGGGAAACTGTGCTCAAAAGAAACACTAAAAATTCCCAGCAACCAAAAAACTGTTCAAGCACCTCAATCTGCTCTGGCGGTCTAAATCAGCCAATAAAAAAAATCCAAACATCCAAAATTCCGTAATGCCATAATTCCATAAATGCAGAAAGCACTTTACCTTCAGCCTCCGGATCCTTCCAAACAACAAACCAGCAAACCAGCACACTGCGCGCGGAGAAAGTGCAGAGCGAGCGCGAGACTGAGAGAGAGAGAGAGTAGAGAAAGAGAGAGAGAGAGAGAGAGAGAGAGAGAGTAGAGAAAGAGAGAGAGAGAGAGAGAGAGAGAGAGAGAGAGAGAGAGAGAGAGAGAGATAAAGAGAGAGAGAGAGAGAGAGATAGAGAGAGAGACAGAGACAGAGAGAGAGACAGAGAGAGAGACAGAGAGAGAGACAGAGAGAGAGACAGAGAGAGAGACAGAGAGAGA
>JBBPCY010000039.1:26894465-26912170 GCA_037974405.1 Brachyalestes nurse
TTCCCTAACTACAGGGGGCAGTCTCCCTGGAGCAATTTGGGGTTAAGGGTCTTGCTCAGGGACCCAGTGGTGGTATACTGAAGGTAGGATTCGAACTCATGACCTCCGGAGGCAAGTATCCTACCTCCACCCTTTTGGCCAACACTTGGCCTTGGGCATCACGGATCATGTCCAACTGTTCTTTATCACACAGGTCAACAGGTCAAAATCATCAGAGATAAGTTTATGTGGCGTTTGTAGTGTTTTTCATGCTGATTTCAAATCTGTGTTTAGTTTTTCCTGCACATACAGTTTTTGTGAAGCTAGTTATATATTGCATGATAGTTGGTATAATTAGCATATAATTATCATATGCTACGTGTTTTTGAAGAAACAGTGGCAGCTGATTGACACTGATCATTATATCTATGCCACAGTGTGCGCCTATCTGACTTCGCACTGAAAATACTGAAACAGTTACTTGATTGGTGCCTGTGATTTCATAAAAACCGCATTCAAGTCTATTGTAAATTACTCATAATTCAAAAAGCTGATGTGACTGAAATAAACTGAAAGCAGATCTGAAATCAGCATGAAAAACTTTAGAAAAAGGTTTAGAAAAGTGTGTTGTGGCTTCTGATGATTACATTTTTTTTGTTGTTGTTGTTGACTTGTGTTATCAGTCAGTTTCTGACCACAGGACATATTTTTAGCACGGCAGCTACACAGATATGGTAGTAGCTAGGTAGTGGTGTTCACGCTGCTAGTGTTTCTGTTTCTAAGTTTTTTGCACACACTAGTGTCAGGAGCTTCAAATATCCAGCCAGCAGTGGTACTGTGGTCAGAAACAGACCACTAATGAAGGGGTAGACGTACAGATTATAGATTATAAAGACTATAGTCTTTAATGGTACACCAGCAAAGTAAAAGTTTCCTATAAAATGAGTGCAGTTCTTCTAAACACCTAAAACAATGTCCTTATTTTACCTACTTCATCAAAGTAAAACATACTTTAAGAGAGTTTTATCTACAGGAAGTAAAGTTTCAGTTTATTAAACAGTGTAATAAATTCTCCATATTGATGACTGAGATTTAAATTAGGCTATGTGCTGCATCCTCCGAGGCACTGGCCATATATTCATGCATTGAGTGCCGGGCTTGAATTAATGAGTAGCTGTGAGAAAGAAGAATGCGTTGGAATGGAATATTGTTTTTGGGCTGTAGGAGCTCTAGTAGTAACCACTGTGTACGAGTGATTTCAGGAGGAGAAGAATTCAAACCTGCGACAGCAGAAGCATTTCGAGGTTCTACTGCAAGCTTGGTGTTACTCTTTCTATGAAAGTGGATTTCAGAAATGGGATCTGTGAGTCTGGATAAGCCTGAAGTCAAGACAGACGTATCCACCATGATATCGCAGCTGCGACTCTTCTAGAGTTCCCATTATGACTACTGAAAGTGATTATAAACTGCCAGAATAATCAACAGATAAAGCAAGTATCACTTGTGCACCGCTATTATGAGTACATCCCCCGTGAGAAGAAGGGAAAATTGATTAAATTAGTCCGGCATCCTTGAAAAATATTCTGTGAATCCACTCAAATGATGAGCAATTCAATAGAATGCAAAATCAAGCCAGATATACCTCAGGTACTGGTGTACCTGCTGTAGAAAGTCAATACTGCAGTCCAGTGAGTTAAAAACATTAATGGCAAACAACACAGTGTTTCTGGTAGCTGTAGTATCCCTGCATGCTTAACATTCTTATAACTTTCTATCTGTTTAATGCACTTTCTTTTGTTCTAGCTTTTATTCTAGGTTAGTGATCCCCAGAACCCGATGCCCTTGACTGCGTAAACATGTCTCTAAACTAGTGCAAAGAAGTGATTTCCTGGTCTTTTCTTAACATCATAAACTTCTCAATGTGACCAAAACGCAGAGCTGAATTCGTTTGCCCGATTCTCTCCGTCCACATCATCCTGGTGTTGTTCCAGCTTCTTTCTTCTAACATTCCGCTGCCAATTTCCCAGAGTGCATTTGAAAGCTTCACCTTGACACCATCCCGAATGACACCAACTGGCAGCCTTTAAGCGTTAAGGTTCAGCATCGTTAAACCGGAGGCCCTCGCCTCATATCTCACAGCGCCGAGGCCCCGACACAATCTCATCTCTTTTTTTTTCCTGGATGCATGCAATTTACTGCCATTTACAGGTCCAAATAAAACCACCACGAGCAGCTGCAAACAGTCTTCGCGGGATTTCACACAAAGTTTAATCCACATATTATGTCTCGGGGTGCCGCTCGCTTGTTTTCATCCTCCAAATGGTGCTCCGAGTTCAAAGGGTTGACGGCAAGCCATCAGTCTCCGGGACCTCCCTGAGTAACAAGCCACTCCACGAGCGCTTCGTATTGATATCCAGGGACCAGAAAAGGCGCAATCGCCATCATGCAAATTGAATTCAGCGGCACAGTCGGATGAGGTGGAACGTGGGCGGGTGGGTGGCTTCGAGGCAAATAAAACACACTTTAATGAGGACTTTTATAGTGACCCGGCAGATCAAAGGAGGCTGGAGTTAGTGCCCATCAACCCCTGGGGCAAGGGGAGGGCTGCTTCACCTGACCATCCAACTAGACCTCTGACACCAGCCGGAGTTTATTATCTGCATCCTCCCAACCCATTGCCTCTCTAACCTGCTTTATTCAGCTCCTGACAGCTTGAATCTTCCGACCTCCACCTGCCAGGGGTCGGTGGAACTTTATAGCTCTTTCATGTTAAAGAAATACCTCAGCATTTTTCGACCTAATCTACATCTGCTGCCTCTGTATTTTACTATCACTTACAATGGACAATCATTTTAAACCTTTTCCCCATAAAGAGAAAAGAGCAGAAAACCTGTCAACACCCAACCCAATTCAAATAGAAGCCAAAGGACAGCCGCTGAATCAGTAAACATTTAGCCAAACACCTTTATTTTGTGAAACCCTTTCATGAATGCTTCAAAGTATTAGATTGCTTTTGCTTGGACTTGCTGGTATCCATAGTGATCAGAACAGAGCCTGGTGATGAATTACCACCAATTCCTCCCTCTGGAAACCTAGCAAGACAGAATTATTCCATTTTTTCAAATAAAGTAGATGCCCACCTCTGTTCAAAAGTGTGGAATGAAGGTTTTTATTAACATGACGTGTCAATTGCAGACAAATGTAAAATGAAAGAATTTCTATCGTTCTAATATTATACAGGTTCTAAGTAACTAGGAGGATCATAAAACCTAAAAGTGAAAGGAATTTATGAAGAGCTGCAGAAATCTGTTCAGCACCTTGAAGTGTAGTCACAATAATAGCATTAGATTGTATTACATTGCAGTACATTCATATGGCAGACTCTTTGATCCAAAGCGACTTACAATATAAGGAAACACTCAAATTTCAGGACAGTGTGAGAACCGGAGGAGAGTTAAAATCTTCATTATATGATAAACAAGTTTGGATAATGTATAGACAGATTTATTATTTATTTGTTATTTGATTATGTGTAGCATATTAAAACTCCACTGCTAAGTTTATTGCTCTAAATAAAAATGAAAAAAATTGTTCCAAACGTTTCAATTTTCATTCAAATGTATGATTCGTATAAATCAGTGATAACAGACTGTATGCCACAGATGTAGTAGTAAATGGAGCTTAAGTTGAAACATTCAAGAGGATTCCTTTCATGTAGACCAAAAACAGAAAAACAACAAACAAACAAAAACAAAAACAGCGTCGTTCTCTGCAGTATTAAATTATTCCCAGCAGAAGAATGAATTATCCGCGCAGGACTTTCGAGGAAGACCTGATTGCATGCTTACCGCGAGACTAATGGTTAATCTCAGAGAGATCGGATAATAAAGTGTGATCCTGCCGCGCTATGTGTGTTAAGGGAAGTAATGGTAAAGTGGAACTATGTGCGGCTGTCTCGTAAGAGTGATGTTTAATGTGCAGGATGAAATGATTTGGAGATGGCGCGGGGAGCTCAAGGACGCATAAAACAATACCCCAGCCGTCAGGCCCCCTCGCACAAGGTCATAAAAGTTCATAAAAGCCATGCTGCTTTTGACATCGGAGCTCTGCTTGAAATATCACGACGCTAGCCTCAGTGTAAGTCTTTATTAAATCGCATTAGGTCCCCGTAGTCGCAGACAGGTCACAGCGCTTCTGTACTTAAATGACAGCATCGCCGCTCCTATTTCCCCAATCTAATTTAAAACCAAATCGGCAAACTCTGAGAATGCAAATCACACGCTGGAAGACACTGATATAAAGGACTTTACTACAGCTCGGGAAGTGCCACTGGCATATCCCCCAAGACAGAGTGTTTGCTTTTTTAATAGACAGAAGATTGTGTCTGAAGCCGAAAGATTTCCTACTGACGATCCACTCTGATCATACATTAAATCTAATATAAAAAGATATTAAATATGTTTCTGGCTCTAGAGCGACTTCATTTGGACATGACAAAGTATTTGATACACATTCACTGTATGTATAAAATAACTATGCAATAATGTAGTAGAGGGTGGGCTGTACAGTGAGATATTGGCACTGAGGTGCTGCAGTTGGAGATGTGCCAACATCCACAGTATAGCACAACCTCAAGGGTGATTACACCACAATTTTTTATTATCAGATTTTGAAAACGATGGTGAAACAAAAGGTTTTTTTTTAACATTCCACAAAGAAAAATAGTTCAGATCATAGTGCTACAGTAAATAAATGATGTACCATACAGTATGAAGTACCATACAGTAACTAAATGAAGTACCATGAAGCAACAACTTAGTAAAGTGGCCCCTTATAATCAATCATGCATGAACACACCTTAGCACACAGTGTAAATAGTGTGAAATCTGTTCTCTGCATTTAACCCATTCACCAGGTGAAGCAGGGGGCTGCCACCAACAAGGGGCACTCCCCAGGGAGCCGTGTGTGGGGACGGTACCTTTCTCAAGGATACCTCAGTGATAACACTAGCATTTGGGATTTGAACCCACAACCGTCTGATTGCAGGGGCAACGCTCTAACCACTAGGCCACTAGCTGCCCCATTATAGATATCTATAATGGAAACTTCAAGTCTGCATGCCAAGTCAAAACATAATCAAACTATCAGCCAATAACCTGAGAGAACCAACAACACATATGACATTTGTGTTAAATTGTATTAAAAAAAACAAACTGAAACTGAAACATTTATCGTCTTAGAAGAAATTGAGGAAGAGTCCATGATACCAAAGCTATTTGCCACTGCCAGGGCATTCACGTTTTATATAGTTTGTTATAGAAAAACAAGTTCCCCTCAGAGTCCAGAGCCACGATCATAACATTATAACAGGCACCTTCCAAGGAACAGCAAGTTAACATTTATAAATCTGTTTTCTTGTTTTTCTGAACTGATACCTGCAGAAACATTTTTCTTTTATCAGGGAGCAGGTGTTCTTTTATCAGGGAGCAGGTGTCCCTGTTAGAGTGAGGTAAAGTGGACAAGCCCCAAAAAAGCAACAAACATTCAAAATAATAGTAATAAAAAACAGAATTAATGCACTATAAAATAACTGTCGGCATTCAGTAAATAACAGCGATAACAGCGCGTTAACTTGCCCAGTCCTAGTTAAAAGTTATGCCAAACTTCTGAGTGTGCTATGCTGACACTCAACAATCATGGGCTCATTTTAATCACCTGATATCTGCTCAGGTATGCAAAGCAAAACCCCCATGTCACTGCCAATGCCCCATAGGAACACCTTACAGGTACAGGAATAGCGATGCATGGGAAACTTGAACTTTCTGGCTACAATCACTGAAGAAAAAAGAGAAACATTTCAATAAAAGAATACCTTGCTGTTAAGCATCGGGGTGGATCTAAGGGAGTTTCTCAATAGGGATTATGTAAGTACAGAGTCTTGTTTTGGGGAGTTTGGACTTTGCAAGTTCAGCTCAAAGGTCAGACTCCTGATGTTGAAGAGATGAAGTCACTCAACCTACACTGGCAACAGCGGTGGTCTTGATGACAACTCAGCACCAGAGTTTTGAATTAAGGCTCAAGATCCTCCATTTTCACTTAATTGATATTTACAAAAAACAACATAATACACCAAAGTGTCTGCATTTGTATTTTATTTAAACAAACATATTATAAATGAAAAAGATTGTTCAAATGTATAAAATATTAATTAAAATGTTAAAATTAAAAGTTCATTTTGTGTGCCTCTAAAAGTTTCAAAGGCAGGTTGGTAGGTTGAAGTGGTATGTATTGCTGAAGCTGCATAATACCTTGAGAAAACTTGAATTGATCAGACAGTCGTCATTTAGAACTTACCTCTTCTTTGCCACTTTTTTGTATTTTTTTGGAACATACTCTATCGACCACCTTTGGGATGAACTGGAGCAGAGGTTGTGAGCCAGGCCTTCTCATCCAACATCGGTGCCTGACTTCATAAATGCTCTACAGAATGAATGGGTACAAATTCCCACAGAATCTCCACCATCTTGTGGAAAGTCTTCCAAGAAGCGTTTAAGCTGTTATAGCTGCAACTCCATATTAAAGTCTATGTATTTGAATGCAATGTCCTTAAAGACTTTGTTGGTGCTATGGTCAGGTGTCCCAATAGTTTTGCCCATATAGTGCAAGTCTCTTCCTCAAAGGACATTTCTAAGTATTTGATGTGTACGTGGTTAGAGACGACCTTGGAGTCAAAACCAGACTTGGGCTACAGCTGGTGATATTTTACATGAGAAGTCCATGAGAACGCAAGTACAGAAAAGAACCCAGATTGAGAAACGCCCTGTGTTTGGGGGTATGTGGAATCAGTGGCGCAGGAAATGTCAAGGGAAAAAAAGGGAAGAAAGGATCCTACTACATATCAACAAATCTTTGAAGCCAATATTCCACAGTCTGAGGACGAAAAGAGGTCAGATACACAAAAGTGATCAAAAACATCCATCAGAATCAACCTTAAACCATGATTAGATCTTAAAGATGCTGTGTTTCCAAGATGACCCATGAATATTTCTGAATAGAAGCAGTCTGCAAGAAATAAAAGTGGAGAACAAAGACTGTTGAACAAAGGTGGTTTTACTAAATACTGACTGAAAGGGGTTCAGACCAGCAAATTCTCAATACTGCATTACTGGTAAAGTAATGTAGCTCTGAAATTAAGCATTTCTAAGAGGTCACATATAGGCCTTCAGTGTGTTGGCTCATTACACAGCATGACAATTCCACATCCGTTGTTCTTGTTCTATTTCCACGGTTACTCACAAGCACTAGATTATTAATTACTGTGCTTTTGTCTTGCTGCAGCTGCTGTTCACATGGGAACTGAACTTCAATCTGCTTTTCCAGCATTTCAGGATCCACTGTTATAAGAGCAGCCGCCTGAGCTCGGCTTTTTTTTCCCCCACAGCTTGGTTCAGTAAGCACGACTGCAGCTCACGTCGTAAGTGGCAAGTTTAAAGAAGCATTTAAAGGCTCCTCCACACCCCAACCACCAGCTGGGCCGCACACACACCCCCCCATGCTGGGCAAGTGCTCCCTCTCAGCTGTGGCCTTTCCTTCCGATTGCCTCAGGAAATGTCTAGGCACATGTAAAGGTCAATGATATCGTGTTTAATAAGAGCCGTGCATCAGCACTGCTCACGGCATCTGCAGGTGTTGCCCAAGCCCTCGTTTTCATTACTGTATTTTCTGACGAGGGTCTTCAGGGGTTGCATGGATGTCACAATTGCATTTGTAATTAAAGACTATAATCCAGAAAAGAAAAATTGCAATGCAGTGGAAGTGATAAAGGCATAAATGTGTGTGATATAGGCATAAATAAATGGAAGTGATAAAGGCATAAATGTGTGTGATATAGGCATAAATAAATGGAAGTGATATAGACATAAATGTGTGAAACAATGTCCTTGTCCACGTCAAAAAATCTAGGGTTTATAACATTTTGCATTTTTAATCATGTCAAAATCTATGTCCATTGTCCATTCCTGTCTTGTAAAATGTTGTCCGTTTCAATTTCTGACTTCCATTCTTGTCTGTTGCCAATATTTTATTTTAAAATATGGTCAGTCCTTACTTATTTTGTCTTTTAAATCACTGTCATTATTTGTCCATGTAAAATTTTGTCTTTTAAAACATGTGTTTGCTACATAAAAATGAGGTGATTGTTTATGAATCATTATGCAGCGGGTATGTACATGGACACCGTACGAAACTGGCATTGCATGAAGCTTTTGTGTTATTTTCCATTTCTCTTTCCAGCACAGTGGACAGTGTGAATGATTTAAAATGAGATGCTGGGAAGAAAAGGGGGACAACACGACAGAACTCCCACCAAAGCCAATTCCTCACGGAGGCTCGGTCAGTCTGATGGGAACACCTCCCTCCATTTTTAGAGCCACCGGACATCAGGCGCCTCATTGTGGGGTTGTCACTTAGGCAGAGTCTCCGGGGAGAAGGAGCAGAAGAGGATAATCAGAGACGCCAGCGCCGACACACACGCTGCCTTTGTGTCCCAGCCCTGCCCACAGCCACCTCCGCTCCGGCCCCCCACTCTGATTCACTGCTGAAAGAGATCGATCAATCAGGGCCAAGCAAAAGGTGTCAATCAAGCCACAGCACAGGCCGAGGAGGACAAGTTCGCATCTCAACTGCTGAGGACAGATTGGACACTGATGAGTTAGAGCACTTCATCTAACCTGAGAAGGATTGAGAGAAAGAGAAAGATAGAGAGAGAGAGAGAAAGAGAGAGAGAGAGATAGAGAGAGCAGGAGGCTTGGCCTGAGAGTATCACAACCAATATTGTTTGTATCTACCCGCCCATGACAAAAGGTTTAAATCAATTAGATTTACAATTAAACCTTCAAAAGAACTTTTATGGAAGAAGAATAATTATTAGAAGTTTTGGTTAGTTTTGGTTGGTTTCTATAAACCTCCAAATCAACCATAATGAGACAGAATCCTCGATTGTAGCAAATGAATTTGACCTTTTTAATGCCTTTTAAACAATACATTCAACATCTTCAGAAGATTGCACAGAATGGTATTCAGAGGAGACCTACCAATAAATCAATGATCAGCACTGATTGATTAATTTTTGTACATTTAAAAATAGTAGCTGCTCTCTAATATGATATTTATGAAATAGATGGTTGGATGGATGGATGGATGGATGGATGGATGGTTGGTTGGATGGATGGATGGTTGGTTGGACAGTAGATCAGTAGATGCTTACAGCTATAAAACAGTGTGAGATAATACAGCAGAGATAGATAGATAGATAGATAAATAGATAGATAGATAGATAGATAGATAGATTGTTAGATAGATAGATAGATAGATAGATAGATTGTTAGATAGATAGATAGATAGACAGATAGATAGATAGATAGATAGATAGATAGATAGAGACTGTGTCCCATCTCTCCTACATTGTCACCTACTTTCTGTCTTTATTGAGAGCCACTAGGGATGGAATATATTGCTTGACCCAGACTGCACTCTTAGAAACTGTTCATGGAGAAAATCTTTACTGATGGTTATATTTGTGCCAGTGTCCTGTTTTTCTCCCTCCTTGCCTTTGTCTCTTTCTCTTCTTCCTCTAAGGGGCTCCTCAAGTTCACCTTCCCAACAAAATTTAATATCGTACCAAAAGTGCACAAATTTGCTTGCGGTGTTGGTGTTTAGATTATTTATCGGAGCTCGTGTATTGAGAAAGTGCAATTCAGCTGGGCCAGGATCGTCGGCACACTCAAGCCATGCCAGACTCGAGCCTTCTAATCCTCCAGAGCAGTAAATCATTTTAATTTCTTAATTCTTCCTCCCCTCGCTCCTGGCTGGCTCTCCGGGGAGATGGGAAGCAGCCCTGGAGCAGTCTGAGGGGGAAGGGGGTCCCAGCGGAGCCGGTTATAATGCACACCAGGATTGCGCGAGGAACATGACATATGTAACAAATTAAGTCTCCATACACACAGCGGAGACCGAGTGGAATACCAATGAGCTCGCGTGGGCTTCGCGCTGGACTGTCCCACTCCAACTCAGCACCATCCTTAAGTGGATTAATTGACGGTTTGCAAGAAGGCTAATAATCAACACCAACAGGAGTGCGAAGAAGCCCACCAGTCCACTGTCAAGGGGAATAAATTCACAACGTGATGCACCACAACTCAGCTAAGATCCAGTGAGCGGGTCTTGATAAGTCCATCCACTTCTGCAGTGCTTTGCTCAAATGCAAGGTCGCTTTACGGTTAGGAGAAAAAAGATACTAGGAAGCTGAAAGTGTCGGAAGTGAAGGTAAGCCCGATGGTGAGTTTTTAAAAGAGAGGTACTCAGGGGCGGTATTCTAAATTCAGAGGCTCACAGGCTCTCAGTAATAAAGGTACCAGAAAGAGATCTTTGTGATCCCATAAAAGAACACTTTTGGTTCCCTAAAGAGCCACTTAATAGATAGAAAGGTCACCAATTTTACACATCAAAAACTTTGTCATTGTCATTTCAGAACATTTCTGCCTGAAAAAGGATAATTTTAATGTACCATGTGGAGCCAGAAGTAGCCTTTGAATCAGGATTGCAAACGGTTCTGCTTCAGACTACAAGAGGCATAGCAGTAGCCAATATCCTGGATATGTTATTAGCAAAACTGATCTCAAACTTCAAAACAACTTGTGAAGAGGAGAAATTTCTAAATATATTTTGTTTTCTATAGATAAGAATGGACACAAGCTTGGCACAGGCTCTTTTTTGCTCTCATTTATCATGCTGTGTTGTTTTTTTTTTATTATTTATGTATTTAATTTGAATGAAAGTAATTGGGTCAGCAGATATAGTGTAGATATTATTCAGACAGTGAGATTATGAATAAATCCATTCAACAGGAAACCGAGATTCATACGGCGGTCCCTGTTTTGACTTTTGCTTCCCTAAAGAATCTTTAAGGGAAGGTTTTTCAAAAACCTTTTTGTTAAACGTTTGACCGTGAATAACCCTTTTTAAAGAACCTTCACATAATGTTCCTGGAAGAACCTTCAAACTGGTTGAGAACCTTCATACTACTGTTGGTTCCCCTCCATTCTTTGGCGGAGGTCTTCTATATCCAGCTTTATCCAACAGGATTGACTTTCACCTATCATGAACAGTGTTGGGCAAGTTACTTTAAAAAAGTAACTAAACTACTGATTACTGATTACTCCCTTTAAAAGTAATCAAATTACTAATGTGATTACTTTATTTCAAAAGAAATTAGTTACATTACTAGTTAGATTACTAGTTACTTCCCCACCCTCTAAAGACACTCTTAAATCAGCTCAAACACACTCTTAAGTCAACTCAAACACACTTTATTATTAAGTGTTACAAACCTATGACAACTCACATAATGTTCTTGCCTTTAACCGAGATGAATTTAAAGTAAAGGCTATATTTCCAGCTACTGAACGCGAACTTCTGACTCTCCATGCTCTGTTTGTTTTCGTTTGAGTTGCTGTCGCACGCAGGTCTCCCGTAGATGACGTCACGCGTGCGCCAGTAAGACAGACATCTGCCTGTCGCTGACAGTTTACTGTGAACTTGATTTTATTAGTAACGCAACATTACTTGAATTGTAACGATAATCTAATTACCCATTTTAAAATTGTAACGCGTTAGATTACTGCGTTACTGAAAAAAGAATCAAATTACAGTAACGTGTAACACGTTACTGCCCAACACTGATCATGAAACATACAAACATGCAAACATACAAACATACAATCATGGCATATCATGCTATAAATCCTGCCAGGATCTTATATTTTATTACCTGATGCTTTTTATTACCAATTCATGGCCCATACCTGGCTGTGTGTATTTATATTTGATGTGAATTTTGCAAATGGCTTCATTCTGCAATGGACAAACATAATCTGGCATGAAATCTTTAGCTCTAATCTGGCCTGGATTGCTAGCATCGCATCCGCGGTTCGGTAGGATTCATCTCTTCTCAAGCTGCAGCTCCCGATAAGGAAATAATCAAAGCAGAAAACCTGCGCTTTTGATTACAGAGTGTCAACCGCCAAAATATAAATATGTCAGCTTTATGAAGACGTACTGATGCTGTAACAAAGCTCTATTCATATTGCTTATTTGCTCTGCAAATTTTGACAAGCGCTACAATGTGCCACTGCGGTGCAAAGGGATGTGTCGTTCCACTCGATGCTTCTGAAGCTCATCCATCTCAGTTTTCCAGACACAAAAGGAGCGGGGGCTCGGCGTACGCCATCATATCGTTTTGGAAAACGTTGAATTCACCACCATAGTAATTTTGCTTTCAAGGTGAAATTGGCCTTATTGTAAGTAGTCATTTAAAGGTCACGTCCTGCTGGGCCATATGCTTTATATATGGCCGGCACTGTATTGGTACGTTATTGCTATCGCATGGTTTGTTCAGCGATCATTTGGTCCACATGACTTTTCTGGTTAATGGCGCCAATATATATATATGGAGCAATAAAGCAGCTGGAGGTTTATGCTGCCATTCTGAAATGCCTCCAGCTCCTGGGCGGCTCCGTTGCTCAAATCTGGTGTTTCTGAATGCCAGTCCTGGGAGCAACAGCTCTGTGCGGTTTTACTGCTTTCCAGCACACCTGAGCCTCTTCTTTGGGGGCTTGATAATTAGCTGCTGGAGTTAAGGAACACTGTTGCAACACATGGGTCTATCAAACACAGCATGGCCCACTGAGTGCAGCACTGCCTGCTGTTCTGGTTCCAAAACCTTTGGACCTGTTTGACTACTTTAGAGCCATTTGCATGTGGATGTCACCCACCTCCTACTGTGATCAAAACCTGGACACTGTGGAGAAGCTGACCATCACATGCTCTCCAGTTTCTGTCATGATTTGTAATTAGCTTCATGACTTTTGAGAAAACTTGTGGGTGGAGACTATCCTGAAAGTTTTCCCGGGTTCAAAGATCTTGTGTTTTTTTCTGTTTGTTTCTAGGACCTAAAATAAAAGAGATTGGTTCATTTTTGCTTTTTATGGGTATTT
This sequence comes from Brachyalestes nurse, assembly GCA_037974405.1. Classification (NCBI taxonomy): domain Eukaryota; kingdom Metazoa; phylum Chordata; class Actinopteri; order Characiformes; family Alestidae; genus Brachyalestes; species Brachyalestes nurse. The sequence goes on from JBBPCY010000039.1 coordinate 26,907,497, forward strand.
GTGTGTGACACCAATTTTAAAAACCCCAGTAGTAGTTATTATTACTACGTGTTCTTAAAATTACAATAATTTTGGTTCTACATGACCACCAAACAAAGCTCAACATGACATGTGACACCTCGAGCATCAATACAAACTTGGAAACTTCCATAAAAGTTGTTTTGCTGTACGGCAACAGTGTACCATTTGTTGCACTTCTGGCACAGATCCTTGCCTCTCGCATTCCAAGGGTTGACCAGTTTTATTTTAGTATTTCAGTGTCATTCCAGTCATTTCTTGGTGGGAGAAATTCATATGTAAATGCAGTTATTGACTAGTCATATATGATACATACCAGTTCTATTACACTGTCATCCCGGGGTTCCATCAGGAGCAGTTTTGTTTTGTCCACCGTGAAGCATCATACCCTCACTGGGAGCGGTTCTGAAGCATTTTGCTTGTGTTTTGTCTTGATTGTCTTGATAATTTGGTATATTTAACATAGACTGCCTGTTTACAGGAGGAGAACACTTGCATCTTCTGTCAAAAACAGACCTGCCGCATATTCTTAGTGGACTGGAGTAGAGATCCGCTTCTGGGATGCTTCTGAAACCAGCTGCGGGTGCATCTGGTGGAATCACAAGCATTGCCTATAATGCCTGTGATCAGTTCCGGCGGCTGCGTCTCAGCTGTAAGGTGGTGCATCATCTCCTGGTGGAACTCAGTGGGTTACTCTTGTAATTGGGTTGTAACCACTGCTTTATTCTAGAAGATATAAGGCGCAAAAGCTACAAGACAATCAAACGAACCCAAAAAAACATAAATCTGAGGCCTGCACAAGGTAAGCGGACTGTATTTTAGGCAAAAAATAAAACGAACTAAAGCGGCCACTTCCTCTTCTCATTAACTCAAGCCCAATTACGTTCACCCAGTCTGAACATCATCGCACCTCTTCTGCTCGCAGAGACGCCAAGATGAAAACAACAGCCTAAAATGCTAATAAGGCTAATTAGCTTTTAATGAGCAGAGGTTGCAGTGCTGAACGCACCGAGCCGGAGTGTGAGAAAAAGAAAAGGAGAGGGAGAGGGAGTGAGACTCCTGCTTTGTCTCACTGAGAGAGAGAGATCGAGCTAGAGAGAGCAAGAGAGAGAGAGAGAGAGAGAGAGAGAAGAACGGAGCTGACACCTCAGCATCACACCAGGCCGAGCCTCACCCCGGACCTGTACCCGAAAGGAGCCTAATTAAGAGCCGTACCCCAGGGGACACGCGGGGTGATGGAACTGGGTGGAAGAGCACACAGCTTCAGACAGCACAGCACTTCCCCTGTGAGCAAGAACTTCCTCTGCCAATCAGAAGGTGCTCTAGGATTAACTTCACTTTTCTTTGTGGAAGACGTTGATATATTAGATCTGCCGTATATTATAACCCACGTCTTTTCACAGCCAAAGTGCAACATTATTGCTAATTGATTTTAATGTCTTCATTACACAGGTGTGATTACTGACAAAGAACTGTTCGTTCTGTTAAACAATATCCATTAAACTGCAAGTATGGAAACAAAGCAAAGCCGTTTTCTTTTAATTAGCAGTAATTTCACTCACTATCAAGTCTGGAAAGTGATAGTCTACGATTGTCAGCTTTGATAGAAATGGTGCTTGTATATATGTCATTTAAAGTTTAGTGAAATGCAAATATAGCTTGCGTTGATTCCCAAGCTGAGAATGGGTATCTATTCTCAATATGGGATTTAAAACGCAGATTGTCATATTTTTGCAAAGTTTATTGTACGATTATTATTTATTGCTAAATTCAACAATGAACGAGTCTACAATTTAAATGTACCAGAACTTCTGCACAGGGCATATTTTATGTACTTTTTTTAATGCGAAGAAGTGTGTTATCTGCAGAGAATGTTCTCATAATTCATTTTAAATCAGCAAAACAACTTTTCGACTAAACGTTTGCAGCCGGGCCTTTTTTGTGACAAGTCAAGTCAGTTTTATTTTCACAACAGACATTTTCACAAAGCAGCTTATTGCAAGTTAGGGCCCGGACCCTGGGTCACTTCAATCTGTTTACTGTTTACAATTGCCCACTAATCGCACGCACCTATTTCACCTCCAATAAAATAACACATTCATTCATGTAATCGAGTGTATTCAGTGTGTGCTCTTGTTTTCAGAAAAAAAGCAGCTCTCGCTGAGCCCCAAGGAGCCTCAAGGAGACTTCAGTGACCCTGCGAGGACTCGGACTTCTCGGCCACTCAATACGACATAATTACAGATCTATGAAGCAACGGGAAATAAATTAGCGGCAGCGGTGTACGCGGAATGCATCAATCACGCTCTCTGAGGCCCTCCCACAGGTTTACGGCTGTTGATTTTTCTCTCTCCCCTCGTTCCTCCAGCTTGAGGGAGGGCTAGGGACTTCGATTCGAAGTTAATTTCCCCACAGCAAGGGTGCGAGATGCAGAGCACGGCTCAAAAAACCCCCGAATTGTAGCTCAACTTGGACAAGGACACCCACAGAAGCTTCTGCTTGTCTCCAAGTGTCAGCATTAAGCAGAGAATCAATTACAGTACAGCCAGCTCCGCTGTCCCCTGGGACACCAGCACCAGGACGTACTTAAGCAGAGTTTACCTGAGTGCAGTGCGAATGCTAAATCAAGGAGAGGCTTCAAAGAGGACAGTGTCATCATTCTACAGTATATTACCCCATTACAATTGATCTATGCTCCGCCCACATATGCACGCTTGTATAGCTACTTAAAGTGCAAGGTGGGGCAAGCTTGACAGAACACTGGCAAAGACCCATTCAGCCTGAAAGGAAACTGGTATATAAAATATATATACACTAGAACTTTAAAACCATTGACTGACAGGTGAAGTGAATTTCATTGATTATCTTGTTACAGTGACACCTGTCAAGGGGAGGGATATTCTAGCATTGAGTATACAGTCAGTTACTGAAAGCAAAAAAAATGGGCAGGTGTAAGGAACTGAGTGAAATTGACATGGGTATAGTGATGGCTAGACAACTGGATCAACATCTCCAAAACAGCAGGTCTCGCGGGGTGTTGAAATTTGAAGGTTTGGTATTCAGTGGTTAGTACCTACTAAGTGTGCAAGGGTCCCTAAGACTCAGTGAGGCAGTGAAGGCTGGCCCAACTATTCCGATCCCTCAGAAGAGCTGCTGTGTCACAAATTGCTGAAAAAGTCAGCTGGCTCTGAGAGAAAGGTATCAGAGCACACGGTGCATCACAGCTTGCTGCATATGAGGCGGCGTATCTGTAGACCAGTCAGAGTGCCCATGCTAACCCCTGTCCAGAGAGGAAAATCTCCTACAAAAGCATCAGATATGAGCTTCAGAACTAGACCATGGAACAATGGAAGATGGTGGACTGGTCTGGCGTTTTTTTTACATGGATGGCCGGGTGAATGTGTGTTGCTTTCCTGGAGAAGAGATGGAACCAGGAAGCACTATGGAAAGACAACAAGTTTGTGATGCATTGTGATGCTCTGGGCATCGTTCTGCCGTTCCTGAGTATGTTGCTTTGATGTGTACACTCGACAACAGTATTCCCTAATGGTGGCCTCTTTTAGCAGGGTAATATGTCCTGCCACATAGTTCAGCAACATAGTACAGCAAGAGTTTGTGGAACATGAGAAATAGTTCAAGCATCTGTGGGATACAACCTAATCTGATCCGTGGAAGCCTCACCCCAAGATCTCAAGGATGTACTGCTAATGTCTTGGTGCCAGACTCACCTTCAGAAGTCTTGTGTCTCGACAGGTTAGGGCTATTCTGTGGTGATGTAAACAATATTCGGATAAGTAAAGATAAGATTTCCTTTAAAGTCACACGGAAACACAGCACAGTGTGAACAATGTGAAATTCTTTCTCTGCATTTAACCCATTCACCAAGTAAAGCAGAGGGCTGCCACCAATGAGGGGCGCCCAGGGAGCAGTGTGTGGGGAGTGTACCTTGCTTAAGGGTACCTCAGTGATGACGCTAGCAGTGTTGGAATTCGAACCCACAACCTTCTGATTACAGAGGCACCACCTAGGCCACCGGCTGCCCCAGGCAGATGGTTTTAATGTTATGGCCAATCGTTTGAAGTGCATTTCTAATTTCAAATCATGTTATGTTGTGTTGAAACAAGAGGGTGGAAAATGAGCCGAAGTATTTAACAGAATACTGTTTCTGGAGTAAAAATCAGGAAAGAGCGCTGTTTGAGCTCAGATGTTAAAAAGCTAGGTAACCTTTGAATGATTTTTTTACTTGCATTTTATGTGTAGCTGAGAGGCCTCTTCAGATATTCATGCATAACAGGCGTTTGAGCCAGAGTCAACAGCAGATTGTCAATGTGTTTGCTTTCCCTTCTTATTTTGTCTGATGCTCAGAGTCATTTTCATGCAAACCGCATGGCAAAGGACTCATTCATTTTAATATCTGGCAGCTCGGAATGCCGCCCGAACTGTCAGAGCCTCACTGACACAGGTATTTCTACTGTGAGCGCGATTCAGACGCTTGAGTAATAAAAATCCATATTTATGTGCAATAGCCTTATTGTGTTTGTGCCCGGAAACAGCACGTAATGAGGAAGCATTTTAATATTGACCAGCATGCCGGACGTGCACATGCACAACCCCTCCCCATACACCCCCCCAAACCCCACCCCCATTGACAAAATG
>JBBPCY010000039.1:26912270-26926927 GCA_037974405.1 Brachyalestes nurse
ACTTATTATGGGCTTTGTTCCTTGACTGGATCCCCTACATGCAGCACTAGAACTGTTATCATTGCCTCTGTTTGAGTTTTAAGCGTTTGCTGGCATTTGAAGCATTTGCTCAATGATTCCTCTAGTGTAGCTCTGATAGTCTGCTGTGATTTTTCCTCTGCCATACAACAGAAGCTGTACGCGCCCAGTGCTTTGTGGATGAAAAACACAAAGAGATACAGTGGTGCAACTGATGTGGTGGTTGAGGCTATGCATGCATATCCAGCGGAACATATCCACATGGCCTCACTCCTGGATGAATGAAATGCTTGTGCAGCTTTTATTTTAAGAGCTGCTTTACAGCCTAGTCTAGGCAATAAAGGACATTCTTGTATGTGCCAGCTCTTGACCTCATGAAAGGTGTTTCATCTCTCAAATGTGCTGGATGTGTATGAGGTAAATATCATTGCATGGAAAGCAATACACTATAAAATATAAAATGTGACATAACCTTAGTAATGTGAGCATCTAGGATGGTACACCATCCCCTCCCACCATTGAGTGTGATGCTCGTCAGCGCAGGTGTCTATTAGCTGATGTAGCAGAATTGGAAGCTAGTGTTCTCCTCCAAGCATGTTGCGTTTTCCAGTGATGTTGAGTTACCAGCAGTTTGAAAAGCAATGCTGCTTCACATCTTAGACAAATAATATGCAAGTCTCCAAGTCTGGCAGTATCTAAAAACTGGGCGAGATCAAGTCTGTGAGAGCAGCTGTGGAAAAATTAAGGATAAGACCGAGACTAAGACTAAGGTTGACTATGGTATATGTGTATATGGGTAGATAATGGATGGATGGATGGATGGATGGATATTATATGCAGTAACACGGGTTTAATGGTTCTGCTCCCCATGCTCTGGACTCTGAGGGGAACTTGTTTTGTTTTTACAAATGGCAAATAGCTTCGGTTTTATTTGATTTGATTACATTAATGTTTAAGTCGAGACAGAAATGTTTGAACTGCAGCTGTGTAACTGTGTTTTTTAGAATGTATAGTACATACACATACCTTTTGTGTAGGTGTGTAGTGTACAATTAATAAAAAAAAGACCTGTTTTCTTTATCAATTCGGGTTGTTTCATTCTGTAACATTCTACCTTATTCATTATGCTACATCTTCTACAAGCACGTTAGATGCATTAGGTTTTGTAAGTGTGGTGGCAATAAATCAACAATGCAGTGAAATATGGACTTTTAATACTTAAGTATTTTTGGAAGCAAGTACTTTAGTACTTTAACTTAAATGAAATTTGACTGTATGACTTTCACTTGTATTGGAGTAACATCTGACGAGTGGTATCTGTACTTTCACTTAAGTAATGAAGTTAGGTACTTTTTATATATATATAAATAACATGCAATAACAAAAGCATGTTGTAATTTGATATTAAGTATTTCTAGTAGCTAATTGAAACATGCTTATAAGTACAAGGCGGTTATTTTTTATATTTTTTATATAATCTTTTATTACAACCGAAATGCTATGAATCATTTTAGTGTGTACAGTCTTGTTATGCAAAAAGAAACATATTCTTTCATTGTTCCCACATTTTTGATACAAAAGGAAAGCAGTCAGAAGTTATGCAAAAGTTATGCAAAAATGTAAGATGCAGCTGAGAATCGTTGGTGAATGGAACCAGATGGTTAAAGTGTTTTAAGTTATGGCATGAAAATATTACTAATATAATGCTTGATGGCTGAGAGTTTGATGGCTGCTTTGAGAAAAGGTTTTAGAACCGAAACAGTCCAGAACGTAAACTTATTTGTTTTAGTTTTTGACACTATTTTATCCTCATCGACATATGACATTTTAAAACTATGTGTAGGTTCACTTGTGGGTTAGGATAGGAAATAAATTAGTTATATTTGGGTTCCTGTCACCACCACTGTAAAGAAGTCTATACATTTGACTCCAGATTTTTTTTTACATTGACAGAATTCTCCTTTAAATGAATAATAAGTCTAAGAAGGACATTTCTCCAGAAACCTGGATGCTCATTAGAAACTGACATTAGCTGTGATTTTTTAACACCTCAGAACAGCTCAGCAGCTGCATGTGCCAGAAGCTTCATATTGAGCACTACACCAACATCCACCTCCACCGACTCAGAGCTTACTAAACAGTGCCTCAATATGAAGCTTTGGCCCTGAACAATAAAGTCATTATTTTGTACAATTCCCCAGTAAAAGTACTTTTGAAAGTACCAATTTATAGTCATAACAAAACGCTGTGTCTCTAAAGTGGCAACTTTATAGAAGAAGGAAGAAATGTTTTTAACAGGATTTTTTCTTGAATGGACCCATTTGTGTCAGTCCATTCACTGAGAATTGTTCGTGCAAAATAAAAGGCAGCTGGCATTTTCAAACGAATATAAAAAGACAACAAAAATGTATTTTTATACCATTTTACACAACAGCATGTTGCTTATTTCAGAAGGCACCAATAAGCAGCAGCTGATGCTGAAATTAAAAAGAGTTTCTTAATGTGCCCACAGATATCCGACCTACCCTGTATGAAGACCTGGGTCCCAGTGTATAAGTATTTTTAGTGCTTTGAATAACCGTGCAGCTACACCACGGTTACACTCATGTAATTAGATAAGTGTTACTCATTTTGCTCATGTATTTTCATGTAACTACACATGTATTACAACATTAAATGCTGTTGTAACAACAAGCCTTATCTGACTGAACTATACTGCATGTTGCTTCAGGAGGTTTGAATGTACTTATATTGGAGCATTAACACTGCATCTGCACAACACTGCAAATGCCCATATTCCTAATATTTAGATTTACAAGCCCAAGTCAGAAAAAGTTGGAACAGTATGGAAAATGCAAATAAAAAAACCCCAAAACAAAACACAGTTGTTCTTAGATTTTTATTTCATGAAATTGGCCAGACAAAACATGGCTTCAAAGTTAATTTAAGAATAATTGGGTTTTTTTGTTATTTGTTAGTTTGGTTTGATTGGTTGGTTATTTAGCATTTTTAATTTAGTTCCAAGTTTTTGTGGGGTTGAAGTTATAATGAATGGGTTGGAGGCAGGATAGATTTGCGAGTTTATCGTTTAATAATAACAAACAGGAGAAACAGAACAGCAACAAGCCCAAGGGTACGACAGAAATACAATACAATCCAAAGGTTTAAATAAGGACACCAAACAGTACTCACAGAGATTCCACAATGACTAACTGAGACACAAGGTTGAGCATAAACTGACTGGACAAAGGAAAGACCTGGGCAGAGGAGAAGACGAGGACAAGTTTGGTGTTTTTTTTCTACATTTTGTTTACAGACTTACAGTATATGCCCTTCCATTTTGTCAATGCTTGGTTCAGTCTCTTTTCACTAATCATAGTTATTTTGATTCTATATTGTTGTGCATTTGTGTTGAGAAAACATACATACATAAATTTACCTAGAATAGTTACATCAGCTCCCTCAGTCCATTACTATTAACTGAGACAGAAGGGTGAATATAAACCGACTGGACAAAGGAAAGATCTTTATTTTGATTTGTTAGTTGTTTAGAACGTGGGTTACCGGAGGGTTGCTGACTCTTCAAGTAGTGTTCTTAAGTCAAAAGGCGAGATTCACCTGCCCATTCGTTAGACTCTGTGTTTGGGTTCTCCATCTCACGACAAGGGTTAACATCCTCTGTCGTTCCTCTTGTTTATTCCAGGATCCAGCTTAGCATTTCCTCTGTATAAAATGTATTATTTTTATTGTTTCCACTTCAAAAATCAACAAAATTGGCAGTTTGACAGGAAGCCTCAAAAGAGGTATCCACATTTCCTCACATAAAGATTTTTTTTAATCTGCATTTTATTTACAGACATATATTTACTTTCATTCAAAAGTCAAACTCAAAATGTCAGTGATTGGTACAGTCACTTTTCACTAATCATAATTATTTTGATCCTACATTGTTGTGTATTTGTGTTGAAAAGACGTAAAAACATACATTTACCCGAACTTGTTACATCAATCCCCTCAGTCCATTACTATTAACTCTGGCTGCGGAGGCAGGTTTGGCATTTGTGCTACGTTCAGCTGAACTGACTAACAGTGACTCTATTGGCGGAAATGAAGTTTGTGAGATGTCTTTAATCTTGCTAAAATAATCTGAAAATTATTGAGCAAAGTACAAAGTGTGTAATATTGCGCCCCGTTCTCCTCTATGAACCAAACTCCACACATTTCCTGAAAATCAGCTCCATAACTCAATAAGAACAAGCAGCAAGGGCCGCCAAAATGTGGCCATCTGTTAGTTAATGAATAAAAATACAGCAATATGCAGCAACATACGTTTCTGTGGCCAGACTGAGGAACGGTCACCTTCAGAGCCACATGCACAAAGTCGAACTTTTAATACTTTCAGACCAGATTATTTCTACGGTTCCTAGAACCCTGACTCTGCACTGCTAACACCAGCCCTTAAAAAGAAGCTCACCTACAGCGAGGTGATGGACAAAATAACTTTTGCTGAAGCAGATGGAAAATCTGCCGAAAGGGTAGGGACTTTAATATGGGTGTGGATGTAGATGTCTATAAGTATACATTGCAGATGATTCCTCAATGACGCATGATGCTGAAATGTGTTTGGGGACTGTAAGTGTTGAGTGGTGTTAGGCCTTGTTTGTGGTGCCTCATTAGCAAAGTGAAGTGTTCCATTTTTTCTTTCTTTTTACATGCTTTGTCCAAATTGGGATAAAAAGAAAAACAGAAAGTAAGAGAAAACAAGCTGAAAAACTTCCACTTTGTGTTGAAAAGTAGCCAGATATCCCTTCTAATTAATGAATAAGATAAGATAAGGTAAGATAACTCTTTATCTAAATATAAAAACATTACAGTGTGGAATGTACACTTTTTTGCATTATTACTGTTTTTGTCAATGTCTGTTGCCACCAAGCAACTGAGAACACCGCAATGTGTACCTGTATATATACCTGTATATATATATATATAAATATTTGCATTCACACAAATTTCTTTATTTATATTTTAGTATTATTTGTATAGTTTACTTTTTCTATTATCCTATTGTGTAGTATAGCTTTTATTTTATTGTTTTTGCTGCTCTTACTCTTGTTCTGTCCACTTGCTGCCGTAACAATGCAAATTTCCCACTTCTGGGACTACTAAATGTTTATCTTATCTTATTTTATCTTATCTTATTAGTCCTATAGGTGGCACGGGTGTAATGTGGCCGTTTTTTGTCACGCTTGAACACACCACAGCACAGCACATAGCGTGAACTGTGTGAAATTATTTCTCTGCATTTAACCCATTCACCAAGTGAAGCAGTGGCCAGTCTGGAATACAGCGCCCAGGGAGAAATGTGTGAGGACAGTATCTTACTCAAGGGTACCTCAGTGGTGCCAGTAGCAGTCCTGGGATTCAAATCCCCAACCTTGCGACTGCAGGCCACCAGCTGGAGCACAGTTCAGTTGCACGTACTCATCTGTTATAATCTCCATAGAATCACAGTGACCAATAGAATGAGATGTTTTGCTACACTTGTGCCTAAGCATTGGCTAGAAGACTATGAAGTTTCCCCCCAGCATTGGGTTGTGGAGCAGCGAGCTCACTGGGCTGATGGAGCACCACTGAAACACACCACAGCACTGTCAGCAGGCGTTTTTATTTTGTGCTCTTCCTGGTGATGTACTGCTACGTAGACACATCACACCCCTGACATGCTGAAGTGTCTCCGGCCTCATCATCGCAGCCCTGGAAAGAACATTTGTAGTATTTTGGCATCCGTCTCGAAGAAATTCCCCTTCTTATGAAGTCTGACATCAGTGTTTGAGCTTCTCATGCTGGAAGTCAGGCTGAAATTCATTACTCGCACTTGAACCTGCAGCTGCTCCGTCATGCTTTCAGAACAAAAGAAGCTCCCTAAAGCTGACAGCAACAAAAAAAAACTGGCCTGAAGAAAGGCCGCTATGTTCAGTCTATATACTCTGAACGAATTAAAAAAGCGCTACCTCTGCAGATGTGGTTCACATCTGTCCTGGAGTTTCAGAAAGAAAAACAACAAAGACTACCACATATGGTGTGTTGTACAAAAGGAATTTAAAGACAGTTTTTGCTTACCGTACCTTTGTTCTGCTCTGTATTGCGCGGGAGGGCGGAGCTAAACTGCTGTAGGCAAAATACGTGGGATTGGTTTTTGTGACATCACAAAACCAAGCTTTCAAAACTGGCCATTTTTGCAACTCGGTTGTCATGTGTGGCTTGCACAGACAGGAGAATGTTTTAAAACTTTGAATATGTTTCTTTACGGCACAGACTTTCGAGAAATTGAAGAAATGTCAGGTTTTCATGACATGTGCCCTTTAATGTACATTAACAGGACATTTCATTTCATTCAGTTAGGACAATTTCACTTCATCCACCCATCAGGAGATGTGCACATGGTGTAGCTGGCGTTTTTCAAATTGTGTACAAAATTCAATAATAAACAAACAAACAAAAGCATAAATGAATTTCACGGTTATGATACAATAGCCTCAATTTCTGTCAATCTGCCTCTTCATCAAGCAGCTCTCTGTTTGGCAACAATATGTGTTTGGAGGAAATTTCCGGACTGCATAACACTCGTTTATTTTCTTTAATGCGGTGTTATGAGGCAAGAGCAGGCACACAAACAATGCTCTGTATGTGGCCTATGGGGAGTAATCCTCTCGGACTGATCATCACTTTTCTCCCTGTGGCCCGGTTGCCAAGAAGGGAGTCTATGAGCAATAATGCCGGGCCTATGGACATTAAATTACAAGTTATGGAGGGAAGGGAAAATGATATTTTGTTTTAAATTTGAATACTGTTGAAAGCGGTGTGTAGCTAATGAGATTGCATTAGCAGCATTGAACTATTGAAGAGGCTGGCTGGAGGTATGGTCGAGGACAGTAGAGAAGCAGCAGTCTGCATTATGATCCAGACAAAGCCTATTGAAGCCCTTACCAAGCCATTAATGGTTAATGACTGTTGATGTAACCGGGTTCATGGGTTGATTGTTTTAACCACAACAAACAGTGAGAAGTGTGTGCGGTTTTTTCCCTTTTTTCCACCATGGCCTTGGAGGAGAAGCAGTTGCAAAAATGCAATACAAAGAATTATGATAAAACTTGAAAAGAGCAATAGTGTGATTGCTTCCACAATCACGCTAGTAAAAAATATACATAAAGAACAAAAATAACATTCATTTTTATCTTATATCTTAGAAACAAATGGAGAAAATACCAGATCTTTGACCCGAGGAGAACTTTCAGGATAGTCTCCGCCCACAGGTGGGTGGGGAAAACCCACAGAGGGAGGGGGTCCGGAGAGCGGCCGAGCGAAAAAGCAGAGCATGTAGGAAAGCGAACACTGTTTTTATATGTTGAAATTAAATTGTACTAATCCACTGTGAGTACTAAACGTTACAGACAAGTCAGAGAAAAGTCACAAGTCAGTTAAGGGGGGGTCCAAGTCAACTTGTGAACTGGTTAAGAGTCAAGTCACAAGTCAGAGACATCTAAGTCGTGGGTCAGTTAAGGACTACTCTGAGTGGAGTCATAAATCATTTGAAAAAGCATCCCAGTCAAGTTCAGAGTCAGTCAATTGCCAATCTGAATTGAGTCACAAATCAGTTAGGGGAGACTCTGTCACACCAGTCAGTTAGTGAGTCACGTCATGAGTCATATAAGAGATAAGTCAGAGTTGAGTCTGGAGTCATTTAAGGATGAGTCCAAGTCATGAGTCAGTTAATTGGCAGCCTAAATTGAGCTACGAACTAGTTAAGAAAGAATTTTTAAATATTCGTTTTTAATATATGCAAAGAATGCAAAGAAAACAGGAATTCAGAGCTAAATGTGTTTGCTTCGAATTTTAACATGTGATTTTTTTTATTATTTCAATAAATTGAGGTAATTCATATGACTACTCTACTTCTAAAATGTATTATAGCATAGATGCTTTTGACTGTTCAAAATGTCAAATACATAATACAGACTTTCTTTCATGTTAAATTAATCTATTCTGCTCATCAGGGGGGCTTGAATAATGACAAATTCTTAAAAATCTGAACTTTTTGTGTTTGTTCCGGTATACAGTAAGGGTTGTTTACGAGTCAAGGCTGCTAAGAATGGTTTGAGCAACATAATCTTCTATTATGACACCACATAAAACACCATAGACAGAATTTGGTTGCTTCCCGGCGACCTCGTCAAATCCAAATAAAGGCCTGTTTGAATCCTCTTCAGTACTGTTGGCATATCAATCGCTAAAGTGTCTGTGTGCGATTTATCAACACAATTTACATATCAACACCTTTATCAAAACAGGCTCCTGTGCAGAAAATCAGTCAACAAAGCAGCATTATCAAGGCTGGCTTTTTCAAGCAGCTGAAGGGGGGCTATGAAGGTGCTAAATATTAATGGGGGCAATAAAACCCTTGGCTTACCTTGCAGCTTCTGGAAAAGCTGATTAAACCTATCAAGAATTCTTATAAAGTCACCCAACAGAGATTTATTGGACATTTCATTGTCAAGACAGAAGGTTAAAGGGATATTGTCCCAGAATCTGATTGTTTGTTTGATTTTTGTTTATTTTTATTTATATATTTATTTTGACTGCATCAAATGTATTAAAGTTGGCCTTAGTCTCTATATCATTACTGTCAATTATTAAGTCATTTATTTGTTCTAATTCATCATGGACGGACCTTTTTTATTGGTTCATCCATCGTGAACTTCTAACACTTGGCATTTTCAAATGACCCAAAGCAAGAAAAGACAAAAATTGAAGATGAAAGGTTTTGTTTCCAACAGTGGGGATGCATTGCCCTGCACATTCATCCAAATAGTTCTAAAACACTTCCATCCAACTAATGGATAGTACTTCTAAGAATCAATTTTGTAAATGTGATAAGGGATCAGAACCCTCTTAAAATGTAAGGAATCTCTACATAATGTAATAATGGCACAGTTAAAGGTTTCTTATGCAAGTGTATGTCCAAGCCAAGTCCCAGGAACCTTTATTTTTATGAGTACATCTGTAAGGCTTACCTGACCTTTTCAGTTAACACATATCTCATGGTTTGCATTGAGACCGGCTGGTGTAAAATGGCTAAATGGGTCTAAGCCCTCCCTCTCTTTCAAAGCAAAATATCAAAGGGAGGTTTAATCTGTGGTATGTCCACATTACTTTACTAGCTTTTAAAAATGAGAAGCTAATTATTTTGAACTCCTGTAGGCTTACGAACAGCACCATCAACAGACCATTAAAGATAATAATAAAAGACAGGGCTGATTTACCTTTAGCCCAACCTATACTATAGATTCACACAGTCCAGATTTGTGATTCATTTGGGCATTTCCGCTTTCCCAACAGCCTGCTTGTAGCGACGGATGTGATTTGCTGCTGGAAACTACTGCAAAATTTTGCATTTACATACCATGTGAATGTTTTTGCAAGGACAAATTGTATGTCAATACATGGCCATCTTTAATGCAATTTTAATGTGCTTCATAAGAAAGTGGTACTTACAGTATATTAGCAGTATAGTAGCCTATAGTAGCCCCCCAACTGTCCCTGTAACTAATTATTGTAAGTCACTCTGGATTAGGGCATTAAATGCCATAAATGTAATTATTAGTATTCATATTAGCTCCTCCTCCTTAAAATCTTTTACGTATGTGTTGATGTCTTTCCATATGGATGTTTGGATGTAGCATGGCAGATGCCCAAGCCAAATCTCCCACAATGTGGGACAATAAAGTAAATCTTGAATCTTGCTGTGACAAAGTTTTCACACCCTACCCGAACCTCGAGATACCTGGTCATCAATCCTATCTTTGTTTATCAAGGAAGGGTCCAGCTTTCTAGCTTAAAGCAGGACACCAAGAACTCAAGCCCAAGTTTGTCAAGTTCCGTCCCCTCAACAGTCAAACAGTTACTCTAGAAACATAATATGGCTAGATCAGTTTGGACTTGAACTGTTCACACAGTATACAATGCTGAAGACTTTAACTTGGTCATAATTTGCAATCATAAACGTAGGGTGTTTTCAGGGTATGACTTTACAATAAGACAACTCTTATAAAGGGTTTATAAATGATTTATAATCAGGTTGTTAATTAGATTGTAGACATTAATAAGCAGTATTTGTTCAGATCTGGTGGTAGAAGCATATTAACAAATACCTGATGAAATTGACAGTTTAACATTCTGCCTGACTGGCAAGATCGGAAGTATTGCCAAATAGTGAGCCTGACAACTGTTATAACTTGCTTATAACCGCTTATTAATGATGTAATAAGTCTTTATTTGAATTTCAATTTTAGCTGTCAACAAACTACAATTAACGACCTGATATTTAAATATTATTGTAAAGTGTTACCTTATTTAGTATTCATTTAATTACATAACCGTGATTTAAATAGCACTGTAAATGACTTTCAGCTTCGAAGGATTAAATCCTTGTTTTCTTCAAACATTTTGCCCATCTCACTCCTTTAATTTCTACCTTTTTCTATGAGCAGAGCTAAAGGCTGTTCACGTAGGTGTGTGTCAATCAATACTCTGTATACTAATCTTAAACCTCAGGCACAAATTACAGTCCATGCCTCCAAAACAATGCAGTGGGCTGCCATCATTTCAAACAGAAAAAAAAAACAAATTACTTGTGTCTGCACTTAATATGGGCCCATAACAGTCAGTGGCAAGCAAAGATGATTTGTTTACCAGAAACTTTACAAAGAAATCAGTGGCCCTCCAAAATGAATTCGGTAGCTTTACTGCAAGGCAGCATTCATAAGGCTACACTTATGACACCTACATAAGTCTATTCTGACAACTTACAGAAATATAGATGAATATTTTTCAGGGTTTAAAAGCATCACTACTTTCTTCAGTTTGACCCCAGATAGTGTAACATGAATAGGCACTTGTCGGAATAAGCCTTTATAAGAAGCTTATGTATAACATAGTAAGACTACTTTGTGGTCAGTGAAGTATCTAGGACTTTGCGCGGGTCACCTATTGGAAGAGTGGTTGGTCACTTCCTATGTTGGTGCTTGATCTATAGTATGAACGCTTCTGTCCAGCTCCTGAAGTCAACTGGACCATTTTCTATTGGGTGTGTCAAGAGTTTTTAACAGCCAAAAATGTGTTATCACAATAAAAAAAGATTACTACTGCAATACTTTTACATATTTTAAAGACATGACTGGTTGATTTGATGTGAAATGAAAATCCCTGCTCACCCACATCCATCAAAATTAGACCCTAGAATACCATGAGGTTACTGGCTGGATAAAGTAATGAAAAATAATGACAATGAATACAGATGCTTAAAAACATTTTTTGAGTCTGGCAAAAAAAAAAGAACATTTAAATAAACATCCATAACCCTGAATGGCCAGTGAGCCCATAGCGAGTGTCTGTTGGTGTCCCCACTGAAAATGACTTAAGCAGGAATTAAGCTGATCTGAGTCACGGCAGAAATACTGTGATCCCAAATAGAGCAATTAGCCATAAGAGGGTTACTGTACGTTCCCCTGAAAGCTTTTTACAGTGTCGGAGGGAAATTGCTGGTGAAATGTAGCCGTGGGCTGAAAATAAAAATAGTCACCAGGAAAAAAGAGGGTATTTATTGAAGATTTCCCATCGCTATAAATAGACTTTGCATCCGAGTCCCATTCGGAAGTACTAGGCGCACGTCAGCGGAGTTCACTATGATACATGCTTGATTTGTTTTTTTTGGAAAACCAAAGACTGGTAAGGGAATAAAAAATGGGATCTTTGATATTTTTTTTTGCTATTTGCACTGTTTTCAAAGCCTTAAAAAGAAGGGAACAAAAAGTTTGGTGTGAACTTTCGAGCTGCCTGCATCATTAGCATTCATTTCACGGTGGAGCGGCTCCCTCAGGTGTGTTGTGGAGATGAATAATGAGCATCAAGATAAATAATATTCGCCAGAGTCTCGTGCTATTATTACACACTAAAGGTAAGCAAACAAACCTCTCCAAAGTGAGGACAATGACTATTAAAGGATGGCTGAGGCGAAGTCCTCTCTGACGGTCCCCCTTTAGATTTCAGAGACGTTCCATATCATACATTATCCGCATTAAAGGGGCCCATCTGCGTCCCAAGCGGAGACTTGGAGAACACATCTTGAGGTAAGAATCTATTTTCCATCTGAACCCCATCCACGTTGTGTGCTGTTCTCAGGTGATTCCCATGATGTGTCCTCCAAGCAGGCTTTGAAAGAACGATTGAGCACTTTCGTCGAATTTCTCACAAGGATACACTCGAATTAACGAGCAAGCTGTGAACACAAGCCCCCCCGGCTTGTTTCCGTTAGATACAATACATTCATTTGGCTGCTGAATGCAATACAAAGTCAGTTGATGTTACGTAGACAGTGTGACTTCATGTGTGTGTGTGTGTGTGTGTAAGTTTACTGGTGGATATTTCAGGCTATTTATCCACTCAATTGTTCTAAAGAGTTACGCCCACCAAAGGACCCAGTCTAAAAATATTTGTGCCAAGAACCAGGTTTGCATGAATGGGAAGAACCAGAGAACCTTCATAAAGAGCTTAATAATATAAAAGTTCTTTACCACTTCAAGGACTCTTCCAGACCATGTATTATGTAAAGGTTCTTTAAACCCATCTTAAATAACCTTTCCTTTAAAAAGCATAGCTTTTCATTTAAACATGAATTTCTAAGAATTTTTTAGCATGTAGAATTAAAGCTTTTAGAATTTATTCTCCCAAAAGAAAAAAAAATATTTCAAAGTGTTTTGTATGGTATTGGACCTTTAAATTTAGAAATATAGCTTTTCAAAATGTTTTAGTTCATGAGGATGCTTTCTTTGAGCCATTTTTCCCTTGACATTTTTTTTTGGTGAAAGAAGGTTAAAAAAAAAAAACTTGAAGATATTTAAGAAGAAAAGGAAACACAGAAATGCCTGGATGTTGACCTTCACATCTGCTTCTGTGTCAGCAGAGCAAGAAAGGATGCGGCTTCCTTGTTTCGGAGGAAATTGAAAAGGTGACAAAATATTTAAAAAATGGCTCACGCTTTTCAAAACTTAGAAATAATACTGAAAAATAACATTCATCTTGGATATTTCTATTAGTATTCAGAACAGGAACAATCGAGTTATTAATGCAAGAAAACAAAAAAATGCACATCTTGAAAGACCTCGCTGAAGTTCTCCTGATATATTCTTGACGCTCACCCAGAGAGTACTCTGGTCATTGCAGGACCGTACACAGTGATATAAAAAACAAGGAGGGGAGATGAGGTCTTGGTCCTTTTAAGTAGGCCAGCCATTACTTTCCCCTCTCACGTCTTTGTCAGAGAGACCCTGGCATGCTTTGAGAGCAGTATGATGGATGATGGATAAGGTGGGTAATAGCGGTCTGCAGGTGTGAATGCGGCTTCCCGGCGGTGAAGGACTCCCAGGCTGCATATGAAACACAGCACCATGCTTGATCAACCAGATGAAACGGAATCACCCTCCGAGGAGTGAGGAGACAACAGCTGTGGAGCTCCTCTCCTCCAGCCACTACAGCTCTTTCCATGGCTCAACAAAGATGATCAAACCAATGAACCAAACAGACTCCACAGACATAGTGCAGATACTTGATTCATTGCAAAATACTATACAAAACACACTCCACAGGCTTTATGGGGCAGCTGGTCGCCTTGTGGTTTGGGAGTTTCCCCTGCAATCAGAAGGTCATGGGTTTGAACCCCAGGACTGCCAGAGATACCACCATCCCCACACACTGCTCCTCGGGCACTGTGTTGGTTCACTCAGGGGAATGGGTTAAATGAAGAGAAGAATTTCACACTGGGTGCTGTGCACTAGGGTGTCATGCATGACAAAAAAAACCTTTTTCTTATTAGAAGGCCCTACTTTGTACCTCCACTGTTATTGTCTGTGCCAACCATTCTCTAGCCCGTCATCTGTGATTATTTTCTGACCAAAGAGCCACTCTTGAATTGATATTTTACCACACCCTTCCACAACCATGCCAGTGTTACTGATAATACATGGTCACCAGTTTCCCTGTGGTCAGACAAGGACCAATGAAGAATGAGGAGGAGGGTGGCTGACAAATGGGCAACAGTATGTAATAAGACACATTATGAACTTCCTTGTGCTCTGGATACAAGATGAGTGTTTCAAATAAAGTGCCGATCAGAACTGAAAAGTGCATTGAGAAACATATATGTGAAAAAATGATATGAACATATGTTGGTGGTGGTTCATTTGACATGTTAGCGCTTCAGTGCAGCTCCTGGTGTCCTAACCAATAGGAGAGTTCACTTACACTCCACAGAGAAAAAAATTGCTCTGTTTCCATTCAGCTTCTGTTTCCACTGTGATATTGGTGTCTTAGCTAATGTTAGTGCAAGCCAAGCTAAGTAGTTGTACTACTAGTGACTTTCTCTGATCAATGAACCTGGAATTGCGTTATGGTTGTTAGTGTTGGACTTTAATAACACAGGTCAACAGGTCAAAATCATCAGAGATAAGGTTATGTGGGTTTTGTAGTGTTTTTCATGCTGATTTCAAATCTGTGTTTAGTTTTTCCCGCATGTACAGTTTTTGTGA
>JBBPCY010000039.1:26946469-26964050 GCA_037974405.1 Brachyalestes nurse
CCTGGTCTTCTTGGTGAAGTTGTTAATCACTCTGTCATACCAGCAGGGATTTTTTTTCCAAGGATTTCACCAGTGCCTAGCTTGGCTGGGTGGTGGAGATCGCTTTGCAAGTGGTCAAGCTAACAAGCTAATGCCCTTCCTTCTGTGCACTCGTAAACAAATAATAAAATATAAAATAAAAAGAAATATTATTAATAAATACTAGTAAATAAAATGTTACACGTTTGTTTATGTATAAAGCTTCAGTCTCACTCTCAAGGTCCGTGCTCAGTACAGAAAATAGAACGAAGTGTAAACAAAGCTGTCGATTGGCCACAGTTTCTGTCAGCCATTTTGAAGCGGAGAACTACACTATCACAGTAGGCAGTCACTTGTTTCACGGGTGGGACTTATTTTCCATTAGAGTACATTGGAACCTGGAAAATCCACGAGCCACGGGGGTCTGAGGAGAAATACATTGAAATGAATGAGGCGCCACTGAAACATGTTTCACCGCGTTTGGGGGTGGCGCTGTTTCACGTTTTTGACCAGAGCCGTATACAACGCTATTGAGGAGCTGAAATTAGGAGAACAACCTTATTGTTATGAGCATTTTTTTGTTTCACACCAATAAAAAAGTGATAGTTATGAAGTTATGAACTTCACTCATATTACACTACGAAACATACCCCTTAATTTTACCACTTAAAATTACTTAAATTTTGACCTTAATTTCCAGAAATTAAAAGAAAAATGCAGATTAAGTCTGATTAAGGGGTAAAACTACTGAATGTTCCTCTTACTTTTTCAAATTTGCCCCTTAAATAATAGAACCTCCTGAATTAATGCCTTATGTTTACGATTGACGGGTTTCACACTCATGCCTTAAATCCACTTTTAAGGTAAAATTAAGGGCTTACAAATGAATGACCACTTAATTAAATTCAAGGGGTTTGGTATATTTTTCAGGGGTAATTTAAGGTAGGGTTAAGCACATTTTAAGTGCATTGTGTTTCCCTTATCCAGAGTGACTTACAATCCTTAGTTACAGGGACAGTTCCCCTGGAGCAACTGAGGGTTAAGTGTCTGGCTCAAGGTAGAAAGTGGGGTTGGAACCTGTGACTTTGTGGTCATCAGGTTCACAGGCAAATGTTTTATCTACTACAACCCAACAAACATGCTGAACAGATTCAGGAAGACTACATGCACTTTTTGTCACTGAGCCACTAATGTCACTCAATGTTATTCAAGTTCACTCAGCATTTACTTAACCTTATGTTTCTTTCAGTACAACTTTATCCCTGCAAACAGAAACACAAGCCACGACCCAGGTGGGACTCGAACCCACAATCCCCAGCTCCGGAGGCTGATGCCTTATCCATTAGGCCACTGGGCCTTGTGGTGAAAGCAAGCATACATCTTTCTAACAGACTGCTATTTTTCAGACTGTCATACTGTCTGCCATTAACAATATGATTGTGTTGGCATGTATTTGCATTGATACTAATGAGTGCCCTCCAGGCTGTAATTCATTTAGAAACATTAGCACAGGTGAAAAATGATCAAATGAAACCTTGCCTTTATTCAATATTGTGTATTCGGTATTGACAACATTGGTCCCGGAGGGCCGTGGTCCAGCACGTTTTGGTGATTTCCCTACTCAGAAACACCTGATTCACCTCACCAGTTAATTGTCAGGTTTAGTGAATGTGTTTGAGGAGAACCACAATCAAACTGTGCTGGACACCGTCTCTCTAGGACTGGAGTTGGACGCCCCTAGCATAGGTAAAGCACAGGTTGTAAACATTAAACCGCCCATGCTAACTAACAGACTGTTCTTTGTCAGAATTGCATACTGTCTATGAGCCCGGTCTCACGACTTTTCATGCAGCATCACGATTATACAGTGTAATTAAAATACGTGCTGCGATCACGATTTAGGGCTCTTTTTTGTACTGGGACGACAACGTTTCACTTTTTCGTGCTAGGACAATGCTTCATGTATTTTAATGCGCACTGCATAACATCAACTGAGGGACAGTACGAGAGAAATAATGAGTTAATTCCTTATCGTTTTGTTTGCAAAGTGGTTGAAACAGGTTGAAATGCCGTGAGAGTCCCTAAACCTAACCCTAAACCTAAACCTAAACCTAACCTTAACCCTAATTTTAACCCTAACAGTCACCAGTTAGCGCAGATACTGGCGGTGTTATGCACTGCGCATTAAAATACATAGGGTAGTGGTAGGTAACATTGACGTAGGTGAAGTGTGATGAAATGAAAGCCTTGCTTTATTCGGTATCAGTAATATAAGCATGGGTGAAGCATGTGCTTAAACTCGAAACTTGCTTTCTGACTGACTGCACTTTATCAGAGCTGCACGCTGCATGCCACAACCAACACAGCAAACATTTGGGCAGCTTTTCCATCACAACCAGCTTGACCTGCATTGTGTATGTGCATGACCTGGAGGTAATAGACTGACCTACACCAACAAGAAGTTTAGAGGTACGGATTAAAATTTCATTACTCCAACCAGTGGCCTCAAAAACAGACTTCCATTATGGAGACCAGCACCCCCTCAAGCATGACACACACAATGGATCCACCCCGGCGCCCCCCCACCAGGTCAAACATTTACGGCTTTTTTCCTTCTCTTCCTTCCCTAAAACCGGTATTAATGTTTAATGCTGAGATGAATAAATATTTTGTGTTCAGGATACAGAATTCAGCACTTTTGTGCACTCCTACAGTTGTATTAATTATAATGAAAAAAAAGAAGAAAAAAGGAAATGTTTCCTCAGGCCCCGTGCATACATATTCCCCGTGCCGATGAAAAGGAATAATAGGAATTTTTAACACCTCTGCATGTCAGAGGGAAAACAAGGAGTATAAAAGTGTGAATAATTAACAGCCTTTGGGTGGCTGTGCTTATAGGCAACATTCCCGCATTCAGAAGGTGAGCACAAGCACTCTGGGTTCGTTTGACCATCTTCTAACAACAATAACATGAGTAAAGGGTGCAGCACTTTGATAACATTATGTTAGAATCACCCTCAATCATGAAAGGCCAAATTAATTCACAGCCATTTATTCAATCATTAATGATATGATATCTTTTCTTTATGAATTATGTGTGTATATGTACAGTATTGTGCAAAGGCTATCCAAAGCCATTAAAGCCATTTTTCTCAATGTGTGATAACATGTCTTTCTGCCAGAAAAAATAACATTAGAATGAATTCAAACAAACAGGAAAGCAATACAAATGATCAAGATTCATTCATTTGTATAAGAGTAGTTGATATTGTGTGAGCTAATGAGAAGAACACAGGTTCAGTTCTAGATTCCACCTCGGTTCCTCCAGCCGTTCCATCAGTGGCTCCTGATTTTATTTAGTGAGGAACTGATTGTGCCAAACCAGGTTTCTGATGGAAACTACTGGAGAGATACTGGGGTTCTGCAATTGTACATGAAACATGTAAGATGTTTTTTTTTAATACATTGTTTTTGTAATAAATATAAAAACACTGCTCATCTAAACAGTTTTGGGGGTGGACTTGAATGAAGCACATGCTAGTCTTCACCTTCCAAGCACTGGTAGAACAATGTAATTGGGAGAGTCCAGGTTTGGGCTCGAAACTGGACAAAATTGTAAAAAATGCCAAAAACATAAACAGTAAACATTGTTAAAACATTTATGCGATTGTGCACGCAGTCCACATATCAAATCTAAGTTGCAAAAATGTAAATTAATGTTGTCACAAAAAACCCCAACACATTTACATATATATTCCTATAAATATACATGGCATGACTGGATCCTAGGTAGCATGGCCCTACTGATGGGATTCAAATGCAAATACTGGCTTAACATTCAGCTCTACTTCTACTATATCAAAATCTATCTGCTGATGTGTCTTTACACAATATATAACTATATATATATATAAAACTATAAAATACATTTAAAAACAAGATGACGCTTGTGAAACATGCCTGGGTTAACTGCTTTAGCCTTTTCTGGCCATAAGGTTTTGCGTGTATATGCTACACTTCTGTAATGTTTAACATGAATAACATGATTGGCGGATGCTCTTATGCAGAGCGACTTATAGTGTAACAATGTTATAGATGAATGTAGCATTAGGAGATTTGTCTAAAGACTTTCATTAATGTAGTGAAGTGTCTTTGCCCAAATGAACCCTAGTCTCTTGCTTGTAGGAGCTGCAGTATCATCCACAACAAACAGATGTTATGTGTGTGGTTTATTTCTTACATTCAGGGGTGTACCTCAGACAGTGTGTTATTCAGCCTAACATCAACAACCATGAGTCACCAAATCAAACCTACCTAGTAGGTTAATGCTGCCTATACAGAATACCGTCCCTCCCCATTATCCCTGGGTAACACTGTCATGATATTCTGAACCCAGTGATTCAAAGCAATATCTTCCACCTCTGTAATATGATCAGTAAGCATGGACTAGAATTTCCCTGTTCTTATATAAATATCAGACACTACGTGCAGAGAAACGTGCAAATTATCGTCTATGGTAGTCAACCGTACGCAGCACATCATGTTATATCATGCAGCACATTACAAATGTTGGAAAGCACTAGAGCATTCCTTAAAAAAGGCCTTTATTTGTGGGCCCATATGAACGCCCGTAAAGTCAATAAAAAGTGCAATTAACATCTGTAATACAATCAATAAGTATGGACCATGATTTGCGTGTTCTTATAAAAAAATCTAATCAGACTCAAAATAAACTCCCAATAGAAGCCAATGGGAAGGTGTTTTCAAGATTTCCTGTTCTGTTGCTAGGTGCAGGGAAACAAGTCCAAATAATTGTGTATGGTAATCAACCATATGCAGTACATCATGTTATATCATTAATTACATTACAGATGTTGGAAACCACTAGAGCGTCTAGAGGACTGCATTTGTAGGCCTATATGAACGCCAACCCTTAAAGTCAATGTAAAGTGCACTCAACATCTGTATGAAGGGGAAAAAAGACAGCTCATCGTTTCTCGCCGGAGGAGGCTGTGTCACTCAAACTGACGCTGAACAGACGTGACAGATCCAGTGGCATGTTGCTGGTTGGTTTGCTCATGCCCGGAAACAGGTCCAATGCCACGACAGAGAGAGCTGTCCCACTTACCCACCCCCCCCACCCTCCTCCTGTATCCCAACACCCCACCCTTCACCAGCTTCTGAGTCCTCTAGTGTTCCATCAAAGCCCATCCACAGGGAGGCGGCCAATAGAAACCGCATGGCCCACTGCACGTAATTCAATAAAGGAACAAGAGAAAGGGCAGCAATTTCGCTGACTATTCCCATACTCAGCTTGATGGGATGCCACGGCTGCTCTCGTGACTTTGCTCGCCTCCGTGCTTTGTTGATGACATTGTATTCCGAAGGGGATATATACGCGCAAAGTCATGGGCACGTGTTTTTCCATGCCTCCTACATGTCGTCCAGGGAGCCACTATCTTTTCATGGTCCCTAGGCCTCGTTTGTTCACTTTAAGGAAGAGCGAACCAACTGTGAGGCACAGACCTCAGCATGGCTGCTATTATGGCTTTAGCTAAAGGTAGTTTGTCCATTTTTATAGTTAACAGTACATTATACAATGTCAGGAACTACCTAAGCCAACCTACTTAGAACTCGGAGCACATTAGTAAAATCTTTTCTATATTTTATCAAATATAAATGTTGTAAAACAACGGTTTTCTTCTCTGATACACTCAGTGTTTGCTGCTCTCATTTGTTGAATTCATTTGTGATGTCACAAAAATGAATACATAACATTAATATGCAAAACTTGAATATCTAGGCCCAGGTTATTTTGCAAGTTTTGCTGAATTACAGAGTGACCAGCTTGACCATAAAATCAAATGCAAACAAATCTTATTCTGATCAAACAGGTAAGATGATCTACTAGCGTAACCAGTTTGAGTAAATTAGTGTTGGAGCTGATTAGCCTGTTATACCAATATCTTATCAATTGAGCAATCAACCTGTTCTAGACAGGACAGAATAAAGTCCAGTTATGCTAATATACCATAGTTATTAGTTATTATTAGTTATTAACACAACATATTCTGATTGACCAGCTAAGGTTTTTGAACCATATTAGCATGTTATCCTGTTAGCCAAGTTCTTAGCTGAGGAATCACCCGGCTCTGGAAAGGGCAAAATGAAGTCCAGTTAAACTGAAAGACTATACCAAGACAGTGAGAAACATAAAAGAGGCTGTGCCAAAAAAGACAATTATAGGAATGCTAAAGTTAACAAAGCAGGTAAAGAAAACACAAAGACTTTATATACTGTAATGGATAAGGCAAGACAGGGCAGGGCACACGGGTCACCACAAAGCTTCACAACAAGAGTCTCTGAGAGTTCAGAATATGTACACACAAACAAAAGAGAATAATCACACACGACTGTGAGCAATAATCAAGATGTGATTGTGGTCCCCAGCAGGGACCTCAAAGCAATGGAGTCCCAACTGTACACCAAATATGTACGCTGTGTACCCTCGAAGTGGCACAAGGTGGGTGGGCAGCTTTGATTAGTGCTATATTGAAGGCAGTAGTGAAATTGAAATGATCAGAAGCTAAATAAGCAGTACATTGTAATAAAGTCTAGGACATGTCTAAAATATAAAAGCAATGTATTTTAATGAACCCTTAGAATGTGATCCATGCCACTCACAACAAAAGGTAAATTGTTGTCATAATGCAAAACAACTCCTAATATGGATGTTCCCCTGTTTATGTTGATGAGGTGTCAGACATCATGTTGAGCTTTGTTTGGTGTTCCTGTGTCACATTGAACCAAAGTTATTGTAATTGAAAAAACATTATTGTAAATTGTATTGTAAAATAAAAACCAATACTGGGGTTATAAAAATGACATCACACACAGAAGCTCATAAAGAACATCATTTGACAACATTTCTTTTATTTTAAGTCTTAAAAACAAATGGAAAAAGACCAGGGAACCCAGGAGAACTTTCAGGATGGTGTCACCCACAAGTGGGTGTGGAAAACCTGCAGAGGGAGGGGGTCCGGAGAGCGGCTGAGCAGTGAGCGCGCTGAGAGAAAGAGCAGACTGTGTAGGAGAGCCAACACGGGTTTTAGACTGATGCAGACCATTTTTATTGGTTAAAAATCAGACTGTACTCATACACTCTGAGTTCTAAGGATTAAAATAAACAAGCTAGCAGTGGTACCTAACTAAGCTGTCACGTAGTTAGCATTAGCAATGGCAGAGCGAGAGCAATTCTGAGGACTTTCATCAGCCAGAAACATGGAAAACAGACACAATGGGTACATCAGGTGAAGTATAACCAACATATGTCATTGAACAATGAGCAGTAGTAGGACCCAGGAGTCACTGGAAGAAAGTAACATTCATTCTAATGTTTATGCTAACCCTCTGGCAAAACAAAGCATCTCTACTGGATCTGAGCGATACTGGCCTTATCAAGCCAGATGACCGAAGAGATGCAGTCAAGCTTAAAGTGCTTTGGGACCAATTTAAACCAGATACAGACCAGCTTGCTTCAAAACTGTGCCTTTCTAGGTGCATTAAAACGGTTCCCAAAGATTTCTGTACCTCACATTATATTACAGTAAAGCTGGAATGTTTTATACAGATTGTATTTTGTTCCTGTGGTGAGACAGTTCTCAGGATCGAACCTCTTAATGACTGAAGCCACAATAAGACTGCAATGAAACATGTATCATCATCTGGAGATACATTGTATGGACAAAATTATTGAGATACACCTGTTTGTCAGGGTTTATTTCAATGCTTCACCATATCAAGACATTTTGGACAACACCATGCTTCCAATTTGTGGAAGTTTGGGTGCAAAGTGTGGACCAACCCCATATTAAAGTCTATGGATTTAAATGCAATGTCATTAAAGTCCCTGTTGGTGCAATGGTCAGGCATGCCAATGCAATGTCAGTGTAGTGTATAAGTGGACAGCAACTTTCAAAATATCATTAAAGTCCTGCAGATGATTTCCATCTCAACTGCTGAGAAACAGTGTGACTGACTGGACTGGCTCTAATGAGTATTCAGAAAGACTTTGAAATTGATACAGAGAGTTTTGAGAGAGTTTGATCCAACAGGGACCAGAAGAGTCCGTCTTTCACTGTAAGGTAGACTAACTTTCATTCTTTTAATCAGAGCATAATCATGTAAAAAAACAATGTTGGTTACTGTTCTGGTGCACATAATGAGCCAAGAAGCATATTTGCTTTGATTAACACAAAAATAAAAGAACAGGAAAAATGAGAGAATAGTTAAGTCACCAGGCTGGTTTAACTTATTCATTATCAGTTGAGTGGACTAAAGATTCCAAGGCAGCCTAGAAATGTACTTCCTTTAATGTTAAAGCACCACATTTTTTCTTTCTGGATGGTATCCTGTGAAAAATTAAGTTTAAAAGAAAATTAAGTTTGTTACCCCAAGAATCCTGGGGTGAACCCCTGCTGCCAAAATCAGGCCGACAGCCCCCAGGAAGGGTGTAGAATTGTGTCAGCAGCATTATTTTTTTAGAACTATAAAAGAATGAAAATTCTTTTAAAAATATGTTTAGAACTAGGAAATGCATTACCATGAGGAAATGCTAAGTGTGGTTGCTACACGCAATCACACTTAGGAGACACCCAAACATTCTTTTTTTTTCACGGCATTCACGTGTGACTATCAAGGGGCACTTTGCTTTACTTTTTGTTCATCCCAGGCATCCTTTTAAAGGTCACTTTACCATTTTTCTCTCTCCCAATATTTTACAGAGGTCTCTGAACCATTTTTTAAACAATCAATACTCAGCCCCTGATCAACCAATCGCAAAGTTATACACAAGCACCTAACAGGTGGGTGTTGCATGTTAGGGTTTGAAAAAACAACCAATTATTATTTTAGACTTTATATTTTATCTCGTTTTTGTCTCTGTCTCTCTGGTGTGCCTGTGCAGTTCAGTAAAGTGTTCTGATTCCGGTTCTGATTCTTCAGAGGATCTGTGTCCAGACTTTAGCGCAATAAACCCTGTGTCTGAGAAAAGCCTGTCTTCAGTCTCAGACTCTCGCAGCGCGAGACCTGTTGGAGCCTGCGCGCGGGAGCACGTGGTTCTGACCCACTGGCCCACATCTGCGCGGCTCGAGGAGACGTGTCGTCCCCGCGCGCTGTCAGAAGAGATCAGGCTCTGTCACGCGGACGCGTCTCGGGGCGTCTGGAGGATCCGGACGAGCGCGAGAGAAAGGATGTAAGATGACGAAGACAATGGCGTCGCTGGGAATGGGGGGGGGGGTGTTGGGGGGAGAGAGCTGCACACGCAATTACACACGCAGTACAAGTCGAGGAAGTGTGGCGCGAGGCTGGCAGAGCGCGCGCTCCGCGAGAATGTGTCAGTGTGATAAGGTGTCACAACAATACCGAAGCCCCCTAATCCAGTACCACCCCCCCAAAGTCCCCCCAGACTGGATTCAGCACGAGCCGCCTTTTGATGCGGAAAGAACCGAGCAGCTCCTGCTTTGTGTGTGTGTGCCTCTCTCTCTTTCTTTCTCTCTGCCTCTCTCTCTCCCTCTTTCTCTCTGTCTCTCTATCTTTTTTTCTCTTTCTCCATGTCAGAATAAATCTTTAGCATTTCCTCATCTCTCTCTCTCTCTCTCTCTCTCTCTCTCTCTCCCTGTCTTTCTCTCCCTGTCTTTCTCTCTTTCTCTTTTTCCATGTCAGAATAAATCTTTACCATTTCCTCATCTTTTACATCTCTCTCTCTTATTTTTTCTCCCTCTCGTATTACTGAATCTCTTTCTCTTGTTTTTCACCCTGTCACTTTGTTATTCTCTCTCTCGTTTTTATTTTTCAACCCCTATCAATAATCTCTCTCTCACTCTCCGTTTCTCACTCTAACTACTCTCCCCGTCTTCGTACTGAGTTCTCACTTATTTTCCACCCTCTATCACTTCATATTCTCTCTCTTTCTTACTCTCTCTCTCTTTCCCTCTCTTATTCCTCTGCCTGACTCTCTCCCTTTCTTTTCTTTCTCTCTTATTTTCCACGCTCTATCACTTCATATTCTCTCTTTCTTACTCTCTCTCTCTCTCTCTCCCTCTTTCTCATTACTCTGCCTGACTCTCACTTTCTTTTCACCCTCTATCACTTTGTTATTTCCTCTATTTCTTACTCTTTCACAAATTCATATTCTTCTCCATCATTTCTAATTCACTACTTTCTCTGACTCTTGTATTTCCCTCTCATTCTTTATTTCCTTCTCTCTCTCATTTACTGCTTTCTCACTCTGTATTATTTGTATTATTTCCCTCTTTCTTATTTCTGTCTTTTACTATCTTTTACTGTTACTCTTTTACTTTTTATTTCTTCTCCTTATCTCACTCTCTTTCTTCTTCTCTATCTTTTTCACTTTATCTCAGCCCCCCTTTCTCTCTCAGTCTCTTTCCCTGTCTGCCCTGTCTCTCGCTCTCTCTCTGTCTGTTGCTCTCTGTCTCTTTCTTTTGCTGTCTTTCTCCATCTCTCTTTCTCTGTCTCTCTCTCGCCCTGTCTCTCTCTCACTTTCTCTCTCTCTCTCTATCTTTCTCCCTGTCTCTCTCTCTCTCTCTGTCTCTCTCCCTCTCTCTCACTGTCTCTCTGTCTCTCTTCTGGCAGGTCTAAATGCTTGAGCTTCTCTCATGTATCATTTAAAGCAGCACTTTCCTCCTTTCACTTCTAGCACTTTTTCATCTCGCGCTTAAATTCATGTCTTTGTCAGTGTCTCCCTCTCTCACTCTCCCTTTCTCATCTCTTTCTCAGTCACTCTCTCCCATTCTCCCAACCCTCTCCAATCATCCCTCTCTCTCTGAGTTTCTCTCTCTCCCTCCCCTTGGTTCTTCTATGTTCTCTCATTTTCTCTTTCTCAGTCCCCGTCTCTGAAAGAGAGAGAATGAGAGAGAAAGAGAAAGAAAGACTTCTCTCTGTTTCAGTTTCTCTTTCTGAGACTAATGATCTCTTTCTCTTTCTTATGCATGCTCTCTCTCTTTCTTACATTTCTCTCTCTACCCTGCCCCTCCCTCTCTCTGCTCCATTTCTGTCTTTTAGTCTTTGTATCCTTCTCTTCCCTCTTACTTCTCTCTCTCTTCTCTCTCTCTTTTCCATTCTCTTTTAGCCTTTGTTTATCTCCTTCTTTTCCTTCTCTCTTAACTTTGTCTCTATCTCTCTCTCCCCTTACTCTCTCTCTCCCTCTCTCTCTCTCCCTCTCTCTCTCTCTCTCTCTCTCTCTCTCTCTGCATTAATGAACTAATAAAAAGAATTCAGGTGTTTTTTTTCTATTCACTTTTACTATCTACTAACACTTAATGAGACAAAAACATTCAAAAAACTGTAATGCATTAAAGTCTGGATAGACTGCAGGTCCCCCCTCATAATGAAAACATGTGGACAGATGTGGGTTTTTTTTCACTAAACTAAACATATGCTGTGTATTGCTCGGCGCATAATCAGACTAATGATAATGGTCCCAGCGCCCAAACAGGAATGGAGAGCAGCTTGGGGTCACCACGAGAAAGTTAAACAAGGCGGCCCCGGACGCGTAAAAGGCCACGGAACGTGCCGATCCCCTGCTACGGCGCCAAAGCCCATGTGCCGGAGCTGATTTATCACACTAGAGCCTGGAGAGAGACAAGAGGAGAATTAGCAATGCAAATGCGGGCCAGGGATCAGGCAAAGTACAAGAGAAAGGACATGCAGCGTGATGGTAATAATGAATTTGTCTCAGGTAGCGTATCTCTTGGGGACCGGGGCCCCGCTAATGCTGTGCATGGAAACGCATTTACTACCGCCTTTCTCTCCGCTCCCAGCCTCCTCGCGCTCAAACACAGCTTTTACTGCGAGGAAACGTTTCATTTGGATGTGAATCAGTGATGAGCGCTCACTTCCGCGCATGAGAAACGAGTGGAGGATGAGAGAGCCGAGTATCTCTTTGTTTTTCCTTTGGTTTATCAAGACTTATTCTCACATGCCAAAAAGGCAAATAATACACCTGACAAAGAAGTGGGAATCATCAACAACCTCTCGCCCCCCGGCAGTCACCCCACCCCACTGTGCAAGCCTTATACAAACATACAGACTGAATTAAGGGAAAAGAAAGTGATATATTGTTGCTGTCTTGGCCAAACCCTTAGCTCATTCATTAGTCAATAATTTGGCATAATTGTACAATTGTTACGAAAAAATCTGAATCCGAATCAGAAACTTTAATGATCCTGGAGGAAATTGCTTCTACACAGACACACAGAGACACAGATACAAGTATAATATAAAATATAACGTCTAAATAAATCCAATCAAAGATCTGCAGTTAAATCTCTTTATGAAATACACTATGCTATATACACAAATGTTGGTTTAGAAATGCTTTAGATAAATAACAGACTGAGAGACTGCTCCGTGTCTTTATTTCAACGTTTCTTTTGTGTACGAGTCATTTGTTTTGGCTCGCTGCATGCTGCTAATGCTAATGGTTTTTAAGCATTTTTCTCCGGGTTCAATAGTTTTCTGATTCTGATGATTTATTTCTCCTTGCTGCTGCTGTTTGAAGTGTCTGTGGCACTCCAGACCAGAATCTCCCGTGGATCATCTCAGTGTTACTCTTGTTTAAAGCCCTGCATTTTTATTACTGTAAATTAAATTAAAGGGGGCGAATATGGGTTTACCTTTACATTTTCTTTAAGGGTAATGCATTAAACTGAGTTTAAAATGAAATTAAAGTGTTCTGGGAGCATATTTGGGGACATATTTAGGGTTTACACTATAAAAATAGGCATTTTTAGGCATTTTTTAACCAAAACACAACAACACGGTTTTTCCATTATACGCTGGTGCTCTTGGAATGTAACCCCTGCGAAAAGCAAGGGATTACTGTATTGACATCAGTTGTGATATTTCACATAGTAAGACTGTTGCCCACAATATCAAGATATTGCATAATAATAATGTTTTAGCGGTGGGTGTGTGTGTGTGACAGGGGGAGGAGTTATAGAGTCTGATGGTGTGGAGGAAGGATTTTCTAAGGCGTTCAGTCGAGCACTTTGTGCCAGTGAGTCTGTGACTAAAGGTACCGCAGCCACCACCCGATTTATAATCAGGTTGTTAATCAGGTTGTAGACAGTTAATAAAACATTAATAAACAGTTATAAACAAGTTATAACTGTTGTCATACATTGATGCAGGCTCACTATTTGGTAAGATCTGGTGTTTTAATCGTTGTAGTATGTTAACAAATACTCGAAGAAGTTGACAGTTTAACATTCTCCCTGAGAAAGGGACAAGATAAGCGACTAGCAAGATCTGAGATCTTGAGAAAGAGTGAGCCTGCATCGATGTGTGACAACTGTTTATAACTGCTTATTAACGAATTATAAACTGTCCACAACCATTTATAAACCCTTTATAAGGGCGGTCTTACTGTAAATGTTACCCTACGTTATCCTAAAATCGCCCTCTCCACCATGAACAGATGTGAAAAATATGTTTTAGACCCAAATGTGATCACTACACTGTTGTTCAACAATGGAATGGGCTGTTTCATGTTCAGTGCATCCGGATTGGAAGCCAATAAGATTGAAAGCATGTGCATTTACACTGGGGAATCAAATGCGGTTAGTTGGATTCAGCTCCTAATGCTATGTGGTGTGTAATATGCAAATCAGCTCATGTACACCAGCCCATCGCCTGTGATGTCCCCCGTTTATCCTGTTCCACTCAAAAGACCCGAAAATCACAATCTTTGCATGCTGCTATTCATTCCTTTTCACCGGCTCACGCTCATATTTACAGGACAGCTGTTTTGAATAATTATTTGAATAATTGTTTGCTATTGCATGTGTTTTGAAAATGTATTGTAGATGTATTGTAGTGAGTGAAGTGGGCTTTTTTTCTCCCGTATGCAGAACAGTGGGGATGGGGGGGCTCTGTCACAGTATCGAGAGGGCTTGAAGAGATGAATGAATAACATCTGGCCAAAACCAATTCCTGAAGCAGTTTGAACAATTAGATTTAAATTGGTTTTAAATTAGTGCATTTACACCTGGATTTTTATGTGGATGAGCCCAGCCCTGATATAACTCAGGACATATGAACTGGTCAGGGCCAGTGTCTCAGGCATCAGGTGACGTATCTGTAACCAGTGTTGTGCACGAACGCGTTCAATCCCATTTTTTGTGAACGCTGAACTGAATGAATCAGTTTACAGTCGTGAGACTGAACGCAGTTCACGTTTTACGTTTGCTGATTACAGGCTGATGGTCGGACATCTCTACAGAAGTCAGTTTGTTTAAACATTTGAGTCCGTTTTTTGAAGAAATGGGTGTAGATTTAGATGGGGGACAACCACATGTTTCGTTTACTTTTAGTTATATTCTTTTCTGAGCACTTCGAAAGATATTGTCTGAATGTTGCATTTAAGGCAGACATGGTTTGTTTACATTTTGTGTTAATAATGTCTGAATAAAATTTCCATAAACAGTATACTTGCACCTCGTTTTTTTTTTTACTTTCAGCATAACATAATGCTTGCTTAGTTAAAACATTTTTTAATAACTATGAACACGAACTACTTCATTTTTATTTGAATGAACAAACTTTGAACTATAAATATATCTATTTATGTCTAAATGCATACACATTATATATTCAAAAGTTTATAGACACCTGTTTTACAGACATTTCCTCTGAAACCAATAGTATGAATAGGGAACCTCACTTCCTTGCTAATCTAGTTGCTATTTTGCCAAAGTCAGAATGCATCATTATCTTAATATATGGCCACTTCTATCACATGATAACCATATTCGTAACTGTTAACATTGGTTCTGACCTCACATGGAGTGAAATGAAGAAACGCTTCATGAAGTTATGCCTCCACACCTCAGAGTTCAGTAACAACAGAACTCAGTGATAAAAATAATGCAGCACTTATTAGGGGGAGCGCATGGTCTCCATAGACTCCCAGCTGTTTCTGCAAATGAAACAATGGGGAAACGGAAAGCAGCTCTCGCTCCAGTAATTAATGTCAAAAAAATTTTCATGCAGCTCTCACAGTAGGCGTCCTCTTTGATATCACTAGGCGACCCTTATTTTAAGCATGTCTTTATTAGAAAGTGTTCAGAGACCACAGGATTTTTTGCATTGATTCATTTTGTGATAAAGACAAGGTTAGGACAAAAGTCACATTTACAAACAGCCCCCCTTTTCCAAATGTCACTGACAGGTTTGGCGTCTGAAGTTCGCTTTGATAGTTTTGTGCTGCAGCTACAAGGCTAACGTAGCTATCCAGTAACAACGTTGACAGCCGAGTCAGCAGTGCTGAATGAATACGGTCATTTTTGGTCAAATTCAGTTACATTATGATCTTACAAAAAAGTAAGCATGGCAAATTTCTCATTTCTCAATATGACTTTTATTTTATCATATTTGAGATGGAAATTCAACAGGTGCCTATACGGGCATGTAAAATATTTGTATTAATAACATCACTAATTCAAAATGTTTTTTTTCACATGTTAATGAATAAATATATGTAAACCTAAAATAAACTCGATTTTATTAGATTGTATTAGATGCCATTGACTCAAATTGGCACTCTCTTCATGGAATGAGTCAACCTTTAGTTTAGCAAAAAGTATAGACAGCTAGCACTGTAAAATCTATCCAAATCACATTTAAGATCAGGCCTAACATACTAGTTGGGCTTAGATAGGCGTAGCCCACCACCAGAAGCTGAGGCACATAAGTTGAAAACCACAAGTAGACACATCTAGTTCCATAGATCAGTCGTCACGAGCCACTTTTCTAAAGATCTACTTTCCATTCTGTTTAGATCCAACCTGCATCCAACATTCTGCCCCCCAACCTACCCTTACTTAATGCCCTAGTCAATCAGGGACATCTGAAAATGTTCAACACCTTATCAGATGAAAATGTTCAACACCATGTTGCAGATTGTGGGTGGAACTAAACCTCTCAAGGATGTCAGGAAGAGATCCGGGACCAGGGTTGGTGACCACTGCCCTTGCGCTCTGTCTTGTGTGAACTTTTATCCATCCATCCATCTATCTTATCCAGGGTCTCAATGGTCAAAGGACAAAAGGTGGAGAAACATCCAGGACAGGTCTGTAGTCCATAACAGGCCAGACGCACAGGCAAGCACAATCACAGACAATTCAGCATCTACAATTCACCCGACTTGCATATCTTTGGACTGTGGGAGGAAACCGGAGAACCCGGCGGAAACCCACACAGACATGGGGAGAACATGCAAAATCCATACAGAATTCTTGTTGTGAGGAATCCCACACTTGTGTAGTCCTGACCACATTTGTGTGACCTTGTTGTACCATGATCATCAAGGAATGTCATCTCATTTCATTGTGTCATTTTGTAGGTGGTTGAAATAAACACATACTTGACTTAAATTGATTTGCTTGAAGCTTTGGTGTCAAGCAGCACACACAAACCGATCTGATTCTAGGAAGAAAATACGCTACATTAGAATTTATTCGGAATGTCACATTAATGCATGTTCTAACAAAATGTTGACAATCACACTAGGCCAACTTAGCTGTCAATAAATCTGCTGGGGGGTTTTTTTGTCTAAAACTGTTTTTAAACGACTGAATAACAGTTTCCTAGGAGACGTCATGTGCTCAGGCCTCAGCATGCGCATTGTTAGATATTCCACTAATGCAGGCCGGAACGAGGCTGAGAGAATGTACTTCTTAACTCTTACTTCATTAGCCACTGGATGGTCCGTGGCCTCGCATATCTGCTGTTATAGTATGTGCCCTCTAAATTAGCGTCAAAGCGCTGAGCCGTATTACGCTCAATTTGAGAACTGTGAAGTTCTGAAACTGAAACTCGGTCTAAACCTGCACTTTTAATGTTCCCATTGATTTGCATGGTTGAATGTGGAGCATGGATTTCAATAATAATGATCATAGTATATATGCAGTCTTATGCAAATGTTTGGCCACCCCTTGATAAATAACAGATTTTGGTGCAGCCAGAGGCACAGGAAACATTGCACAGGTGGAGGGAAGAATGGATTCTACTAAATACCAGCAAATTCTGGAAGCAAACATCACACCATCTGTAAAGAAGCTGAAGCTGAAAAGAGGATGGCTTCTACAACAGGACAACGATCCTAAACATACCTCGAAATCCACAATGGACTACCTCAGGAGACGCAAGCTGAAGGTTTTGGATCATCACAGTCCTCTGATTTAAAATCATTGAAAATTTGTGGGTAGATCTTAAAAAAGCTGTGCATGCAAGACGACCAAAGAATAATACAGAACTAGAAGCCTTTTGCAATGAAGAATGGGAGAAAATCCCAAGTACAAGAATTGAAAGACTTTTAGCTATAAAAAGCGTTTGCAAGCAGTGATATCTGCCAGAGGAGGTGTTACTAAGTACTGATTATGTAGGGTGCCCAAACTTTCGCAGACTGCCACAATAATGTTTTTATTTTTTATCTTTGTTCAATTTATGACATAAAAAGTAATTATGCATCAATGTTTGCTGA
>JBBPCY010000039.1:26964150-26985424 GCA_037974405.1 Brachyalestes nurse
TTTAGAGTGAAATCTTTTTTAGATTATACGCATGATACAAGCGAAAATGCACACACACACACACACACACACACACACACACACACACACACACACACACACAAAAGAATATAGTATGTCACTATACTGTTATCCTTCACAATACTGTACTGTTACTGCTCTGTATGATGTCTTGTCCTGTAAATTATTGGACTGTTGCTTTTATTTTTTGCACTTTCACTTCAGTCCCTTCCTGCATGCACATGTGTAGTCTTGCAGTGTTAGTTTTTTTCTTTGTGGGTCGCTTTTTGTACTTTGTGTTGCACCACGGTCCAAGAGGAATGTTGTTTTATTTCACTGTGTACTGTGTGTATGACAATAAACACTGTAGAGTTATATGTGAATGTCGGGTAAATGTGCCATGCTAGAAGGACAGCCTGGATACTAGCCTAACAAAGGCTGTTCTATTCTACATTTGTTCCAAATGAATTGCAGTGTCCACACTGCACACTTTTCAGCAAAATCTCTAAAGAGATCTCAAGACTGTTCTTCGTGCTGAGGACATACATAACAGGACCTTCTAGGCCTGTATTTGCTTTAGATTCTGAGGTGCTCAATCCAAATTCTGTGCTCAGCATGACGAGAACTCTTTTAATTAAGCTTGGCCAGACATATTAACATAGCTGTGAAAGAACAGAAGCCAGCAGCCACTAATTAGCATGATGTCCTTTGCATAATGTCAACTAGTTGCTATTCATCTTCATTTTACCGTTAGTGATAGTTGACTGGGGTGGCATGGTGACGCAGTGGGTAGCACTGCTGCCACATATGGTGTTTTTCCACTGGCGCAAGGAACCGTGCACAAACAACAATTGTTTTCCAATACAAGTAAAGAGACCCATATGTGTGCTGCTCAACGGCAGGGCCGGAAGCATCACTGCTTTCTGATTGGTCTAAATGTTGTCCAATGTTATCCGTGAACCAGGACATCTCTAACAAGTTAGCTGGGTTAGGTTTTCATCACAGAGCTAGTAGTAAAATCCCAAATACTATAAGAATAGAAGACCACAATAACAAAAGTAGTTCTGTCAGTAATATCTTTCGATTCCATGGACGTGGTTTTGGGATGATGACTGGCCATAAACAGTAGGGAGAGAATTGCATCAGAAACAGCGTCACTGGACTGAGATACACTGGAAATTCAAAACATTCCATGGCAGTACAGTTGAGGTACAACACGGATAGTGTATGACTATAAAAAAGTGCCCTAGTGAGAAGCTCCTGGGTTTGTTTGCTGGCCGAGATGTCCGATTGTCATTTCTGTGGAGAGTTTACATGTTTTCTTTGAACAGGTTTCCACCAGGAGTTCTGGTTTCCTCCCACAGTCCACAGATATGTACATCAGGTGAATTGGAGATGCTACATTGCCCCTAGGTCTGAATGTGTTTGTCTCTGTGTCTGATCTGTGCTGGACTGGTGACCTGTCCAGGGAGATTCCTCGTCTTTCACCCTATGAGCACTGGGATGGCCTCCTGCAACCCTGGTTAAGGATAAGCAACTCAGATAAAGGATGGATGGCGGATATTTAACTCCTCTTCTAAGGAAACGTCTTTTAGATTTCAACCCACTAATTAAAAAAGCAAAAACATGCTTCCTGCCAATTGAGAAAAGACATTTGAATTCTGTTATGATAAATTATTACATCGAGTGCACTGTAAAAAAACATATGAGGCAGAGATGTTCTCTCTGTGTACAGATGTTGCCTGCTTGCCCATTACCTTTTAGCGGGGAACAGGTGCAGTTACATGGTTTGCCCCAAGCTGCCTCGAGGCTTTGCTCCCCAAAGCCAAACTATGCTCCCATAAGACGGCTGTGTGGAGCTGAGCCCAAATTCCAGCCTTCAGCTCGGCTCTGTTTACTCACAGCACTGCTGCTTTTACACCCTACTGGGTACTGAAGGTGTTCCTATGGTGCCATTGTTGTGGTCTTTAAATTACATGTAATGATGCCATTAAATGATGTCCTTGATTCTATTTTTAGCGCTAGTGATAGTAGTGATGGTGCTGACAATGTTGTTTACTCAAACTCATCCTTAGTTGTTGTTATTACTATTGTTAATGTTAGGCAGTATTAGTATGTTAATGTATTTTTATATTATCATTATTAGTAGTAGTAGTTTGTTGGTGGTGTTTATTATAGTTGCTGTAACTTCATTATTAATATTATTGATAACACATATAATAATGCCTAAATAATGCCCTTATAATGCCCTCATCATGCCAGAAGCTAATAATTAACATGCAAAACATATTACACTCGAAGTTTACACTTTATTAGTACATGTTAAACTGAAATGTGCAGTGGAGGATCACTATCACTTTAGAGGGTTAGTTTGTCTTTTTTACAGTTAACTGGTGAAGCACTGATATTATAAGAAGAGAAACGCATTACAGACCCAGTGGTGAGGTAAGGGTTCTGTATTAAATCATGAAGTATAATGCACAAACAATAGAGGTCTTATTTACACTAATTACTGCTTAATAATGTAGCAATGAGCAGCCAGTTAATTAGTCAACTTGTTAAGGCTTAATAAGAATTATAGTTATTATAGTGTCATACTGAAGGGTTACTGGTAGCAACTTATATTATTAGTAGAATATTAGTATGGGATAATATGGATTGGTTTACATAAGACTCTGATTGTTTCTACTAATAATATTATTAATACTAATTATTAATATCATTATTGTTGTTGTATTCTTGTTGTTTTGTTTTGGTGTTGCAGTTGTCGCTATTATAATAATATTGTATTATAATCAATTAATCATTATTATTCTTGCTATTTTTATCATTTATTATGATTTAGTTTGTTAGTAGTTCATCAGAAAGACACACATTTCATTCATGGAGTGATGGATTTGTAGGACAACCTGAGCCACACAGGTAACACAGTCTACAGGAGAGTGGGCACGGGACGTCCCGAGTGGAGGCTTTGTGCCTCATAAGTCTGTAGTTAGCAGACAAATATCCAGCTTGTGAAATAGGTCCCTGCTCTCCTTTTCTGTTTGGACTTTAATTACCTGAATCCTGAGGCACTTCCAGTCCAAATTGTATTATTTTTTTTTCCTTCAGTGGCTGGTGGCCAGCTTTTCCACCGAGGGTCTGATTGAGTGATTGGTGATTATACTTGGCATTACTGGCAATAAAACAAAAGCTCCTGTACTCTTTTAATGCCAGCCCCCCGCTAAGAAGCCTTCAGACATCAGACGTGTAATTACAGTAATTTACAACTTCACCATGTGACATTTCCCACCTTTTCCCACCTCCGTTTCTCTGTCAATTTTAATTTATGCTTCTTCTATTTTCTACCTGACAAAATATCAGGACAAATATATTCACCATTAAAGCTGTATAAATAAACACTTCTTGTTGTGGTTTTTTTTTTCACTCATTGTGATGCCTTGACTGGTGTTGATCAGTCCAACTTCATAAATATAATGTCACGCTTTGACCCGAATGACCCCCGCGCACTATATTTACTACATTTTGTCAGTTCACTTTCCCGACAGCTCCTTCAAATCCAGGTACAGTAGAAGCAACTGAACTGTGTGTGTGTGTGTGTGTGTGTATGTGTGTATGTGTGTGTGATTCATGTGCAGTAACAGTAGGGCTGCTGTAATTACAGGGATGATGGGGGGCAAATGGATGACTGGTGTCCCTCGCTCTGATTAGGATCACAGGGGGCTTTTTTTGGAGGGGGGGTAGGTTAGGTCACTGGGCATCAGACTGGGTGGTACTGTGCCTTTACCACAGCCCACGCTTCATTACGGCTCAGTGGCCACTTAACTGCCTCTGGGTGTGTAATCAGCATGCTAATGAAGCCTCCGCAGCAGCCCCTCAGCCGCACAACGGCGAACGTGGGGCCAAGGTGACCATGCCTCTGCTGCTAGCACACACACACACACACACACACACACACACACACACACAAACACACAAACACACAGCTGATTACAGTGGAAACAAGCAGAGCACAGTGGGGTTGGTGCCAGTAAAGGAACGCTCCAGCCAAAAATGCTAAGGTTGCAAATAATGAATCAAACCCCAAACACTGCATTTGTTTTACACTGTTTTCCTCTGAAAGAAAACATAGTAAATCAGTAAAAGATATTTTTGTGATATCACAAAAACAGAACATTCCAAATGGGCTGTTTTTACAGCTTTCTACAGGCGTGTATGGGATTTCTGAGCATCACTTTCAGAAACCCTAACAATGTTCACAAATGACATCTAAGTGACTGAACTTAAATTAAATTTATGGTTATGCAGTTTCTGACACCGTATGACATGCTTTTCTTCACAAAAGGACAAAAGTACAAACAGTTTAGGCTACTGGACGCAATGTTTGTCCCTTTTTATTAAAACACTGACAGCATTACCTTAAGGGGATTTCCACTTATTTTTCTGCCGTTGAGATGCAAATAAAGTGGTCACATGTGAGATGTTTCACTGTAGAGAATCTTGAATCAGACTTCTCTTCAAACCCACAATAATATGATTTTTATACGTAATGCTGATAATTAAAAAATAAATAGTGGTGAACCTGAAAAAAGGCTTCTTTGGGGACTATTTTTTTCTCCCAAATTCCTAGAATGTACTTCTCCATTAGGACTGGATCAAAATGTACACTGTATGAACAAAAGCATTGGGATGCCTAACCATTACACCAGCAGGGAATTTAATGACACTGCATTCAAATACATAGACTTTAATATGGAGTTGGTCCCCTTTTGCAGCTATAACAGCTTCCATTCTTCTTGTAGTTTCTGAGGGAATTTGTGTCCATTCATTCTGTAGAGCATTTATGAGGTCAGACACTGATGTTGGACGAGGAGGTCTGGCTTACAATCAAACTGTTCCATTTCATCCCAAAGGTGCTGGATGGTGTTGAGGTCAGGGCTCTGGGGGCAGTCATGCTGGAATAGAAAAGGTTCTTGCCCAAACTGTGTCCGTAAAATTGGAAGCATGGCGTTGTCCAGAATGTC
Organism: Brachyalestes nurse; assembly: GCA_037974405.1. Lineage (NCBI taxonomy): Eukaryota > Metazoa > Chordata > Actinopteri > Characiformes > Alestidae > Brachyalestes > Brachyalestes nurse. The sequence goes on from JBBPCY010000039.1 coordinate 26,969,175, forward strand.
TTGGTTTACTGAAGCATTAAGGTTACCTTTCACTGGAAGTAAGGGGCCTATACCAAACCCTGAAAAAGAGGTGTGTCCTAATACTTTTGTCCATATAGCATATGTTTGGGGTGAAATTGAGTACATTTTGGTCAAACCACCACTTGAAAGCTAAACTACAATCCTCTTGAGCAAAAGCAATGTAGGCTTCACCATTCAGCCTCCTTTAAAACACCAAATTCAACTCACCAGCAAGGCCCTCATGAATAGAATTCAGAGTGTAAAACAGGGGGAAATGGGCCTGAACCCAATAAGACATGACTGCTTTAAGGGCAAGGCAGAAAAATGAGTAGAATAGTGACTAGTACTAATTTGTCAGCACTGTTTTCCACTAGACCTCATTACTTTAATACCTGTGACTGTACTGCAGCGTTATTACCCTCTCTGTGCTTCAAACGATAACACTGGGCAAGCTGTGAGGCCTAAAATAGTCACTTCTGGAGGTGTTTCATCAGAAAATACAATTTATAATCAGTCTGTGCAAACGGTCACTTCCTGCATAATGTACTTAAGAAGATTAAAATCTCTCGATATACTGTATTTCCATCTAAGTGTTTTAAGTAGACCTAGTAGAAAAGATCAGAAGGCTAAAGAGAGTTTAGAAGAAATATTTCTATTTACTTGAAATGATGAGGCAGGCGCTTAAAATGAATGAAACTGCAAATGAGTCATAAACTATAATCAGCTGGATGTTAAGCTGTTCGCCGAGTCTGATGCAGACGAGTTTTCGGTGCTTGGGCCCCTAAATGTTGCCACATCCCATCCAGAGCTGAACATCTTGGCTTGGATTCCTCGGGGTGAGCTTTTGATTCCACGGGAGCGGAAACAATTTGCTTACTCCACCTCTCCAAAACTTATTTTCTGTCGAGTGTGCGTTATAAATCCATACAGGCTAGCAATGCCATGCTAAGCATTCTTACACAGAGAAATGGAATTGCTGGAAGATGTTCTTCCACAAGTGAATTGTTTGCATTCAGCCCCTATAACATGATTTATTGTGTGTGTGGGTGGGTGTGAGTGTGTGAGAGTGTGTGAGAGAGAGAATGAGTGTATTTATCTCTTTTTGAGGACCAAATGTCCTCATAATGACAGGGTTTAAGGTTAGAATTAGGTTTAGGTGTAGAGGCAGTATTATTGAGTATTACACCAGTTGATAGAATGTCCTCACAAATGCAGTAATACGTGTGTGTGTGTGTGTGTGTGTGTGTGTCTGGAGTTACAGTGATGGAGCAGTACTTACAGTGTGTGTAATGAAGATAATAATATAATAATATTTTAAATAATACAAAACTTTGTATTTACACCTTGCTCAGTGCCATTAAAGAATCATTTTGGGTCCCTACAGAACCTATCAATGGGTTGTTCTTAAAAGAACCATTGTTATAAACAACATGAGTGTTAACAACCTTTTTGACCTTTTCTTCTTGACCTTTAAGGTCCTTAATATTGTTAAGAGCTTCCTGACACTCACATTTACAACAATGGTTCAATGGTTCTTTGCTATGGCACCACTTAAAGAACCCATTGTGGCTGCTTTATAAGAAGCACTCACACATTTGTGGCATGTGTCACAGAGTTATGTGCAACTTGCTGTTCATATTTCATCTTAGAATTAAAGCAACAAAAAACAGTCAGTGACAGAACAAATTAAATATAAAACACGCAAACGAGATCACGCTTTCGGTTACTTTCGCTAAGTGTGGCTTTAATTGGATGTTTTTATTTACTATTATCTACAATTGGGAGATAAAATGGGGGGAAATGAAGGACATAAAGAGTCTTGGGGCTCCATGAGTCAGGAGAACAGCTTCAAGACCCACTGCAAGGCTGGAACTGTACTGGAGGGACAGAAAAACATCTACCAAAAGATATTCCCTCTGTTAGTGTTTTGATGATGGAGAGCACATGCTGCAGGATAATTGGGCCAATTTTAAGACCAATTGGCCCCTCCTGACAATCACAAAAAGGGTCTGGATTTCAGGAAGGCCTTAAACGAGTATTTTCCTTGATTATCCTGTGGTGTGGAGCGAGTCGAATCCAATCTTTACCACTCCAGTCTACTCACAGTCCAGTCGTACCATCCATGCTCCAATAATGAACCCTCTTTCAAAGTCATTTAGATCTTTTCCCCTGCCCATCTTGGTCCATTGTCAAGGTCAGCCTGGCCTGTTCAGGGTTATTTACATGTTAAAGAGCACAGTAGGATTTTGACTGTTGGAGTTTACGCAGAACTATCTAGAATCTGTACTCGATATGTTTCCCTACTCTTTTATTCTTTTTTCCATCAAGAGATAAAATAAGATAAACCTTTATTTGTCCCACAAGTGAGAAATTTGCATTGTCACGGCAGAAAGTGGACAGTACAGAGGTAAGAGCAGCAAAACAATAGATTAAAAGCTATACAACACAACAAGATAAAATAAAAGTACACTTTACAACTAATACAAAAATTATAGCCATTTGTATGTGCAAATATATGTGTATATATTACCTATATATGTGTATATGTACATATATACAAATATGTATGAACACTGTGGTTATACTTATATATAATTCCTTGCCTTGAGGTTCAAGGTTACTTTATTTTCATCAGAAGCTGTGAACATGTACATATGACAGGTTTCTCAAACAACACAATAAATAAACATAACAATAATGTACAATAATGTAATAGTGTGAACGAGGCTAAAAATACCAGAATTATACAAGAAAAATGTATGACAAGTTTGATTATTGCACAGGAGGCAGTTAGCAGCATTGAACAAGGTATGAGAAAAACAATACAATAAATAGACAATAATATAGTGCCACAGTATTGTGGATTGGGTGTAGATGGACATAAAATCTTGATTCAAACATGCTTCTAGAGATTTTATGTCGATTTTATATAATCAATAGACAATACAGCAACATAACAGTAGTGTGAATGAAATGTAAACCTTCCAGAAAGGGTCATTTTGCAGTATACCTATAATAATGCACAGAGTGACTTATGAAGGGGATGTTGACCTTCCAGAATGAATATAACATTAGTGTTGTACTATACGTATATTATTGCATAGGAGACAGCAGCACTGAACCAGGGTAAATTGAAGCTTCTCAAACCTTTAATGTCAGTATGGACGAGGTGTTCTGTAATGTTCTACAGAAGCACAAACGGATGCCTTACCAGTTATTTAGAGCCATGGTTCTCAAAGTGAGGTCTGCAATGCACAGCCAGAGGCTTATTATGTTTCCAATGATGTGACATAGGTAGAGACTTGTGCCACATTACGTATAAAATAAAGATATCTCCCAGTGTTTCTTCTGAGCCAGTAGTCTAAAATTTCGCTTAGGTCGATATTCTCCACTCATCACTGGCTAACACTCCAATTAGAGGTGGGTAATACAGCAAAAACAGAGGATCACAACACATGATCTGTACCTTTCTTCTGAGGGTTGAGGAGCTGGAATAGACCCAGTCATGCAACAATTAAAAATAATACCTTTGGGGCTCTAACCGTGGCCACAACAATCTATGGCCAGGAGTCCAGGAGAGCATTATTAGCTCTCTGGGTGGATAGGAGGGTCATCACTCAGCACTATGCTAGCTGGACCATTTTTAATTTTTCCCAGTTTTTTTGTTCAACGCAGTAGCTTGGACTCCCCCATCATGCAAAACCACCAACACTGAGAGGGTGAAGGCCAGCACATGCTTCCACATGAAGCTCCACCACGTCGTTTTGAACTGACACTAATGTACCGTTATTTAACAGCTTAACTGTTTTAACTACAAGCGTATTAGCGAAATCTGATTCCAACGGATAACAATGGTGTAAATCTAAAACTGGTGTTTGTTCTCCTACACGCTCACCGTTTGCCTCTATTTCGCTCAGTGCACCACCGCTCAGTTGCTCTCCGGACCCCATCCTGAAAGTTCTCCCAGTTCAAAGATCATTTCTAAGACCTAAAATAAAAGAAATGTGGACATTTTTGTTTTTTATGTTCATTTGTGTGTGATGCCATTTTTAAAACCCCAGTAGTGATTATTATTATTACATATTGTTAAAATGACAATAAAATAACTTCGTGACATAGGAACACCAAACAAAGCTCAGCATGATGCCTGACACCTCAGGCATCAACACAAAGCAGAGGAACTTCTATTTAAGAGGTTTGTTTTGTCATATGATTACAATTTATCATTTGTTGCTCTACAGGTTCTAAGGGTTCACACGCTTGGAGGAGAACACTAATCACCAATTCTATTACAGCAACCAGGCACCTGCTGATAGCACCAATACTTATATAGCTGCCCCACTCGGAATCCACCAGTACTATAATATTTATGTGATCCGTTATAAAGGATGAGACTGGATGAAAAATGAATGGGATGGCATATGTTTGCAGGAAAGTCCCACCTCTCAATAAAAGGAACCCTTCGACCAATGCAAGTAAAAGGCATCCCTTGTTTTTTGTGGATTAGTTGAGTCAAAGTCTAGAAAATGAGATTTTACTGAGATTTCAAACATGTTTATGAAATGTTAATGTGGCTTTTCACTGTAGATTTATAGGTCTCTCCTCACTCAAACAGACGGGCTCCTGCTCTTGTATGAGTGGAAATAACTGCCCAGGTGCATTGCCAAGACCACCAGACTTTCCAATTTAGGACTATTTTTATTCAGGTCTAATTCCAGTCCGGCAGGACAAATTAAGTCCTCTTTGTAATGAAACTTGCAATTAGCGAGTGATCTTTCACAACACATCATATCCACAATATGCCCAGATAAGTATACAGTGATGCATTTTATTACCTATTCATTTCTTTTTAAATTATCACTCACTGCATCTGCTAACGAACCTGTTTTATTGCAGCAAACCAAACACATGTCCAGTCGGTTTCAGGGTAATTTCAGCTGACTTCAATTCAGGGCTACAATGATTTAGTTCGAGCTTCAAGATTTGAGCAGTTTACTTAATAGCACAACCGAACGTACTCAAAGTGCCCAATTTCTGCTTTCAGGGAACAGATCAAAGTAGACTGGCCCAGTTAAATGCAGAGCTGATCCAAGACCTGCAATAGTGCTCTCTCATCCAGTCCATGTAAAGGAGGTGTGGATTATAGTGTTCAGAGAGTGCACTAATTTGCGCCCATCACCTTACTACAGATGGACGTTCGTTTTAAAAGCAATCGACAAAAAAAGTGCTTAGCTGTAATTTTAGCCACATTTAAGTTACATTTGAGTCAGTGGGGCTTCTATATTACCACCTGTGTTGTAGTGTGCATTAAATCCATTAACTCATGTCCTTTCATAAAGGAAAGACTGGGCTAGAGGATTAGTATATAACATTCATGACCAATTTCTCATCTGAACACAGTCATTAGAGCAAGAGAGGGTCCATGATGGCAGTTCATTCCTGTAAGGTTTGTAATAGTTTGACCCCTGGAGACGAGACGTTGTCCGTTTTGCTGCAGTATTCAAATGCAATTCTGTAATTGTAGATTTATTTACATGGTGCGTTATGTAATCACTTCCATTTGCATGCAATTTACATTTTCTAGCCATGGGTCCTTTTGATTTTCTTATTTGTACAGGAAAGACAAAACATGGCAAAAATGTAAATTCAGCATTTTACAAAGATACAACTTTTTTCTTTTTCCTTTTTGCAAACACACAAACGGATTGAACGTTTTAAAATGCTTTTGAAAGAATTTCTCTGCTTTTTTTATGATATTAGTGGGAAATAAGAGGGAAAAAAAGATGAAAAGGATGGTTTTTCATTTGCAATATTGAGTTCAAATGAGGTTCAAGTTACAGTGACTCCCTATTTGATAAAAACATTCATGTTGTTGCATAAACTCCTCCAATTCTATCATACTTGTGTCATACTAGAAAACAGCAAACATGCTTCATGATTCTACATCTGAAGAAGCCCCTTCAGGTGGTGTAGCGTCTCAGACAAGTAAGTTTATGAGCAGCTGCGCTGGGGTCAGTTGAGAACCAATTATGTCACAGCTGATTGGGTAGTACTGGGATGCTGAGTAGGCCGCCGCATTATCAGGACCTCAGGAAAGATAATAAAATCTTCTGAAATGACCTCAATGTCCATATGGCTGGTTTGGCCCCATGTATGAAATTACTGGGGCGCTAATGAGTTTATGAGCAAATCTGCATATATATTGACATATATATGAACTCCACTTCCGCAAATCCAGGTAAAGCCGAGAAAGATGGCACTGACGCTCCCTTTGGAATGCATGTGTATGAATGTTTAATGATGTAATTTGCAAGTAATAGGGGATGTTTAGGTACCACTGGAATAATGCAGTCCCCATCCAAGTGCAATGACCATCAATTAATCATTATCATGTCTAATTCATGAAAGCATGGAGCGAATCTGTCGGTTACTTATTTGTAAGGGCCATGCTTTGCATTTTTATTAATGAATCAAATCACTTCCTATTATTAACTACGATTGCAAAAGGTGAAATCTGGGCAGCTACATTTTCCCAGTAGGTGATAATTATGCACTGAATGCCTAGTAGAGCTCTTTCATTAGAGGTACTAGGCTTTCAGGTGTATTAACATCATTCATTTGCAGATCATTAAAGGACTATTTCAGAATTTCTGAACTGACTTTGCGTGCACATGAACAAAGTCTCTGAAATCCCAAAATGTGCCTGTTCAAAGTAGTAAACATGACCAGACGCACTAGACTTCACTCTCCATGCACATCTGTGAGCCTTTGGGCACCTCTGATCCTCTTGCCTTTTCAACAGTTGTCCTTCTTTGGAGCACTTTTGGTAGGTATTGACCACTCAGTTCTAGGAACTCCCCACAAGACCTGTTGTTTTGAAGGTGCTCTGACCCAGTCGTCTAGCCATCACACTTTGGCCCTAGCTGAAATCACTCAGATCCTCATGCTTAACCATTTCTTCTGTTTCAAACACATCAACTTCAAGAACTGACAGTTCACTATGTATGCAGTCAATGAACAAAACTCACATCCCCATGTGTTTTATATATCCAGTCATGAAGCTAGATATGATATAGCTGCTGTATAATCATGAGATTCATTCATTCTGTAGAGCATTTATGAAATTAGGCACTGATGTTGGACGAGAAGGTCTGGTTAGTAATCTCTGTTCCAGTTCATCCCAAAGGTGCTGGATGGGGTTGAGGTCAGGGATCTGTGTGGGCCAGTCAAGTTCTTCACCAAACTCATCCAGCTATGACAGTAATCGACAGTAGAGTCTATCGATTCATGCTTTTCTGTGGAAAAATGCTCCCTTGAAGCTTCTACAGCTGCTAGTGTCCTAAGGTAGCACAGATTTATGGAGGTGGCACTGAATCCCAAGACTGTGGAACTGCACATGCACAGAAGGGCCCGGTAGCACATCTCGATGGGTAGCATGTTTCGACAGAACATCGGACCGGGTTAAAGTCACGTGGTAGAATTAATCAATGTACATTTTTTTACACGTTATTTTTTCTGTGATTAATTGGTCGAAATCAACGCAGCAGTTCAACACCCCAAGTAATTTTGGCACATTTGGCAGCGTCTGCCTGAAGTGCTCATTTTTCTCTGCGCCCTTTTACGTTTTATGCACCTTGGCACAGAGCCAAAAGGGGAGGAGTTTAAAGATGTGATTGGGCCAATCCCGTGTCAGTAAAAAAAAGAACCAATGGGTCACAGAGGAGTGTTTCAGGGGCCGGTGGTCAGGAAATAAACTCCTGTGCTGACTTTTTTTGGAGAATGCATTACACAGGCACAGGGACCGAAGGGGTAGTGGTGTTTAAAGAGTTGATTGGGCCAGCCCAGTGTCAGTCAGGCCACCGAACCATGAGTCTTATGGGCTGGTCAGACCAATAAATAAATGAATAAATGGTGTCAGCCCAAATAGCACCTCGGCCCACCGGGAAAATGCCCAATACGCCAGATGGTCAGTCCGACCCTTCTTCCACTGACAGCCTTTCTACATCTGGAAACCCACACTTCATAGATTTCCAGGTATTTCCTTCAGCTGTGTCTGAGCGATGGTGCAAATGATATAGTCAGTCCTACAGTTCTATCAAAAAAAAAACTCGGAAGAGACACAGGTGCAAGACTTTAAATAGCCAATAGCCATTTCAGCTCAATATTCATCATCACTGTGGAGGCACCGACTTCAGGATGTAGCTGTTGGATGCAAAGTTCTTTTGTGAGCTCTCAAATTGCAGCATGAAACTGAAACTAACCAGACAGAACCTTGATTCAGGCCTTGGTCCAGACTTTCAGGTGTGAAAACACCTTTAGAGTTCATAACATAGGCATGATGCGACTCAGACACAGGTCTATTAGAGGGCTAAAGGTCTATTAGAGCTGGGCTACATGTCCAGTCAGCCTAGAGTAAAAATCTCAATATATATTTCCTAATCCATATTTCAAAAACCAACATAAAGCTATTGTGACACATACATGCACAGTTTGTTCATATTTCACCAGTTCAGTTTCTGTCTACATTCCTGAACTGTCAAGGCAATTTTAGAATTTCCACCCTTCCTATGCGCTGGAATGCAATGTGTGCATTAACAATGCTAGCACTGATTTGATTGTTAGCTCAGAGACTAATCAACCCTAGCATTCATCAAATCCACATGTGCACATATATATGGTACTTGGGCTTTTCCCCCCAAAAAAGGCCTCTGCTGCATTTGCCTGGATGTTTTATTTAAGCTTCTCTCCTAGCCCCTGGATCAGAGCTTAGACATTAGCCTTAGTCCAACTACAAAGCAAAGATGGGTGAAATTTGCATGCCGTTGAGCAAACTTTGCTGTTCGACATCCAGGGCTGTGGTGCAGTACAAGGATCTGGCCACTCTTTTGCATTAAATAGCCTCATGTTCACACAGCTGAAGGCTAGAAAAAAGAAAAGCCAACAAAAGCTGTAAAACCTTCATGAGGCCTGGCAGGGTGTAATGGATTTAGCACAGTGGACCAACCCAGACAAGACTTGTAGCCCAAGCTGTGGGCTTTAAGCCTCTGCTTGCTCTAATTGCAGCTCCATCGGCACATCATTTCACTCTGTTTGTTTTAATTACGAGTGGCTGGGTGTGTAATAGCCTGATTGCTTTCACATTGAAGCTACTCCTGATTAAAGGAAGCCAGCCTGCTCATGGAACATCTGATAGATCTACCCCATCAGAATCTGACTCATGCCTTCGGCAGAGTGCAGATTTTAAGTGCTCCCTTTTAAGTGTCGTTGCAAATTGTTTGTTTGCTAATGAATGGCAATTTTTTGGCAAACACGCCGCACAGTCGAAAGGGATCTGTGCAGCAGCAAGACAGTTCTGATGAGAGGAAATTAAACATCAATGCGGAACAGTAGGCCCAACAAGACCACTCAATAGGCCCTGAGTAATCGCGGCGGAGTAGAAAGACTTTGGAAATAGGCAGACCTTTCATCTGTTCAATCTAACTCCCCTTCTCTTTGGTCAAAGCGGATTTGTGTTTTACCTAAAACGCTCAACCTTCTGAAGTGCGTTTATCCGTGATAGCGAACAAAGCGGCAAAGTAACACTCCAGCGCAACTGGCATGCGCCTGTTTTCCCAAAGCCAGCCTCTTCCCCCGATCCCGCTGGGTTTTCCACACTCATAGGCTTCCACTAACCTAAACGCGAGCTAGCATGACAACTCAAGCTGCTCTCGTCAGCTCGCTCCCGAAAAACCCGCGTTATACAGCTCGTGAGTCAATCCGTCCTGTCCCTGCCAAGCCAAGCCCCGTGACATGCAGCGAGGCGGACGCTCGTTTTCAAACGCTATCTATCGCGTCTGGCCTGCAGAAGCCACGTCTGTCAGCCGGATGACAAAGGACATTTGTCAGAATAATAAGGGTGACGTTTATTTGTCAGTCCTCAGGCAAGGTGAGCCACAGACTGATCATTAGAGCTCTGGCCATGTCTGGCAGCCTGGCGAGAGAGAGAGGCACTCTTAATATTCCCCGAGCTCAAGAGGGAGGGAAAAAAAAGATACACTCTCCCTGGCTGAGGAAAAAGGTACATTGATGCTGGCCTTCGTGCGCTATTGTGCTTCCTGCTGAATATAGGATGAAGGACAGTTTCACTTTTATTGTGAAACAAAGAGGCAGCGGGGAGGGGTTACCTTGAGACATGCGCTAAGAAAGAGGAAAAAGTGTTAAATAGCTGATTTTTAGAGGACAACAAAAAGTGAATGTGGCTAACAATGGAGGAAAGCTAGCATCAATTAGCATAAGAAAATTAGCACTGAGACAATTGACCCCTATGAATTGCTGGTTGTCATAAGCAATGTTCTTCTTTTGGCAGAATCAGGCCTACACCCACTTCCCCCACCCCCCACCAAGACTTCTGATGTCTTATAAGGGTCTGAAAAAGTTACAGTTTGGAAGACTTGATACCAAAGCCTTTCATTAACGGCTAATTGAGCGAGAGTTGACATGCTTGTTTGCATACCCAAGTTTTTGTTTATTATCCACATCGGCTGTCTCATTAGAGCTAATCGACTTTAACCAAGGGGTTGTATTTCACCCTCTCCGCTTACCAGGCCTCCTGTAAATTACCCCGATTTTCTCACTGGGCGTAAAAGTGCTCAACATTCCGCAAAGCTTTTGCTAACTTTGAATTAGTTTGGTGGAGAAAAATAGCTTTTAAGAAGAAAAAAAGATGGGGGGGGGGCATTAACATAATTTAATATGGCAATTAAGATAGCAGTAAGGCCAGGGGAGCATGGTGACGCTCCCGCCAGGTCCCAAGGGCCGGCATGTCCGTGTGTCTCTCCTGGCCGGGCGAGTTCGGCTCATCTCCAATTAGCTGTGAAAGTTCCCCTGATTAAAACCAGCCCACCAGTCCCCAACCCCTCATTATCTAGGGTCTTGCATTTTTACACACTGTTTCGCCTGGCACTTATCTCTCCCCTGATATATGGTTGACTTTTAATTACCATGGTCATGGCGGTGCCGCCCGTTGATAAGTTTGATGGACAGGATGGCTTCGGGGCACAGGGTTGAAAGAGTGGAGCGTGGCAGAGAGGTATGGGGGTGGTTGGAGGAGGATGGAGGGCTGAAGGAAAGGATTGAAGAAGAGCTTTTGTTTCTACTGTTTTTTACGGTGAGACCGGCGTGTGATGTCTGCTCTTAGGCACTTTGTATCCTGTTGCTTTGCTCCTTTGTACCTTTTTGGCCCCAAGGGTGGCTTTCAGAAAGATTATGTGCTCCAAAGGAAATGGGACAGCCTGTGAAAGTTGGCAAAACATGATGAGAAACTCAGCACAGCGCCCCCATACTGTCGGTGAAGGACACTGCAGAATCTGCCTTGCCCAGAGCCAATAATGCGGCTTTCATACTTTTTTGTCTTATGTTTTAAAAGTAGAACCTGCACATTGAACCTGCTTTGAACTAAAATCACATTGTAGTAAAATTTATTTATAAATGTTTTCTTCCTTCTTAGTCATCCCTTTAAATAGCTTTTTGAAAACATCAACAATACTCTATTTTGTCCATAACGCTGATTTAAATACATGGTTTGGTAGCACTTTAATAGCGAATTAATAATTCATGTACCACTACATAGAAACTCATCATTTGTAAGCAAGCTAAGAAATGTCTTATTAATGCATTTATAATTAGGTTAATTAGGTCTTATGTAAATAAGATAATTGTTTTCTGATTAAGGAGTTGAAAGTTCAATATATCAAATATCTATGTTAAACATGAATCATCTCATTAATCATCTTAACAGGTGATAATTATCTGAATTCACAGTAATCAAAACGTGGCAGTAACCACGTGGTCCATTTCAACTACACGTACACTATTAAAGCCATACTAATCTGCTGGATAAAATTAGATGAAGCAAGAAAGATCTGGATCCCCTTTGTTGATATCCAGCCAGGGTGGCTGAGGCTCCTTCCTGTGTGGAGCTTACAGTTTTTCCCCATGCCTGTCTGAGTTTCAGCCAGGTTTTCCAGTTTTCTCCCAGGTCAGGAGAATTGGAGATAATAAATTGCCTCTAGGTTTCACAATGTTACTAGCTCTGTTATAGGTCCTTTTAATAGGTGTTTTATCACAGACTGTTGTCCATCTGTTGTCATGCACAAGCTCTCGACTCCAGTTTCTGACTAAAGCACTGCTGTTGATAAAGCCTCATATTCATAAAAGTAGAAGAGCTGATCTAGGATCTGTGACCAACAGTAGTGTCTTCTAATCCTAAATCAGCACTTCTACTTGAAGTTTCATAAATATAAACCCAGATTTTTTTGGCTGATGGACCATTCTCAGAACAGCAGCAATAAAAATCAGACCATTTGTAATGCTTTGTGTTTTACTGCATTATTAACCCATTCATTATCATTAACACTTTTTCATTCATTTCCAACCTCGCTCCTAATGAACCTCTTCGCTGCCCTGCCTCCACTGGGTCGTCCCTCTTATAAAGCTTTTGACAATACAAAGAATCAAAGAAGCTGTATTCGGTGCTTTTGGTACAGGCTCTCAAATCAGAGTACTCCGTCCCCGAGAGCATGTCAATTTTGCTTACAAGTCTCGTCTAATGGTGTGTGATATTGCGAGCTTTCCTGTCATATGTCAACATGAACCTCTTTTCCCCTTCTTTCTACATTCCACTCTTCACTTAGACCGCAGGAGCTGTCGCTACAGCTGACTCAAGTATTCGTCTGCAGAAAAAACTGAAATAAGTCAAACATCACAGCAAGCATCCACCATGCTAGCAGTCGGCTTCCCACGTACACAAGCACGAAGCCATCTGTAAGGTTTGCTGGAGGTATTTTTGTGTCTTAACTCAGAAGGACTGTAATATTCAGCACCATGTCAGGCCAAAAAGAAACACACAGTTCTACATCAGAGACATAGAGAATCGGTAAGTACCTTTCAATAGTTTCATGACCTTTCAAGTCGTTCATGTTTACAAAATATTGAAACTACAGTTTCCCTTTACCCTAAATGTAGCCTGTCAGCCAAAACGTGTTCAGCATCTGAATTTTTCTTCTTAACCCTGCCAGGGTCTTCGTTTCTTGGTTACTTAGGGAGTCCTGCTGGGTCTGGTGGACCCATTGCATTTTGGGGCTTTTAATTCAACACATTCAAACCTTTTTTGTTCAAATTCTCAGCAGATATTTACTTCATCCCATTTGCAAGTAATATAAACAAAGCATGTTAGATTTGCTCCCTGTACCTTTGTTAAACCACATTTATGAATAGAAATGCCAGTAATTTTTCTTAAGCTAAAAACTGAAAACGGGCCCCACAGACCTGAAGACCTTATACAGGTTAAGGTTTGGACTGAAGCCACAAGGCTAGCTTGTGGTTAGCATGGTGCATGGTCATCTCTTCCCAGGGCCCTTACTTTGTTCACAGAGCAACACCACTTTCTTTTTAGGACCCAATGTTCCCAGGGCCTATTATTACTTCACTGGATTTTTCTAAAAAGACGACTTTTCAGCCCCTTGTTGCGTCAGACGAACATTTAAAATAAGACCGACGTCCATACCCAGACCTGTCATCCAAACCTAATTTTAAGCACTTGTTCAATCAACTACATATTTCTGCTGAACCGGGTGAGAGTTTTTTCCAACCACCCAATCATAAATAATCAAATGTGGTTATTTTCAATTGCTCAATCGCAATCACACTGAATTCCCAGAATTTAGTAGTAGTTAATGGTGCTTCGCATGTTTAGCTCTTTCAAATCTTAGCCTTTTCATCAGTTTGAACTCTTGTACTCAAAGCAGAAGTTTTCAGTTTGAAGCGCATGGCAGGGTGAACATTCCACTCAGATCAGCTACTTCTACCTTTTCGCTAGTGGCTATAGGGCCCAGAGATAATAATGCCATCAAATAATCACAAACAGACTTGGTTTCTTCCCACAGGGTTGGTCAAAAGTTTTTGTTTAAAGCAAAAATTGACAGATATCCTGGTAGTAGTCATCTGAAAGCGTGACATTTGGCTGTACTTTTGTCCATTTTTGTAGATGACGATGTGTCATACAGTGTTAGAAAGTGCAGAAATAAGTCTGTTTGGAATTGTATAGTGTGTGTGTGTGATGATATGAGCTTGTTGGAGATGAAATTCTAGCAGATCACATTGTCCTTGAGGGAAGCTTGTAGCCAATATTTCTTCATTAGTTCAACCCTTAGAACGCGAGGGGCAAAGATCTGTCCCGGAAGCGCAACAAATGGTAAATCGACATCATACAGCAAAACAGCTCCTTATATAAGTTCCCCGGTTTGTGTTGATGCTCGAGGCATCAGGCGTCACGTTGAGCTTTGTTTGGTGTTCTTATGTCACACTGTACTAAAATTATTGTCATTTTAAAAACATGTGCAACAGACATGTGTCACAATGTCCTATGTCTGTTTCACTATGTGCACACTGTGGAACATGAGTTTCACCATTTTGTCTGTCTGTATGCTTGTATATGGTTGAGATGACAAAGTTCACTTTAACTTTGTCTTTGATTAATAACCACTACTGGGTTTTTAAAAATGACGTCACACAAATGCCCATAAAGAATTAAAAATGTCCAAATTTCTTTTATTTTAGGTCTTAGAAATAAACGAAAAAACACAGTCTTTTTAAAGAAAGGAGGACTTTCAGGATAGTGTTCGTGGGTGAGGAAAACCTGCAGAGAGAGGGGTCTGGAGAGCGGCCGAACGGCGGTGCGTCAAATGAAAGAGCGGCAAACAGCGAGCATGTAGGAGAGCAAACACCTGTTTTAGACTGTTTTACACTGTTTGTATTTGTTGAAATCAGATTTTACTAATACACTCTACACAGTTCTAAGGGTTAATCCTACTTTTTGGTATTAAAAAACTCTTACCTGCAGCCCACCCTCCCCCTTGAACCCCATAACCAGAGATACTGGGAAACAATCTCGCTGAAATGTCATCAGATCGTTTCAGAGTGACTTTGCCGAGCTGGCTAATCACCACATTGTAAATGACCTTGAAAGCACATGCATGCCGAGGTTCCATTAGCTGTGCTGGCTTTGTTATGTGTGGAAAGTGTGTCCTGGCCAGTGAAATGTCATCATGATGACTGCGAGGCGGAATTTACCCACCTCGGCAGGATGGCATTTGAGCCTTTGTCGTTTTGCAGCTCTGAATTGAATGTGTGTGAGGTGGACTCTGCATTGTGGGTGATAACCTCAGGCTGGGGATCAGGACTGAGCCGAGCTATAATATAGCTCAGCCTTATCTTCTCTCATTGTCCACGGGTGTCTCTGCCACACCCCCCCACACCTCCACCACCACCACCTTCTTCCTATACCCGCCAAATGCACAGGCAGCGCATGTGTGCGAGTTTGTGGGTGTGAAGGTTCACACATTGCTGTTGCAGTATTATCTGTGATCACATCAAATTGTCCTGGGCTTCTCTAGACCTCATGCTAGCCAGCTTCGCATCTTTAAGCAGCATCCGGATTTAGACTTTACACGCAATCTTAAAATAATAACCCTTCAGTTCATTACTGGCCTCGCAATGGGATCGCAACATTGTAATCGGACAGAAGCTTGTAGCCACCAGTTACCTTTTAAACTGACCACATCATCGCACATTTGCCTCAAACCGTGTCAACCTGTCAAATCGACTTGCTTATGTGGTTTTTGTCACAGTATGACATATGGTTATGTGCAAAGTTCAGGCGGCGTGGTCAAATTACATTTCTGACTCAGAGAACACACTTCTGCAGATTTAAATACACTTTTGCTGTTAAAATATTGGTATTAAAATAACATATTGGAAAAACTGCACATATACAGCCATGGAGGAAATATAAGAGCATCGTTTTTTTTCCTGGTTATTGCTTTTTGTGGGAGTGTGTCTGTGTAAAATGTGAAAGTCACTATAGTTTTATACACTATTGACCACACTTGATTCAAAATTCCAAACAAAAAAATGTTTGCAGAAAACGTAAAAATAATACACATAAATAATTGATCATACCTTGGAAAGGTTAAACTACACAACACTCGTTATTTTGCAACTGCAACGATTAAAAAAGTAACGTTAAGAGCAGAGTGTGTGATTGTGTCGCTCTGTTTCATCCCAACAGAAACTGAATCAAGAGTGAAGCACATAGAAAAGCTGCTCTATAAACACTACTGCACTCACAACACATACGGAGGCGTTTCTTATTTTTTACACAGCTCACACTGCAATAGTTCAGAAAAGAATAGCAACCTGTGCATTTTACACAC
>JBBPCY010000039.1:26985524-27014464 GCA_037974405.1 Brachyalestes nurse
AGTGGCCGCTAGAGGTCACTGTCGTTTAAGTTTAGGGCTTTTATTTTGACACTGGGTGAAGCCTCATTCCTGTGCCTGGGCTGGCCGGGAATGAGGCTTGAGTAGCAACGGATGTTTTGTGTTTAGTTTTTGTATAAAGGGGGTTTTGGTTTAGGGCTGTGGGTTCACCAACACGGTATGTCTGGGTGTGTGTATTGCCACTTAAAGCTTATGTAATAGTATCGGCCCTCATGCCAAGTTTATTTACAGTTTTGTTTGCTTGTAAAGCATTTGGAATAAAGAAAGGACGTCTGCCTTTGCATCTCCTGCTTGAACGTGAGCACTCCAGACGTGACATAGTGTGTGGTGATGATGATAAAAATAATAATAATAATAATAATAATAATGATACAAAAAGAATCATAACAATGATAATAGTTTTAATCATAATTTTTAAAAATCCATAAAGACTCAAGCTCAAAAAAGCATATTCTATTGCTGGGCTCTACCCAACTAAAAGTGTGCAGCATAATTTGACGTTATGTTCATTAAATGGACACTTTAGCAAGCCTGTGTGGACCCAAGGCTGGAATTCTTTATTGAAGACTGAAGACTGAAGGCCCCAAGGCTAAATTCTAGCGGTGCCCCTGGTCCAGCCATATGACCCACCTCTGCATGTTCAGCGGTGATTAAACCACTGCAACCCTCCTGGACCATTCTGTATGTGTATTTCACATACGTGCCCCCCTTTGGTCTCCTCTTATTATGGCCGTTATTCATTCAGGAATTGATTTTCTTGATACTCGCTGTATTTCTGCTTTACTGACTTAATCCTGAGTGCTGCTATGCTCATATGTCATTTAGCTCGTAATGACATGCTTATTATGGCTTTAAGAATGCATGGAGCAAGTGGGGATATTGATTCAGTTACGAGGACAAATGAAAGTGGTATGAATGTGGGTTGTAAGAGAACAGCCGTTTCTACATTAGCTGAGCTTGCTAACAGCTCGTAGTGCTGGTGCGTGTGTTCGAACTACACAATGAATAAGAACAAGAACCTTTCTGGGTAGGGTGTACTGCCCTTCCCATTATGATGCTAGTTAATAGGGATGTACCAATGCTGGGATGTACAAAATGTGGTAATATCGCAGTGCAAATAACAACTAAATATCAACAAGCACTCTATTAATTATGATTCAAGGCACCTAAAGTAGGCCCCATGGTGTCGCCTTGGGTAGCTCTGTTGCCTCACACCTCCAGGGTTGGGGTTTCGATTCTGGGTTCTGGTCTAGTATGTGTGGAGTTTGCAAGGTCTCCACATGGTGGCGTGGGTTTCCTCCGGGGTCTACGGTTTCTCCCACAGACTGTAACCCTAGTGTGGAATAAGTATTACAGGAAATGAATGAATAAATGTACCTAAATTATTATATATATTGTGTTCAACCAGCATCAACAACCCGGTCCAGCACAATCGTGTCACACATCACCCTTCCACCCACCATCCAGATCTAGCATTCAATTGCTACAGCAGCACATAGGGCTGGGCAATTTGGCCTAAAATCAAAATCTCGATTAATTGAACATTTTAACTCAATTACGATTAATGAACATTTTTTTTTTTTGCCCTCATAGTTCACTGGCAAGTTTTGTACAGTAAATATGCTCACTCACTCGCTTGTCAGTCTTTTTTTGTTTTTTTTGAGCCATGCACTGTTCATATTCAGTAACGTGATTGTGCTCCAAGTGTTGAAACAAACTGGTGGTGTTACCTTTGGGCGTCGCAACTTTTTTTCTACAGTGTCTGCATCTGACTTCATTTTGTTTTATGTCATCCTTACTGAAGCCAAAATGTGTCCAAATGACAGGGACTGCGTTTTCTTTGGTACAAGCTGCTCTTGCTGTTCAGTTGTCTCAGTTTTTAAGCTCTCCATGCTCGACATGTCAGCGGAATAACGTAACGTAACGAAGCGGGGTCCACACGCGGTAGTGTTTTTAAAGGGAAAGTAATTGAAATAATTGACCTGGAAAAATTTGATAGATTATAGGTTCTGAATGTCGATTTCGATTTCTTTTCGATTAATTGCACAGCCCTAGCAGCACATATGCTAAAAATGGAATATTACAGAGTAGAGTGGCATGGCTACTGTGCAAGGATGAGACACAAACTCATGACACATTCCTTATTTCTGTTGGGCAGCTGGTGGTTTGGTGGGTAGGGCATTGCCCCTGGGATTGTAAGGTTATGGGTTGGAATCCCAGGACTGCCAATGGCATCACTGAAGTACCATCCCACTCACTGTTCGCCGGGTGCCATTGTCGGCTGCCCACTTGGTGAACGGGTTAAATACATAAGACTAATTTCACATTGTTCACATTGTGTGCTGTGCTGAGATGTGGTTTTCTTTTAATTTACAGAATACAGTATCCATTCGTCATTTCTGTTCATTCAGATTTCATTCTAAATATGAGAATATTTCATGGTTTTCAAATGTCTCACTTTGTTAATATATAGTGAGAGTCTTGAACCATGAGCCTAAATCATCTATCGTGATTGACTGTGTCGTTACACCACTACTAGCCAACAACTTTTAGCTGATATAACAAGACTGGCTGTTACTGTTCTCCTCCAAGCGTGTTGAAGCTAGTTTTCATACCAGCTTGGAGGCATCACGTGATGAGGGGATCCTAGCTAGAGGATGACTAAATTATGGAGAAAACTGGATAATTCCATAGATGATTCAACTGAGAGGCACGACTGTTAAGATCCTTTATAAAGCGTAAAGCATCTCTGTATAATTATTTAATGTTTTACACAAACGAAAGGCTTTTGCAGTTTGAAGTCAAGTCATTTAGGAAACTTCATTTTTTTACACATTCCAGCCATTCTTGGCGTTAGGCGTTAAACCACAGAGCCAGAGGCTTGTCAAATCGCTTGCTTTCAAATAATTTTTGGCAATATTTTCGACCACATTCCTTGTTTGAACATCCATGAAACCCTTCGCTGCCATTTTTGCAGTCGCCTGCCTTTGCGCCGTCCTTTTGTTTTTTGCTATGGCTCCATTCAAGTAAAAAATGCTTTTTCTTCATCAGCGGCCCTGATTGAATCATGTTCAGCTCCAATAACCAAGTAGAAAATGTGATGGAGGGATGGCTGGAGAGGAGGCAGGGAGAAATGGGTTAAGTGCTGTGGGTTTAATGGAAGATGGCGTAAGAGATCTCCTCGGCAGGGCTGGTTCGGCGCTGTGCATCATGTTTTTTTCATCAGCTCAAGCTGAGACAACCACAGATTGTTTATCATATATTTCCTTTGTTCAACAAGATGGTTGGAGCAAGAACTTGACATACAGTTGAGTGCAAAAGTGGGGATAAGTACACACACACACACACACACACATATATGTATATGTACATATTAGCTCTCTCTCTCCCTCTGTGTAGTATGTATACGTGTGTATGTGCAAAAATGCAAAAATTCCACCTTATACCTATACCTTTTTGATGCAATACAATATTATTTTATTTTATCTTCAGCATATAGAATAGATTAAAATAAACTACTAGGAACAAATGCTTTACTGTGACAGGCTGCAAAGTGCCTAATGATGTTCCTACCACTCATGTGGAGTGTGCAAAGGCACATTTATTTTATTACGTTTGTTTTTTTTTCCCAATATGTTAAATACACATTGTGTTCTAAAATTTGCTAAAAAAAAGTGTTCCCCCAACAGGATGAATGTTTACTTTGAAAGTCAACCAAACATCATTTGATCAGCTTTTGTACTCACCTGAAACTGTTGAAGGAATATCCCTAAGGAAATTTTGCCTTATCAGAAATATAGTCAATAAGCCAGTGTGTAGTTGATAAGGTTGATATTGCCATTGCTAACACAAACCGATCTCACGACTTTTCGTGCAGCCATCACGAATTACAATTTATCAAAATGTGTGCTGTGATCATGATTTAGGGCTTTTTTCGTGCTATTTTCATGCTAGGACAACGCTTCACTAACCTGTATTTTAGGGTTAAGGTTAGGTGAAGGGTTAAGTTTAGGGTTAGGGTTAGGGACTTTCCCTGTCTCACAGCATTTCAACCTGTTTTAACCACTTTGCAAACAAATATGATAAGGAAGCAACTGATTATTTCTCTCCTAAAAGAGTTAAGTCATCTCTAGACTCCCTTATGTGGTTACTGTCACTGTATGACTACTGTTCTGTTGTTTATGGATGAACACATGGACATGACTGAAGCTTTCAGGATGGCTGCTGTTACTGTTTTAAGCCATGCAGACCATTTCTGTCCACTTTTGTAGCTAACAATATGTTAAACAATGATCATAAACTGCATAAGGAAATCTACATGAGACAGTTCAACAAGCGTGCAGTTTCCATAATGCAGTAATTAGTTTTCTTGTTCGAATACTTGAAACATAATTACACATTGGTAGCATCACCAAGGTCTACAAACAGGATTAATTTGCCACTTTTTCACCCCAAGACCCGCATTCATGCATGATAAACTTTCAAGTTTCAAGGTTACTTTATTGTCATCAGTACATAATGTGATTGTCTCATAAAGCTTTCTCACCAACTACTTGTCACCCTATTTAGGTTAAGACTGACATTAGATAGTCAGTTCATTTGCGCATCTTCGCTGGTCCACTACAGCAACAATACTTACTGTATTGTGAACAAATGATTTTCCATTACAAATAAAGCGAGCCATACCCGATCTGCATGACCGTTGGCCGTTGTTGTTTACTGTCCGTGCAAGAAAACAACAATGGAGACATAACTAACAACTGGGAAGTCAACAAAGTACAAGAACTGCTGTCTGTGTGGGCACAAGATACATTTCAGTGGGAGTTTTCTATGTTGCTAACAAATGTATCTTTAATGTTGTGAGAAAAGCGAAGGTTAGGTTTTCATCGCACAACTAAAGAATGTCGAGGAAAAAGAAAAACTCAAACAAGACTATAAGTAATAGAAGACCTCAAAATCAAAAGCAGCTCTGACAGAAAAAAACCTTCTGCTGGTTTGACTCTATGGACGCATGTTTGGGACAATCGGCCAGAAACTTTTCAGATACACTGGAAAATCAAAGTTCTCTGCTAGTGCAGTACAGTTTACGTACAGCATGGTTCTTGTATGCCAATGGAAAAGTCCCTTTTAATTGTAAGGATGAAAGTTTTGGCTAATCTGTTCCTTTTAACAACACTGGAGTCTCTCATTTCAAGACTATCAAGTCAAAAAGTAACAAACCGTTACCACATCTCCATTCTCTGTCTCTAGAAAAGGAGTACAGATGTCAGGCAGGTACAAACAGGCTGTGTTCACCAAACCATTAAATTGCATGGACTGTGGAATAGCGAAGGATCCTCCCTGCATGATGACCCAAAATTTCTGTGAGAACAATGGTGGTCCTCTCGTCCCCTAAAAGATGCCTGGGCCCGATCAAGCGAAGCATAAAGTGTACTCTCTCCCCCAGATGTATCAGATGTCTCAATTATAATAAGGACCATTCATCAAACAAACTGCGGGTCTTTCAAAAAATGCCAGCAAAAACAGGGCACTCCTACAACCACTATTACCAATGACCTTCATTACCATGGCAACTTCTGTCCTCTGACTGACAGCAGCGAGGGACTGCCGCTACTTTCACATTATCAGGATTATTGCCCAGTTCTGATTTTCTCTCAGATTTGTAAGTGAACCTTGTGTTATTAGTGTGAGCGCACCTGATGGGAGCTGCATGAACACTTTCGAAATCGATAGCGTAATGTGTGAAGACCATATCATGTGTCAAATCAGCTATTTCATTACTACTGTCACTGTTGCTGCGCTTCTTTTTTTAGCCGCTGTTTTCAGGTTACACAGAGGTGTGGACCAGACTCCCATGAGTCAGAGTCATGAATTCATTGACTTCAGACTTAACAAAATAAAAAAAAGACTTGCAACTGGAGTTGAACTTTAACAATTTACTTGACTTGGGGCGCATGACTTCAAGACTCCAAGGCACTTCCACAAACTACTAAAATGGACTAGTCTAGGCTTGACTCAGGCTATCCTGTTTTGATCTTATACTTGATTCAGGACTTTCTTTTCCTAATTTGGAATTTGACATGGCACTTTCATATCTACATATCAGACATAATTTTCTTTCTTGATTTGGAAATAGACTTGGCACTTTCCTGTGTTGATTTGGGACATAACCTGGTGCTTATCTGTCTTGATCTGGGACATGTCCTAAGATTTTTATGTCTTGATTTGAGACATTCCTGTCTTGATTTGAAACTTTCCAGTCTTAGTTTGGAACGTCACACAGGATTTATCTATCTTGATTTGAACCTTCGCTCAGGATGTATCCGTCTTGATTTGGAACTTGGCACAGGACTTTCCTGTGGTCATTTAGAACTTAACTTAGCGCTTATCTGTCTTGATCTGGGACATGATTTGGGGCTGATCTGTTTTCATTTGGGACATGATTCGGGGTTTATCTCTTTTTACTTGGGACATGGTCCAGGGCTTATCTATCTTGATTTGGGAATAGACCTGCGATTTGTCTGTCTTGATATGGGACTTAAATGAAGACTTGTCTGTCTTGATCTGGGACTTGAAGTGAAGACATGGCTTGCCTGTTTTGGAACTTCTGGCATTCTGGGGTTGCCTATCTTGACATTGGACTTCGATTTCATGCAACACAGTTACATCTTCCCACCTTTGGCTGACATGTGGCTGACGCCAAATGATAATTAATTGCTTGTGAAAAAGGATGCTCACACATTTTAATTAGGCTGTTCTCTATACAGTTGTATGGCCACATATGGGGTCTGCAACCAATCTATTAGCTCATATGAAAGTGGCTCAAATCTGATATTTAAAAGATCAGATGTTCGTCATGGTGGTGGAGGAGGTCACATGGCGTATGATGTCTCCAGTGTTGCAGCAGCGGCTTGTAATGAACACAAGCCCACGGTTGACTCCAGCACACCTGTGACGCTCATAATTCAAAGGCTTAATTTGAAATTTCCTGCAATTCCCCATCCCTCTGAATGTCTAACTCTGTCTGTTTCCGCTGCTCGCCTGCACCCAAAACGTCAATTCAGATGAAACGGGCTCCGTCCCCGGTGTACTGCACCCCCGCCCCACACCCCCCTTACCTTCTCCCCTTTAGCGAGGAGGGGAGGTTCATCTGTCATCTCACACGGCATCCACACCCACTCCCATTCCTCCGCTGCCTCCTCCTGCAGTCCCGTTCTTTCTCTCGCCTCGCACATTCCAACCTTCTTTCTTGCTATGAATCTCCAGTCCTCCCTGTTGAATTTGATCAAGGAGGAGGTCAGCATAGCTTAGATTCAAAATCATGTCAGACCAACGTAAGTACATTAGAATGAGCCCACACGTATAGTGTGATCATGGAGTGTGTAATAACTTTACCATATTTTCTATATAAAATTAATGCTTTGCTGTATTATAAGTACATATAATTTACTGAGTGTTCATTTACTTTAAAGCGGGAAAAATAAGCTACTTTAAAGAAATATAACTGTAACTCATTTCTGCTACCACCCACCTACCACTTAATGGGATCCACCTACACCTATGGGGTCACTATATATGTGTCTAATTTTTATACACTTTAGTTTATCTGTGATAATGTGTGCCACTGCTATGTCTGTACAGGCACAGTGGTGTGACTGTTACATATAACAGTATCCTCTATCCAAAAATATCCCGCCAGCAGTGGCTTTGAGGTCAGAAAGTGACCTCAGATAAAGGAATAAAGAATGGCTAATGCAAATTGTGCATCAGTAGAAGAAGATTCAATCATACACCAGCTAGGTGAAGCTATAAAGAAGGGGTTTCTAAAAGCAGAGACAGAGATGCGCAGCGTTATAATATGAAGAGCTAATAATATCAAACGTAATATCATTCCTACTTGGAAGGTTTTCCCATTGGAAATTTCGGACAGTCTAAATGTTATTAAGTCATAGGGATTTGTACAATTACTTGTAATTTTACCTTAACCATTTCTTACTTGTAGCTTATTCTTTAAGAATTCAAAACCTTTGGTTTATACCACATTTGTAATGGGAAAATTAGATTTTACTTTATTTAATTAATCTATTTTATTAGGATTTGAATTGGATGAAACATTATTGTGCAGATGACAGCTCTTTACATTCTGGCAGAAAGACAAGTCACAAAAAAAGGGAGAAAAACTTGAAATGCTCAACAGAAAATAATGTTTAAAGGATTTTTTCTCCCCATAGTGTCTAGGGAGTATAAAGAACTGACCAGGGACTTTGTGGACTGGAGCCAGCAGAACTACCTCGAGATCAACACTGGAAAAACCAAGTAGCTGGGGGTAGACTTCCGCAGGCACAAACATCCTCCACTGCAACCACTGAACATCCAGGGTCTGGACATTGAGGCTGTGGAGGTACCTCTGTGTTCATCCGAACAATAAACTGGACTGGACTCATAATACAAATGCTCTCTACGAAAAAGGGCAGAGCAGGCTGTACCTGCTGTGGAGGCTGAGGTCTTTTGGAGTGCAGGGGCTGGTCCTGAAAACCTTTTATGACTCTGTTGTGGCATCAGCCATCTTTTACGGTGTGGTCCGTAAAAGAGGCAGTGGCATCTCTGCTGGGGACAGAAAGAGACTGAACAGGCTGATCTGGAGGGCCAGCCCTGTTCTAGGATGCCCTCTGGACCCAGTGGAGGTGATGAGTGACAGGAGAATGCTAAGCTGTCATCCCTGTTGGACAACATCTCCCACCCCATGCAGGAGACTCTGACAGCCCTGAGCAGCTCCTTCAGTGGCAGGCTGCTGCACCCACGGTGTGGGACAGAGAGAAACCGCAGGTCTTTCCTTCCAACTGCTGTCAGACTATGACCACACACGCACAGCCTAACAAACACACACATCCAATACACCATGATAGTTTCTCTTACTGTATGTGCAATATTACTTGAGTGCAATTTTTCTGATGCAAACACAATGATGCAATTTTTGGGTGGAACTATTACTACTGGGCAAAATGTGCAATATAAAATATACTGTGATTAACAATGGATAGGTCTAAATCTTTGAGACCACTGGATGGAAACATACTGCAAGTCACAGTATAACAAGGTTTCAGTCAAAAGAAAGATACGGAAAGCAGTGTTCTACCAGTATTGTATCCAACAAAACACTATGTCTTTATATAGTCTAAAATGGCCTAAAAAAGGTTCAAGTGAATTGCTGTTAACTTACCGCTAACATACAACATACAAATAACATAGTGGCGCCGAGAACAGAGCTGTTTTTTTCCTTATTTTTTTGACTGAGTTTTGACATTTACAGCTGCAACTGAGGGCCTAGCTCTATTAATCACTGTTCTTCACTGAAACAATGTGAAAAACGTCAGAAGATTTTTTTTTGTAATGGAAATAGGACAGGTCTTCTGTAAAAAGAAAAAACAACGAATAAATGAAAAAAATACAATCTCTTTTTAAAGCCCGGCACAAAAACAGCCAATTTGCTCTCCTCACGTTTAAAAGTTTTGTAAAGCTGACAAGAGTTTCGCTCCACAAATACGATCAGCACTAATTCAATTTCGCTCAATTACAGTTTATTCATGCAGCCCCGTTCGCAATAGGCTTTGTCAGAAAATAGCTTTGGATGCTTTTTTTTTTTACAACTGCTATTTCTTTAAAAGATTAAACAGGATGATAGAGAACAAGATGAGTGGAGACAGCGAGAGAGAGAGAGAGGGGCAGGGAGAGAGAGACAAACACAGACAGAAAGAAAAGAGGAATCATTTCATATGATAAGAAGCAATTCTTTGATGTTGTTTGTGTGTGTATGTGTGTGAGGCTGCATCACTCTGTCATTTGAATATCACACAGTGCACGCTTTGCCTGGACACACTCTCACACACACTCTGCCTGGAGGTGCCTTTGTGTGCGAGTGATTAAAGCAGGTGGCACGGTGCGATGTGTTTGTTAACGACATCCTGCATTTAAAAAGCTGTCATTCGACCGTCTCCGCCGGTTATTTGTTTGCTGGGGTGAGAAGACTTCAGTGCACATACATAACTGTACATAGGTCTAACTCAGCAAAGGAAATGAGTTTATGGGGGGCTTGTTTAGTTTCGATTATTTCAGCTCACTGAGCGCAGACCACTTCACCTCTGGCCAAATATATGCTTAATAATTTTTAAAAATATACTCATAATTACTGAAGCTTTTAATGTGTAGCATTAATTGTAGCGCCCTCCATTTTTTCGACAAAATACCTACATTTTCAGTCGAATGATGTGTTTTGCATGTGTGGGTGTGCTCACACTAGGCCTGGTTGCTTTGTATGATGTGCAGGCACATAATTGGAATTCTGTGTAAATCCCTCGATTATTATCAACAACATTTCATTTTTATCATTACACTGTACGTTCACCATTTATCCCACAGAAAGTTATTGTCTAATCTCTTAGCTCTATGGGATGACCTACACTGCTTGTTCAGAGTGGCCATGTGTGCTTCTTTACCAGAAAGCTTTAAAATCATGGAGCTTTAAAATCATTTTTGGGACACTTTCAAAATGTACAGTAGCTGCCAATGAGATTTGAAATTGAATATTAAAACCAATGATGAATATAAAAAATGATGATGAACTGAAACCTAAGTAGGCTAATGTGACAGCCAGGGTTTATTATTTTTATATTTTATATGTCCTGATGATACTTAGTTTGAAAGCTTAGGCAAAAGGATGTATTGTCAACAAACACATCTCCATGTGTTCGACCCTATAAACTAAATACGAAAATTGCAAAAGGCCCCACAAATTCTGCAAGGGCCCAACATCCCCCTCCTGACAGAGCAGGTGTCAGTGTTTCAATGAGCAAAAGAAGTGCAATTTTCCTTCTGGTTGCAAAAAGAGGTTAAAAAAAACCCCTGTTGACAAAACAAATCCCCTATCTCCTTAACAAAATGGAAAAAACAACCTCCCCCCCACCCCCCTTCGCATAGGGCCTAAGGGTCGTCAGGACTGGCTCTGTTCACGGCAGCAACCGTTAATTAAAATATTTTTTAAAAGGACAACGAGGTTGTTCGCAAAAGGGAGAGCTCAGGCAAGAAGAGAGAGTATGAGCTAATTTACAGAAAGAAAATGGAGAGAAGAATCAATAAGTTCTAAAGGATTCAGGTAGCCGGTGGCATGAGCTACAGTCAACAGATGGGCTGCCGTCTCTAATTCAATACGAGTTTGGGAGAGGTTTCTAATAAACTGGCCAGTGGGTAAAAATGCAAAATAAACAGTGAAGCACTGAGTCAGGGAAAGTTTTAGGGGCTGTTTGGACACAATTTCGACGTGTCTGTTCATGCCAAACACCCTTAATTACTGTCTGTACAATTAGATCCCACTGCTGAAGAATGTATTGTTCAGTAATTAGCCTTTAAACACAGCTTCCCCAAGTTTCTTGTCAAGTTGTGGCTACTTTGAGAAGCTGACGACCCAGCGCTCCTTCACCGGTATGAAATACGCAAACAGGCCCTTCAAAGAAGCTTATTAAAGAGGTTGTAATTTGATTGCCTGAATAACCACACCTCTAAAATATTCATTAATATGTTGCCTAGGTGAGAACTGTCCCTCATCCACATCCCTTAAGTTTACTCTTAAAACTTAGTTTCTTCTCCTATGTGGCTTTCTTTGCTGAGGAAAATATCCGTACCAGAGGGGACGTTAAGTTTAGCTTGTGTATTGATACAATGGGAAGCAATTACCCGTGACGTCCATGCTCCATTTTCCACATTTCGCTCCACAAGCGCGGACCGCGGTCACAGGCTGGCTGCAGGCGGGCACGCGTCAGGCCCTTTTGTTGAAGACTGAAAGGCATAAACACGGATTTGGAGCGTGTTAGCTCGGCATCTACTTGTGGCCCACGTGACTCACCCAAACAGCTAATTAGAGGCAGCCAAGCTTGCTGGGTTACCAGGCAACTGCTCCAGAGGGGCATCAGTGAGATTAACGGGTTGGCGAAGCCCCCGCGCTGCTGATCGCCAGCTAGACCCTTTCGCTCACTCACACCTGCGCTTTTCTGCAGCTGTGCGGCCCAGGGGTGAGCCGGGTGAGAACCAGCGCATCTTCTACACCTTCTGCTGCTGTGAGAAGGTCGCAAGTGCATGCCGGGTCACACGACTGCACTCACGGAGTTGGAAAGATGAAGTATAGAACCTTACGGCAGTAGACGAAGTGGCCACACAGCTGAGTGCCTCCAAATCTTGACCGCTGGAGCATGTATGTGGCATCCAAAGCAGGATGCTACGTCCAGGCATGTGACATAAAGCTCAGGGAGTTTTTATGCAGGATGCATCAGGTTGCAGCACATGAAGGGTCGAGTGTATGAAGTTACTTACACAAACTTATTTAAAAATAATCAGTGTCACATGCAACACTAGTTGTCTCACTAGTTAGCAACGCTAGTAGCTAGTATCTTTCCTTTAGCCAGTGGGAGCACCAGGGGAGCTGCGGCTTCTGCAATATTTACATAACATTTGCATATTATTTGCATTCTTGTGCTTAAAATTAAAATGAACATTAACATGAAAAAGAAAAGATGGTTTTGTGTCATCACATGTAGAAAAGGCGAATGTTGGGTGATGCCAGATTACTTAGAGATAATAGTCTGCTGGCAGGCTAATGAAGACCCTTACATTTACTATGCAGTAAAATAATAGCATCAGTTGGTGGTGAACCTGACTGTGCACTACCTCTTGCTTTTATATGTTAAGAACCCCCTTTAAAATATTCCTGGCAGCAGTTCATTCAGCTGTCTGGAAACACTGCATAGCTAGGTAATACAACTATTTAAAAATGCGTGAAAGTTTTACCATATTAAGTAAACCATAATTGTTGATGTGTGGTGTGATCTAATTAAAACAATATGTTAGCTATACATTTTTCAAACTAGAGGACAGTGTCTGTAGCATTGTGGTAAATAGCAATGCATTACAGAAATACAGTTACTTTCTCCTGTAACAGCATTGTGTTATAGAGGGATTAAAGTTGCTGATTAGTGAGCATTTGGTTTCTTTCATCGCTTTTATGTATCAAAGAAAATTCATTTGGTGTAATGCTTTCACAACATAAAATTTGTCCATGCCTGTTTTTATGTAGTTTTATGTGTAATACATGTGCAACAGCTGTGTGATCAATGTGACAAATATCTGCAAGCGTCATCCACAAGCAGTCTTTCCAAGCATCAAATCATGCTAATATGAATTACTGGGGATAAAGACCGCCATGTTGAAGAAGAAAGTGCCAATATCTGCGGCCTGGCTAACTGTCCGTCATTTCATTAAGATTTTCCTATCTTTCCTATAACTCTTTTATAACAGTTTCTTGCTTAATGTGTTTGGGATCATCAGTTGGGATGGTGGGGTTTGTACACAGTTAGTAATCCTATTCCACTACGGTTCTACTCCACATTATGGCAAGAACCACTTAACTAAGTAAAAAGAAACTACAGTCCATCATTACCTTATTACAAAACATATTCTGGTTTGTTTGACTCTTTTTTGTGTACTGCATAATTCCATGTGTTCCTTCATCATTTTGTTTATTTTAAATCTTTGTCTACAATGTAGAAAATCGTAAAAACTAAGAAAAACTACCAAACTGTTTCCTGTGTCTGGTTATTTCTCACTAAAATAAAATTTGGGGCTTTCCAGATGGGTCAGATTTGTTTTGGTTTTTGAGAGTAACACAGAAGTAAAGTAATGAGTAGTGAGTAATGAGTAGTGAGATTTTCTAGAAAGGAAAGAATTCATTAAAGCAATCGGTTACACGTTGAGAGGAGTAATAAGTCATTTTTGATAACTTTTTGAAGTAAAAAGTGCAATAGCTAAATGTGTTTCAGGGAATCCACACATCTGTCAGAACCCAAACAGCTGGCAATGAGTCGATCTTTCAAGCAAGTGTGTAAATGCGTGCACATTTATTTTCTAGCTCTCAATCTCTTCATGATTTCACTGAGGAGAGGATCATGTGTTCAACAAAATGGCCTATTTTTAAAAGCAAATAAATCTTAGAGGTGATAACAGAGAAGATTAGCTTAATCCTTCGCCCAACACATCTAAATTTCACCTGCATGGCTTAAGGAAAAAGAGAGAATGAGAAGAAGAAATGTAGGAGACTCTATTTAAAGGGCCCACATCCAGCAGTTTCTTTCTTTTCTCCGTCCAAACACAGTTTTATTTACCAAAATTCTTTAATACTGTTTCGAAGACAGGCTGTTTTTGGTACTCTGCTTTTAAGACTGATATATGTAAATGACTTCTGCTCTGTTTGGCTGCTCTATATTGAGCCTCATTCAAAACGCAGTGCAGACCAAAATACACTTCTTATAACTTCATCACTGCTGGGAGGAGCTAAACTGCTGTAGGCCTAAAAGAAGGCTACCACATCAACCCTTTTATTTGTGTACCACATCAATCCTTTTATTTAAAGGAGACATACTATGCAAAACTCACTTTAAGAAAAAAACAAGTTAGGACAGGTCTATGGGCTATACAAAACATTTTCTTTGCACAAAATCACTCTCACATAAAGAGATCTCACCAGCTTTATTCTTGACAGTTTCAGTTCCTTTTCAAAATGAGCTGTTTGGACGGGTCCCTTATTCTGATGTCAGGATGAGGAAATGTGCATAGAACCGCCCCTCATCTGTCAAGACCCCACCCACTAGATTAGTTGAAGATCCCCCATTTTTGTCTGCTGGTTTTACGAGCACACAAGACGTTGAGCGCTGCGGCTACAGGCAAAGGCGAGTCACATGAAGTGTTGTGTTCACCTTGCTCTGGGTCCGACTCAGTCAAACATATAGGGCTGGATAGCGTCTCTATTTCCTGTGTAGTAAACGCGCAGTGTAAGCAAGAAATGGGTGGGGCGTGGCCAGCAACAGCTTAAACGGCTCATTTTGAAAGGGACTGAAACTGTCGAGAATAAAGCTGGTGAGATCTCTTTAGAGTGATTTTGTGCAAAGAACTTCATGAACATGTTTAGTATAGCCCATAGACCTATTATAACTAAAGTGAGTTTTGCATAATATGTCCCCTTTAAAAACAGAAAAAGATTTTTAATTTCATGGGCTCATGAACACCTACCTAATCTTTAACATTTACTGTTCAGGCCATGACTTGGCAGTGAAAAGTTCATCTAAATGCTCAGCATTGCAGAAATTAAATGCAAGCTAGTCACAACCATTTAGTATTAAGTAGTCATGCAAACTGGTTCATCTAAGGTTTCCTTAGTTTGTTAGCCGGGCTCTTTTGGGTGTACCATTTTGCATTTTTGCCTTAGTTTATACAAGCTCGTCTACATTCAGAAGAGTGATTTGTAATTTCAAGCTGCCTACTCGTTCTTTTCGCTGTTCTTGCCCAACAGCTTGTAGGCTACTCCACAACAAAAGAAAATCATAAGAAATATGGCCATTAGCCATCCGCCGGGTCAAGAGTGGATGCACTTGAACCCATTAGCCATAGCATTGCGTGCGCAGGCAGTAGGAAGTGTCTGAAGGCTGGGATTGAACCTGCAGGACGGGGCTTTCATCCCTGTTGCGCTGCGTCTCCTCTGCCCTCCCATGCCTTTTGAGGCTAATTAGAACGAAAAGCAGATTTACGGGTGGGCTCCCTCCTGTCACTTTCACTCGGCGGCCTGGGTTGTGACTTTCACCTTGAGGGATTGGTGCCTGTTAGTCACAGCTCTTCCAGCGCTGGACTTGCGGCCACTCACTAACCCCCCTCCTGCCCACTGTACTGCCGTCACCCCCCTTGCAGCTAAAAACCCCCACTCCCCCCTGCCGAAAACCTCCCCAAACCGGCAAGCTTTCTCCTCTGTCAGCCAGCCAGAAGAGCTCATGACCCTTCCTGACAAAGCCCATGCCCTAAACAAAAGGCCAAGTAAATAATACAGCCAATGCTAAAAAAAAATAACATTTGTAACATCAAGGGTATGTCTGTGTATATTACTATATAAAGTAAACCCGAAGTAAACCTTAATCGTTGTTCTGTTTTGTGATATAAGCCAAACAATATATTAGCTACTAATTTTGCAACCTAGTGGGGAGTGTTGGGTATTGCCGTACATGGCAATGAGTTACAGAAATACAGGTATTTTCTCCTGTAACGGTTTAGTTTTGAATAGTGATTATGTTAAAGTTAAAGAAAGAAAATTAATTTGGTGTAATGCTTTCACAACATCAAATGTGTCATGCCTGTTATTTTATTTCTGTCCACAGTTTGTCTTGAGCTGTTACCTGGGCCAATATGTAGCAGAGATGCATCATGGGAAACATACTCTTTTAAAAGGCTACTGATTTTCCAGAAAATGATTGAAAGTTTTAGATACAGAACACATGACATATCGGGAAATCTAGCTTTTTTTTGTAAATGTGTGCGAAATATGTATAATAGTTTCACAGGTCTGTGCAGTTTTTCAAATCAGTTTCTGGTGTTTACCATAATTCCCATAGGACGTGAAGGCACCAAAAGATCCTGATGTTGAAGGAGAAAATGTCCATATCTGACTCATATCTCTCCTTATCTGACTCAGTGGTCTGACTGATCATCCATCAGATCTGATTGTTTAATTAAGATTTTCTAGGGTTTTTCTAGGTTTCTAGGTTTCTTTTATAATACGATATCTATATATTTTATAATACTCAGTCAGTTACAATTTTGATCAAAGATAACTGTTCAGGATGTTTCTTCACCTTTTGCACTTTCATAATATGACCACTTGGATAGCCAAGCCCTCAACCCCTGAGACTCTTGTTAAGCATAAGCAGCTCAGAAATGAATGAATTAATTAATATCTTGTTAAGAGCAAAATCAGGGATAGTGATACACCTTTTAAATGTTTACTGTGGCTGTCTATTTCCCCTCTAAATAAAATATGGCTTTCACCTGCACTTTCCAGCTGGTTCGGACTTGTTTGGTTTTTAGAGTGTAAAGTGCCCCTTATAGTCACACGTGAACACACCACAGCACACAGTCTGAACAATGTGAAATTCCTTCTCTGCATTTAACCCATTCACCAAGTGAAGCAGGGGGCTGCCACCAATGAAGAGCGCGCAGGGAGCAGTGTGAGGGGACGGTATCTTGCTCAAGGGTACCTCAGTGATGACATTAGCAGTCCTAAAATTCGAACCCACAACCTTCTGATCATAGGGCCAACTCCCAAACCTCTAGGCCATCAGCTGCCCCATGCAGACGTAATAAGTAGTCAAATATTCTGACAAGGCCCATGCCCTAAACAAAAGGGCAAGTAAATAATTCAGCCAAACATGTATGGTCTCAGTATAATGTGCTTGGCAGGTGCCATTGCTCTCCACCAATGCAGAAGGTCAACACCCCAATCACACCTATGCTGGGACAGCCAATGACAGCAGCAGTTGTGGATATGCAATAATTTATTTTGTGGGACACTTTTCCTAATTAGGGTCATGCCCCAGCTTTTATCAGCGCTCGTTGGACAAAAGGTGATGAAACGCGCTGGACAGGTCACTAGTCCATCACAGGGCAGACACAAACACATTCACACTTAGAGGCAATTTGGCATCACCAGTTCAAGGCTTTGACGAATCAAATCAAAGGTGTAAGTGATTTTCATTCTTATAAGTTATTGTTACACCCTTTCAGTTTAAATAGCTCACAGAAGCTTTATTTGAACTAGAAGCTACAATGACAGCTTCTATGGCAACATATGGCGCACAAGCAGATACTCTTAGTAAAATATTACCTCTTACTGGATGTATTTTAAGCTGCAGCAATGAAAATACATAAAATGATGGTCATATCATTTTTAAGGGTGATTTCCGAGAACAAGTATTCGAGTAATACTCATTTGGACATGCGCACCTATTCTTAGTATGAGGACTAAAGCAGGCCCTTAAGAGGTTGAAAACTCTCTTATCGGAGACATAAAATCACCTGATGAACATGGACTGTGGGAGGAGGCTGGAGTTCTTTGAGGAAACCTACGCAAAAAAACAAGAGAACATGCAAACTCCACACATCCAAAGGATTGTTGCAAAACAATTTAGCAATTTAAAATGTAGCATTTTATGCATCAGGGAGAAGCGTATTTTGCTTTTCACATAGCACACAGCCTTTTAAATGCATGTTTAGGTTTGTGCACTGGTTTGGTATTTTACATGTGGGCAGAATGTGTGTGATACACCCAGTTTACAACTCTCAGTGGCAACTACTGCTTTTTGTTGACATGCCTACAGCTCTGGAAACCACGGCTCATCAAGAACTTTTCCACTTGTAATCATGACATTGCATTCATGTGCATCGCTCTCATAAATACAATATTTATCATAAATCAATATTTAAGGCCGTATTTGTCTTGTAATTGTCTTGGCATTGTTGTCCTTTAACCCTACTTGCTTTTGTTTTTCATAAGGTTGGGTAAGCTATGATTAGTATTACCTGATTTGTTTGTCATTTGTTTAGTATTTCTTGTTATTCCTTGAGTTTGTTCTGAATGTTCTTGCCTTCATTTTCACATTCACATTCACATTCCCCACCAAGCTAACACTTGTATCTTGTCTCCTATCACAATGCATTAAGCATATTGGATTTGAACCAGAACTATAACTACAAGGCTACAGACTGAGGGGGTATATCAGGTGAACCAGATTTATACTGTAGCCTCTACTTTTAGTGGACTAAATGTAATTTGGTGCTTGGCTGCTCAGTTGTTTTTTTTCTTTTTCTCAGCTATGTGGTGTAGATCAAGTACAAAAGCCTTAACATAAAAGTCTAAATGTAGTAATTCTAGGATTGGCCTGAATAATTTGAGTATTAGAGTGTTTGCTCCATTGGTAATCTGTTCTTAAAAGGGCAATAATGGCTACTATATGGTTAAATCTTAAAAACAAATAAATTACAGCTGGTTTAGTGCCCAGGTCACCTCACCTCAGAACCAACAAACAGCACCAGTTTTAATGCAGACGTTGAAGCTGAAAAAGCCAAGATGATTGCAATTATGCATCAAGTCAGCACTTTGCTGACAGGGCAAAAATCCTCAGTGCAAATATTTATGAAAGAGGACAGTATCGAGGTTTTGTTGAATCAAAACAAATGTGTAAGTGTTTTGATTCTCATTCTTACTCCATAATGTTAAGTTTTTTCAGTCCAAATAGCTCATGGAAGCGTTATTTATTTTATAGAAGCTACAACTACAGCTTCTATAGCAACATATGGCGCGCAAGCACATTGTCAGTGCATTATTGTCTCCCACGGGACATATTTCGAACTGCAGTAATGAAAAGACAAAATTATCGTTGTGTTATTTTTCAGCGTGACTTTCGAGAACAAGTATTCGAACAATACTCATTCAGACATGCCCATCAATTCTTAGTTTAAGGACCAAGGGAGGTTGTTAAGAGGTTGAAAAATCAGTTTATAGGAGACACAAAATTACCGCAACATTTATGTCAACCAGATCCAGAAGTTTGTTAAGCAACAGAAGTGCACCACTGAACAAGAGCAGATTTCCTAAGAGACGGCAGAAGGTCACAGCAGTGGAAGTCAGCACATGCCAGTAGGTATAGATGTGTCAAAGATGGCCAGATAGAGACATCAGCGAATCTAACCACAAGAAAGCTACAAGAACATAAAAGTTGCAAAGTTCCAAAGTTCTGTGAAACATGGGGCATGTTTGGCTGCCGGTGATGTTCATTGATCATGAAATGGCCATCAGCAGCAGCAGGATGAATTCTGGAGTGAACAGAAACAGTGAACAGTTTTTCTAGGCCAAAAAGTGAGATGTTCATGGCTATCCATCTGACTGCTCTGCAATCAACTGACCTGAACCCGCTGAGCAAATATGACTGCTTTACAGACCTGGCACCAGCAGTGCGTCACCAGAGAAGACACTTATTATGTCTATAGGAGAAGTAGGCATAGACTCCAAAGGATATGCAAAGTAAATATGACAATTTATAGAAGAATATGAGAGTTACTGAAATGAAGGAGCAATAATGGCAATAATTCCCTTATGCTGCACTCAGTACAGACGTACAGCAGTCCTCAAGTCATGATCAGCCTTGATGCTCTTGTTTCATTTCAAACCAAATATTTATATATATTCATAAACATGTACAAAGGCTGTAAGTTCTTAACAGAAACAAGAATTAGAAATAAAATTTCGTATTAAATATTAAATGAAGCATCTGTCACATGCAAAATCTGTCACATGACACTGTGCCAGACAATGTAGAATAAACAGTGATATTTATTGGGTATTTTCTTCTTTAAGACAGGAGCAGCAATATGGCGAAGTGATTCTTTAGCAGCGATATGGCACAAGTGAATCTGTATGACAGCAAGCAGTGTATAAAGATCACTCAGAGCTTGTACAGCTGAGTGACAGCTATGCACCACAGCTGGAATCACATCACTCTATGTCAGGTGCATGCCAGTCTGTGTGTGTATGTGTGCTTGTGTGTGTATATGTGTATGTGTACGTCTGTAAGTGACTAACATATGCATGTTTGTATCTGTGAGTCTTCATGCACTTCATGCCACTCATATTTCATTATTAAGATTTGGTTTCTAACAAAAGCTTTAAGATATTACAACAACTAATGGAAAATAGTTTCATCAGGATTCTGTTCCTCACCTGACATGATCTCCCCTTGGATCATGGATGCCTGAACCGTTATAGAAGGCGAGGGGGGCATGCGAGAAACCCCCCCTCCCCGAAAAACAGCCAAGACGTTGAGTGCACAGCACCCTCCCCACCAGACCTAACCCCTGCCCCCCCAACCCTGATTCTAGCCCCCCTATCAGTGTGTGTCCCCCACAGTAAAATGCTTCTGATGCCCCTGCATTAGATAGAACTTCAGGAGTTGGATCGAAGGTCTAATGCATAAAATTAACCTCCACCATATTTAGGGATGACTGAAATCATTTGGTCATATTTGGATTTCCAATAAGTGGAAATCTTAAGCCTTCAGGAA
Organism: Brachyalestes nurse; assembly: GCA_037974405.1. NCBI lineage: Eukaryota > Metazoa > Chordata > Actinopteri > Characiformes > Alestidae > Brachyalestes > Brachyalestes nurse. Next base: position 27,006,518 of record JBBPCY010000039.1, read on the forward strand.
GTTCTAGATATGTAACTGAATGTGAATACAAATTCCAGTCTGACTAGGTATCAGTGAGTTCGGTAAAAACGGAAAACAGTGGTAGTAGCTTTATGCCAGGCCAAGAGTCACTATAGAAGTGACACATGTAAATCTTTATGTAACATGCTTTACATATAAAGCATATGGAATGTGTTTTACAGACTTCAATTGCCTGCAGAACGAACAAAAAGTGTTCATTTGCACTAGCATTAGCTCAGTGCTAGCTAGGGTTGCCAACTTTCTGAACCCCAAATGCAGGACACTTTCTCAGGGCTGCCAACTTTCGTGTGCACAATAGGCAGCCTAGATGCGAGATGTGTGTGTCTCACGCTCATTGCGTGAGAGTTGGCAGCCCTGCTTTCTTGCAAGTGCGTGTGCAGAGCTCACCACTAGTGGCCAGTGCACACACACACACCAACAACCGTCTCATGAGTTTTGCCTCATGCTTACAGTAGTCTATTATTGGCTGACGGGGCTGTGATTGGAATACAGGACTGGAGCTGTACCTGAAGGGACAAATCAAAATCAGCCATACTTTGGGACGTCCCGGACAATTTGGGACGATTGGCAACCCTAGTGCTAGCACACAATTAAAATCCCTTAAGGGGCTAGCAGAAATTAACATCATAAAGATTATATTTTGCTCATCTTAAGACCTATAACTTTAATTGTCACACATCACCATGTCTGCTTTAATGCTAATTGATGATGTGTTCATGTCTTGACTTGATCTGGGAGCAAGTCAGATTTTTCTCTCAAGATTTTTCTCTTAGCGTTCGGGTTGGGTTAGATGTAGCATATCAGTTAGCTGTAATAATGCAGAACGTAAGACCCCACAAAGGTAGGAATACAAAGTTGGGTCCATGTGTGTGCGTACAGGCAACATCCTTCAAGGCTATCCTTCGACCTAACATCTCCTTTCACACTTTATTGCACAACGCGTCTGCGTCCACTGACCTGACTTAATGAGTAATTCAGGCAAATAAGACAGCAGGAGAGTAAAACCAACCCCACACCACTAATACTCCCTGCCCCCAAAAAGGGGCACTGGCAGCTCAGGATCATTTGGCGGTATGTAACATCCCTCCTCAAAAAGAAATTGGAGGTAATTGATTTTTCCCTCTCCCTTTTTCTGTTTCTTTCTGTCTCTGGTTCTCAAACTCCCTCCCCATTGTCTTCCTAATGCTATTAAATCAGGCCCAACAAGAGAGGGGGTCTTTGGGACATGTTGTCAAGGTGCAGTCATCAGCATGCATTAGTGAGGCCAGGGAGGCAGTGGGAAAGGGGGAAAAAAGCATGCCTCACCTAGCGTCTGCCTTCAAGGGATTAGCAAACACACAACAATAGCTGCAGAGATTAGCACAAGGCATGTGCACAATTAGCCGGCAAGCTGTAAACATCTTTGCGACGAAATGCGATTAGGGACACTTGAGCAGTATGGGTGTCTTTACATGCTTAATTAGTTGCAAACATACTCCTTTGCTGCGAATTTGTGTCATTTGATTGTTCGTTCTTGTTCCTTTCTTAAATTGTAACATCGTAGCTTTGCACTATGCTCCAATTAAGGAGGCTTTAGGCCTGGCAGCATATGGGATGTTGAAGGAGCAGTTCCATGTAAAACTGTGATTTTTCATTGGATGGTGTTAAATATACAGGAATTCCACCAATTGTTGAAAATTTGTACATAGGCTAATGAAATGGAAACAAAAGTCATTTGGAGAGACCAAGTCAGAATTGTTCACAGTGGTGGTAATAAGAACCACAATGTTGATACACAGAGTGGCTATGAATATGAAGTCTGATATCTGTTAAGATTGAGATGATTGTATATTTGTAATCATTTTGAAGGTTTTGGTGTTTAATTTGCAGTTACAGTGATGAGATAAATGCAGAGCATTGCATATAACTTTACATGTAAAAACTCACATTAGCTTCTGGTGGTATTACGTATATATTGCATTGTAGACATGAGACCCCTGGTTCCATTCACTACCACTGTAAATACCACATTCACTACCACATGGAATTATTTCACCACCAACCATAACATCAACCCATGCAGAATGACTTTGTTTACTACTTGAAATCGTAAGTTCAGAAAAAATTGGTGCAATTCCCTTTTTTGTGACACTCTAGATCAGGGGATGCCTGAAGGTTTTGTTTTGGCGGAGCAAACTGCAATCTGTTAAATGGACAAAACAGAAAAAAACAATAATCAAGTAAAGGAGGTAGGGAGGATTCAAACAGAGTTTTTAAAAGTAAAAGTAAATAAGAATATAAAAATATGAAAATTGGAATTTAATAAGTTGAATTAAAATCCTGCACTGCATTATCTTTGTCTCCAGAGTTAAGGTTACTTTCTGGTGGGTCATGTTCCACTGAAACTGAATTGTATGTTTCTCATTAGTTTAAACAAGATTTTTGCCAACATTCCATAAAGCTTGTCCAGTCTGGAAACATTTACCTTAGAAAGAAAACATTTGTGGCCATGCATAGGTGTCACTTCAGCATCGCCTCAGCCCCGTGTTCGGTGCTCCAGCTCACCAGCCTATTAGAGGGAAGTGTCCCGTCATGCCCCCCTCGTCCGCGTGCTGGTTTGTTTATGTTTGGGCGTGGCACCCTGCGCAGAATGAGTGTCCGAGCTCAGCGGCGGATTGCGTTGCTAAGCGCCAGCTCATTCAGTTCAGCTGTCTCTCATTTCATGTTAAGTCCTCGTTTAGTTGGATTGTGTCTTTGTTTTTAGTGGTCTATGTGTTTCCCCCAGTTGTATTTAGGGAAGCAGCCCCAGCAAGCGTGGGATCTCCATCATACACACCTTCATACGCCTTCATTGGTGCAGTCGATCTGCTCCTCTGGGAAGCTCTTTGGGATCTGGCTCTCTTCCTCGTACTGACCGTTGTCTGTTGTAGATCTTTGTCAGTGGACTTTGATTGTGTTCTGTCTTCCCTTGTTCTTCTAGCGCTTACCTCTCTTCTTCAAGACTCCTCTTAAGGAGTAAAATGCATCGGGTTCGCCCTGACAATGGAGCAACATCTTCGCATCCAAAGCTGAGTCTTACCCTCCTCCCTGGTCCGGAGCTGGCATGAGGTTTTCAAAGCTTCAGACTCCTTCTTCGGTGCCCCGAAATGACAAAAGGGCAATTGCATTTCGAAATTTACTGAATGAAAATACCACAGTTTTCATTTACAATAAATATTTACAATTAATACTGATATTAAGGATGACTGGTTTATAAAAATATAAAATGTATTCAATTTATTAAATTACTCGCTACTTTCCTATTTCTAAAGTATTTTCACAACAAAATATAGTGTTATGTTATAAAATACATTTTAGCCCTATTTTTTTGTCTCTTCCCCTTTGGCCAGCGCACCATAAACATTGCACTTTGGCCCACCCAAGGCAAACAGTCTTGGTGCAGTCCTGTTTTTAAAGCCCAGCAGTGTTGCTAGCTTTTGTTTTAAGCCACTCATGTCCGTTCTGTGACTAGTCACTGCTTCTAATTTGCGTGTTACCGTAAGTACTTTACTGCAAAGTTTGTCTTTTCAATTAGGTACCAATCTGAAGCCATTTTGTGTTTCCTTTGACAAACTTTGTTCCGAAGATTAAAGTCTAAATGAATAATTATGTTGATCATCAAGCAGCCATTTATCGCAACATCTTAAGAACTTGTCCCAACTGTGTAGTGGTCTTTGGTTCATCAAACAGGTAAAATGATGAGAAGAACCATTCAGAGCATGTGCTCTACAAGCTCAAGTTATGGCTCGTTTGCCACCTCGAAAAGTTCCTTCATGAGTATGGAGCTTGTGCTGAAACTTTCTCCATTCATCTTCGTCATTAAGGGTCAAAGACTGGAGATGAATGCACAAAATGGTTCGAACCGCCATATGTATTTGTCACCGACCTCAAATAAAGGCTCTGCACTAATTAAACATCTGTGCTGGGAGGATGGAATCACAGTGTCGGCTCCTTTCATTGCATCTGCCCACTGAGAAGCATGACGACAAAAGCAGGACGACGCAACATCACAACAATTCCCAAAGTCTGCTTTTGCACAGGTAAGAGAAATAATAAAGCTGCTTGATGATGGGGCACGATTGGGATTAAAGCGAAGAAATGTGGATTTATCTCTGTAGGAGATCTGTAATCTAATTTTAACCAATCATAATTCAGCCTGCTCTCGTTCCCCTGTTATTCCTTTCCTCCTTTCTTCATCTGTCTTCCTGCCATTCGTCGGCCGCCTTCGCTTCATTTGTCCAGCCGCCCTGTCAGGAAGGGTCTCATCTGGCCGTTTTTCAAAAGTGTGCATGGGGCTCAGCATCCAGATTCTCAGATTCTCATGATGAAAAAAGTGAGGCACTGAATTTAATTGGTTCAAATGTGTGACTTCCAAATGTACTTCCATATATATATGGAAAAACATTAGGCGTCTCAAGACCATGGCACAGTGCTGTATATATATTATATATAGGGTTTTTCTTTCAGCTGTTAAATGTATAAAGAAATAAAAAAAATAAAGATATAAGGTGGGTCAGTACACAGTACCAAGTATTTAATGAAATATATAAATATATTTTAAACAATATATACATTATATGTCCAAAAGTGTCACCTTCAAGAGAGCCCCCCCTCAAAAAACTCTGCATGATGCAAGACAGCACAAGCATCTGTTGGCTGACCCAGCAGAATTGGCGGTCAGTGTTCTCCTCCAAGAGTGTTTTGCTGTCCGGTGATGTTGCATTAGCGACAGCTCGAAAAGATGTGTTGGAGTTTTACGTGACTTGGAGGAAGCACAAGCTGGCCTTCACCCTCCTAGTGCCAGTGATGTTATGTGACTGGGGGAGTCCAATCTTTAGGGTGAAATTGGAGATGACTAAATTGTGGGGAAAATGTCTGACAGTATTTGTGCCATTTCTGAGAGTTTTCAACAGTGCTGTGAACTGAATCAGCTGATAATGAGGTCATGTAAACAAGCACACAAACACCAGTCACCTCTTTTTCACCTATTATTTGAATTTTGTTTTTGCTTTGACAGTGTAAGAAAAAGCGATATTAACATGGATGCTCTCAGATTGACCTGCTATCTGTAACTTTGCCTCTTTAAAAGGTTAAACAACAAGCAGAAAAGTCAAGCTTTCAAAAAGAATGGATCGAGTTCCAAAAACAACAGAACTGCATAATCAAAATGTTGCACAACCTCATTTTTGATCATATTTTCCCTGCAAAATCTACATCAACGACATCCGATGGGAGCTTCATGTTCTTCAAAGGGTCTTCCTTGGTGTAAAGTCCTTTAATTTCTTCCCAGACGTTGAACAGAGCTTCACTTATGATGAGTCACCAAAGGCCTATCCAATAAATGTCTGCTAATTTGTCTTCCATCAACTATGTGTATCCCTGCAACACAGTCACTACAGCGCTAGCTCCCACGCCGCCTCCAATTTGGTTTTCAGTCACATTGTGTTGTTGCCTCATTTGCCACTTTTTAAAAGAATATACTGTGGTGACCCTGAGCTCTGCAGGGTTGCCAGTTTATGTGCATTGTCCTGATAGCTCTTTGGACCACCTGTAACAGGAAGAGCTGCTATAAGCTAATAGTGTTCGCTTCTCTGCTGGTGTATGTGTGTATGGCATGGGTTTTAGCATTATGTCATATTTACTGTCAGCAGGGAGACTGGTGGCCATAGATAACCTCCCACTGCTTTCCCCTATAGCTTTTTAATCCTCCAGCTAGCCACCGAGCATTAAGAGCTGCATGCTGCTGGTGTGCTAACAGCCCAAATAAAGAGCCTTTCCATTCCAAGACACTTCTTGGACCACCTTCTGCTTTGCTGACATCCCAATACTGATCCATTTTTTTTGTTCATGTGGATCTTACTGGAGAGCAAGACTGGAGTGCTGTTTTGAAAGCTTGGCTGTATGTGGTTATGTGTATTGGCTACAATAAGCTAGGCTATTGTCCAGTTGTAATTAAAGGGCTTATATTTCATTTCATTGTTATACACAAAATTAAATAATGAATTCAACACTAGTGGATTACTCACTTTTACTTTTAAAGTACTGCTAAATAAACAAAAGTGCTATAACATTTAGTTTGCAAACACTTAACAAATAAGGTGCCTTTTAACAACAGTACAGTTACGTTCCGAGAGCATCCGCGTATAATGAAAAAAACGCATTGTTGAGTTTTGGTAAAAAAAATAAAAAAATAAATAAAAAGATGCCTATTTTATAATGTAAACTCTAAATATGCCCCCAAATATGGTCCCAAAACACTTTAAGTTCATTTTAAACTCAATGTAATACATTACCCTTAGCGAAAATGTAAAGGTAAACCCGTATTCTAAGAAAAAATGACAGAATCTGAAACACTTTAATTTCATTTTAAACTCAGCTTAATACATTACCATTAAAATATAACGGTAAAGCATTATTATTATTATTATTATTATTATTATTATTATTATTAAACTCTTATACATGCTCCCTCACAAATAATTCATGAAATAATTCATTTTTAGAAATCTTCGAGTGTTCAAATATGTGTTTAATTAAAATATATTGATGGCCCTTTATAAATAGAATAAAAAAACTCTTGAGATTTTCTGTGCCTCAGGCAGCAAGCAGCCTGTTAATTACACAAAAGACAGACTTTTTTGTGTTCTATGGACAGTACAAAAACATTAATACAGTTATGTTTTATATGAAACTGTAGCTGAATTTATGTTAATATGTACTGCATGTTACAAAATTAGTAAATTATATTTTTCTTAATAATTTAGCACTAAAATGTATGAGGAATTATATATTGCCACGAAAAAGGAAAAGAAATGTGGACTGCTGTTTCTTTCAATTAATTAATGCATGCCTGTTTTCTTTGGTATGTGCTGCCATTTTCTTTGGTATAAGCAGGGTAAATACAGCAATAATTTAATGTAATTTTTTGTAACAAACATTAAACCTTAATAATTATGTTACAAAATTATTAAATTATTTTTCTTAATAATTTGCAACTAATATGCTAAAAAAATATATAGCCATGAAAAAAGCAGAAAAAAATGCAGAAAATATTTGCAGTTTCTGCATTATTGTGGAGATTTCCGCATAAAACGATCAGTTAAGTTCTAAAAATAAATCAGAGTGAGACTAATTTCATGACTCCTGATCCACCTAAAACCTAGTTCACTGTACTCCCTTTACACCAGAGGTCCTCAACCACCAACTTAAACATTAATATAATAAAATTAATGTAACCTGCCACTGCAGGGCATTCACGTTTTATAAAATGATATAATATAACATTATAACGGGCACTTTCCGAGCAACAGTGTAATGTAGATGGTCAGTGGCCGCTAGAGGCCGCCATTGGATTTTATATTGGGTTGAACTTTTATTTTGAAAGAGGATGGTCATTGACCTATTACATGAAAGCAACAGCTGTTTTTTATTTCAGTTAAAGTGAATGTACTCAGTTACTGGTTGAAAGATGAGTTCTGTTTTGTTATATATAGTTCCTAGGTGTGTACCTGTCCTTTGTGTGTGTGTTTGCTGGAAAATAGTATTGGCCCTTGTGCTGTCTTTGTTTTGTTTCGCTTGGCTTAAATAAAAGCCTAGCAAGAAAAAATGGAAATCTGCACCTGTGCCTCCTCATTCTGGGATAGGTATGCACCCTATGTGACAAACAGCAAGTTATAATTTCTAAATCTGTTTTTTTTTTCTGAACTGGTACCAGCAGAAACATTTTTCTTTTTTCAGGGAGCAGCATAAATCAGTGGCGGCTCCTGGTCAATATTTTTGGTGAAACAAACCACCCTTCATCCCTGGTGCGCCGCGAAACAAACTCAGCACCTCGCCGAACCCTGAGCAGCTTGATTTTCTTGCCCTAAGTACCTACTTCACCTCCATGTTCTGCTGTTACTGCCTCAC
>JBBPCY010000039.1:27020602-27040486 GCA_037974405.1 Brachyalestes nurse
CGCAGTCCTTCTGTTTTCTTTGTCTGGGAGAAAGTGGAGGGATTTGTGCTGTTCTTTGCAGCAACAACACAACACTTGAATGTCTGGTTCAGCAGCCTTCCTTGGGATGACTCTAACCAGAGTCCTCCTTACATCAGCCATGGTCAGACAGAGGACCTGGTCACTGAGGGCCAAGTGGTCTTGCCATGTCGTTCTGAGCCTCATGCCATGCATTCAGCGCTCTGGAAGGGAGCCTCTTAAACACAAGCAGCTGGAGATGAGCTGTAGTTTGTGATGGCTGGGATGCCCTGCCACATGCTCTCCGTGTGGCTAGTGATTTTCTGAACATGTGCATGCATTGCTACTCTTATGGCCTGGGACAGGTTGACCCTTGCTGTTTTTCAGGACAGTTTTATCACCTGACCTGAGCGCAGTGTCATGGGTTCTCAGCAGAAGGCACACCTCTGTAGTCATCCCCAGCTCCAGGTTGGGGTGCATGGTCATGGTCTTGAAGGCAGAAATGTCATCTATGCATCTTGCTGATGTAGCCAGTCACCGACACCATGTACTCCTTTAACTCCAGGTTGGTAGACTCGTCATAGGTTGCAGCCTCCCTAAGCATCTCCCAGTCAGTACATAATGTGATCCAAAAGTGTCAATATACTTTATCTATCTATACTTTTCTTGCGTTCTTTGCTTTGAAAGGTGGTTATCAAGTGTGAAAAGGTTTTCTAGGCCTTTTAGAATCATGTGTTGCTCTGTTTCTTCATTTATTTAGTTTTATTTTACAGTTTGTAGTAACTAGAATCATTTTATTGTTATTTGTTTTTATATCATACACTAATTCCAAACTTTTAAACACTCTCTTACAGTAAAGTGGCCCCTTACAGTCACGCTTGAACGATGTGAAATTATATCTCTGTATTCAACCCATTTACTGAGTGAAGCAGGGTGCTGCCAGCAACACGGCACTTGGGGAGCAGCGTGTGTTTGGGGATGGTACCTTGCACCAGGCTAGCTCAGTGTTGCCAGTAGCAGTCTTAGGATTTGAACCCACGATTTTTTGATTGCAGGGGCTCCTCCCTAACCACTGGGCCGCCAGCTGCCTTCATTATAACAAATGAAAAGCAAACTATAAAAAAAATGCCACCATAGTTACTCAAATGAAGACAAGGAGCTTACGCAGAGCATGCATTAGACTTTATTGAATGATTTCGATCAGTTTATGAACTGAACAATGCAGTATTGTTTGGAGATTATTTGGCGCTCACAGCTCGTGTGTTTGGCCTCTTTACTTGTAGCCCTTGGACTGGGCTGAGTTCCACACCTCCTCTCCATCTCTCTCGATGACCAGGTTGCCGTCGTTGCGCAGGTACATGCGGCACATCTTGAAGCCTCCAGTTGCCTGGCTCTTGGTTTGCCAAAGCACCTTGTTGTCCCGCTTGTACATGACAAAGTTGCAGTCATCTTGCATGCACAGGCGGTGGGCGTCTCTCATGCCACCAGTGTCAGACGACCACACCTGCCTCCAGCCATAGATGGCAAAGTTGCCGTCTTCCTGCAACACAGACACATAGCAAAGATGAAAAACTGTTTTCAGTGAGAGTGAAAATGAACCTAGTAAAAAATGAACCTAGTAAAATATGACATGGTAAAAACTGACATAGTTTTCATATGAAGTTATATTGTGGCAAAGCATTTGAATGCTTATTCTGCATCAGCCAAGACACACACACACACACACACTCAGGTAACTGCACTTCTACAGTGCGGTGCAAAAGTCTTACATGTTTAAGAAATGATGTGAAACCGTCTGTAAGCATTTATTTGTTCCAAACATTAGAACAAAAAAAAAGAAAAACATAGTGAATTGTTGCTTTTTAAAACCTTAAAAAAGGTTTGATCTTGAAAGGTTTGATCTTTTTAACATAGAAATAGAACAGAAATGGACACCGTGTCCCAATTTCTCATTATTTGTGAACTCTGAGGCCGACTCTTACCTGGAAAACAGCCTTCCACTCCTTGTTGTTGGACCACAGGTAGTCTCCCCTGCGGAGCTCATCGTACTTGGACATGTAGTTTGTGCTCATGGTTCTGAAACAGAATTTGTACATTTACTGACAGCACTATGACCTTCATATTCAGCACCAGACCAGGTGAACATAGATGGGTGGAGGAGAGCCACCTGCAGGTGCGAAAACTAGACCTGTCTGATCTAACACTGTCAAGAACACAAACCAACATATAAATGGAACTCTTCGATTACTTTCAGTGGATGCTATGAGTGACTACATTCATAAACTTTTATATTAATACATGATGCCATTGTGTGCAGCATCCTGGCAGTGCTAAAAAGTCCAAAAGATGAAAGGACTTTTGAACACTCTCATAAAGGCCTCATAAGAAGTCCAGCCTGTTTACATTTAAGGCATTAAAAACCAATGGCTAATCCTAGAAAATAAAATGAATTTTTAATGCAGGAATAAGTACTCACAGGTTGGACTGGGGCTTCAGTGGAGCAGACAGATGAGGCTCTAACTCTGAGACGATGCGCCGATGCTTAAAACCTGTTTTATAGCTGAGGATCAGAGGAGGGGGCTGGTGTCGGCACTAAGGCCTTCTTTCATGCCTGAGTGGGATGCATGAGACCAATCTCCACTTAGATGCGAATGTGTGCGCTTCCAATTTGATTGGAATTTGAGATGCTTTAATGTGTATATTAGATCGCAGTGATTAGGGTGTAATTGCTTTAAGCTGCTTTTGCTGACTAGACTGTTTTATTTTTTTTATTGCCAATTTTCAGCTTGGTTCAGCACCTCTGTGAAGTTGGTTATTTGACTCAGCATGTGTCTGTTTTTATATAACTTTTATCTTTTTCCCACCATAAATTTGCAGAAAATATTCAAATTGATTTATTAGTGGATTTTTACGTGACAATTCATCCAATATATGCATAATGTAGACTCAGCTATTACATGCTGTCAAGTAGTCAGAGGTGAGTTGCTTCCCTAAACACAGAAGGAGATGAACAAAACCTGTGATGTATTAAAATTTCTGAATTATTTGGTAAAAAAAATCATTCTGAATGTCACTCACTCACTCACTCTTATTCCTCACTAGGGTCCTGGGTACCCGGAGCCTGTCCCGGGGTGCTTTGATCTAAAATGGTCAATGGTTCATTGTAGAGAAACTTACTGACTTTTCTTTACAGTGGTGGTAACAGGAGCCAGGGGTCAAAACATTCCTACAACATGAATATAGCCATTTTATTTACTATTCAAGATGACCATTTTGCTTCCACAAATGTGGTGTTAAATATCAAAATAGTCATAACCTATTTTGTCTTACAACATCCTGCATGTACCTTTCCTTCAAAACATACATTTTGAACAAAAACCTCATTTCAAACTGTCGAAAAACAATCAGACATCAGAATTCTTCTTTCTGTGAAGAATTGTTTTAGAGGCATTAAATACATCTGGTTCCCAAACCCCCCCACTGAGCACAATTAATCTAATCACTCGGAATGACTCACTACTTAATTATACTGATATTTTAAGCAAAACTGTAGAACCTCTCAGCGCAGCCAGAATCCATCAGTATAGTAACTAAGATGTGTTATGCTCTGTTCTTCTCATATTGGTGTACTCTTAATCTCAAAGAGAATGATCATTCTTAAGAAGTCAGTGGGGTATCCTGAAACACAAACTGAAACACAAATTAGTTCTAAAATAGTAATGACTGAAACTTTAGATTACTTTCCTCATAAATATGCTTGAAAGGAAATACTGTGCATTCATTTTACATTAGAAAAAATAAAACTATGTAAAACTATTTAAAAGTGGGAAATTCAGTTAAAGAGTGACTTTCATTGAAGGCCATGCATGTCCTGTATTATAATGACCAAATATATTGCTGTCCATTACAAGATGACTGTTAATCCCTAAATAACCACAGTTTCTTACATTTAAAAGCGTTTACACACTGATATACGACCTGACTGAACATAGATGGGGATGAGTTGCAGTTCATTACTTCTAGTGCTATTAATCTTACATAGTACACCTGTAACTATAAGAAGGACTCTATAGAAATATACATAGAAACATCTAACCTCAGTTTATGAATAAAAGTACACATTCATCAGATTCCCTTTAGCTGACCTGCAATCTATCACATTTACTCTTATGAGATTATGTGACCTGAGAGAGTTTCACCAAAGCCAAACTTGAACATAGTGAACACACTTGATGATGATGTTATGCAGCAATTTTTAACATTTTTTTCCAGTGAAGGGACACATTGAGTTTTACAGAGTGCCTGTGTGTAGCTCACTGTCCTGAGTAAAATACTGAAGGCTTCACTTTCAGCCATGAGGGACGAGTCTCTTATAGTTGTGGTTTTAGTGGGTCACAAGGTAAGCAGAATGGATAGAAGCAATCTATAGCAAAGGATTATCACCTATTCTAAAGAGGTCAGTCAAAGAGTCAAGATGGGATTTAACTAAAATGAGATTTTAGAATTTTTTTATAAATTGACATTGAATACTGTCATTAAAAAGAGTTGTTTTCAGCATAAACCTTTCCGTAGGAATCTGCTGATTCTGCCATTTCATTCTTCCATTTCACGACAATATACCACCATGTCATTCCCACAGTCATCATTTATTTATTACATTAATGTTTGTATTTTGCACTGCCATCAATTGCCTTTCTGGGATAATAAATGATAAATAATAATACCATCTACTGAACTGAAATATTTGCAAATGTTTTAGCACCAGCAGTTTTGTCAACAGGAGATGTCTTAAATGTTAAATGCAGCCAAATGGAAAAAAAACTATAATTTTGCAATAAAATGTAGAGGATGTGTTTTGATATTCTAACTAAAAATATATACAAATTGTTTACATTTGAATGCAAAATTACTGGGAAAAATGTTATATTTAAGCTTTTTCTATGTGAAGTATATGCAGTATGTTGTTTTCAACTGCAAAATCAACAAAACATGTAATCTGACCAGACAGTGATCTAAAATGGACAAGTTATTTATTTTTCAACCTTGGGGAAAAGCAGCAAAATATTCCAAACATAAAATCACACCGTGGTCTGAACAACTAAATATAATCTCAGTTGCTTCAGTATTAGGTGTGTCCAGACTTTAGTACAAATTGTTTTCTGTTTCACTGGAGAAATCTTTTTTTCTAGATATTATAGAAGTTCAGGTTTTCTGCTTCTCATGATACAAGTAACACCAGTCACAAATTTGCAATCTTTGCAAAGCCTTGCATCTCTTGACAAATTTGCAAAGCCTTGCATCTCATGACAGATTCAGTGTTTTAGTGCATATTTTCTTCCTTTATTGTCCATTTCTTCTTCTCAGTAACAGGTTCTTGAGCAGCGCTGAGTTGTCTTTCTCACAGTGAAAGGATGGACAGAAATACTCGTGAACTTGAAGCAAGACGAAGCTTGTTTTTCTCCCGTCTCTCAAGGATGGAAGCTTTCAGCGCCGTTTATTCATTTAGAACAGTGTTGGTGATCTACCAGGTCTTGTTTGGTTAGTAACAGTTGCAACTTTAAACCTTTTTTGATCCCAACTTTTGTAAATGACTCCACTTTTTTACTTCTCCTTTGACTTTGCCCTTCCTTATGCAAGTGCGTGATTTTCTAATCTCAGAAATCTCTCCTTTAACCATTTTAGATGCTCACGAGGAGAGAAATGTGGCAGCTGAGGTGTGGCTGGGAAGCTGCTTGTATAAGTATGTTTCTCTGAAACAGAACATAATGTCAGTGAGAGCTTTGTTGAAGGACATAGCTGTAAGTGGTTGGATTTAAGACTGGAAGGCCGTAGTGTACAGGGGAAAGACTGAACAAGTTAAATACTTAAATATTGTGAGATTCTGATTTGATGTTATAGTTTTGGTAATGTAACTTGTAGATTTTTATGGACTGTACTGTAACACCATGGTATTCTCATTTGGCAATACTGATGTGTCACAAAAGACCCACTTGGACACAGGCAGCGTATTCTACTTGAGCTTTATTGAGATAAATCAACAGCACAAACACAGAGCAGCAGAGCCAGATGGGTTGTGGATTTGTCTGTGGTGCTGGCCACTCAGTGGAGCATTGCTCTTTTCACTTCTGCCCCCTGGACAGAGCTGAGTTCCACACCTCCTCTCCATCCTTTTCGATGACCAGGTTGCCGTCGTTGCGGAGGTACAAGCTGCACATCTTGAAGGCGTCGGCCCTGTGAGTGTTAGTGTGCCACACCGCCTTGTCATCCGTCCTGTACATGACCAGGTTGCAGTCCTCCTGCATACACAGGCGGTGGGCATCCCTCACTCCACCCGTGTCAGACGACCACACCTGCCTCCAGCTGTAGATGGCAAAGTTGCCATCTTCCTGTAGGTGACATTTAAACCAGGAGAAGAAACAAATCAGGAGCACACAAATGCAATGTTAATGTTGGCAACTGCATGCATGTTGTTTTACAGTAAGAGGTGATGAACCATATGAAGGAGAACACTGTAGATCGGTGAGAATGGAGAGAAACCATTATAGAATAGTCCAGTTGGAGGATTTTTTTACAACAGATTTTTTACAACAGTGCATTTGGAGGAAAATGTTTAAGAACAGTAGGAACGCAGGAAAGCGTTGTAGAACAGTGCAGATGGTGGAGAACATTTTATAACAGCGAGAATTAAGGAAAGCTTTCAAGAACTGCAAGATTGAGGAACTATATTATAGAACAGTAAAGGAATACATGGAGTAGACTGGATGGAGTTAAACATCCCAGAACCATTTGAAGGGGGAGAACTTTGGAACACTGAAGACCCTCCCAATAATCATGGATTGGGTTTGTTGGAGCATGTTGGGTTGGTGTGCTCAGGGATGAATATAAATGGCACATAAGGTCGGAAGCAGCCAGCGAATAAGTGGAATCAGTGATTTTTACAGCCATTTTTCAAAGGTCAGCAAGAACATTTACCTGAAAAACTGCTTTGTACTCCTTGTTGTTGGACCACAGGTAGTCTCCCTTGTGGAGCTCATCATACTTGGACATGTAGTTCCTGCTCATTTTCTGAAATGAAAGTAAAAGCTAGAATAAATGCCATTTTATAAGGAGAACAGAGGTGGATCTTTCACAAAGCAGGATATCTCAGTTGGCCAGATAGCAAGCCAAAAATGAAAACTACCCGATAGGGTTATTTAGCTAACTGAGGAACCCTCTTATAAATACATTCCCACAGATTTTCTACTTCTCCGGTATTATATGCTAAACATGCCAAGCACTGGTGAAATACTTACAGGCTCGTCAGGCTTTAGATGGTCAGGCAGGCAAATCTGTAGTTCCAGGCAGTGTAGCTACAGCAGACCCAGTCTGTTTTATAGCCCCGGAGGAGAGGAGTTAACTGGGGAAAATGAAATTAGTCTTGATTTGGAGAGCAGAAACACTTAGTGACAAATCTTCAAACATTTTGAGCTTAATCAAATATAATTAATCAGATAACAGTAAACTTCTCAAGCCTAATTCTTTCAATTAAAGCTGTGAAGAAAACACTTTCCTGAGAAGGCTGGATTTCTAAATAGAGTCAGTGACAGGCATACACGATTCATTTTTTAACTGACTGCCTATTAACAGGAAAGATAACGGGCGTGATTGAGGGAGGTGTGCATCGCATATTTCCTTTAATAATGACTGGTTATCCCTCACGAATTCATGGCACAAAATCAAGGTCAGATTTGGATAATTGTGTTCCCATACTTGGTGTTAACTTTCCACACAAAGTAAGGCTTCTAACATCTATGTTGAAAATAGGCCCATTCATTATTTGCCACTGTATGGGACCATAGGGTGTACATTTTTAACCTCACAATGATTCAGTATGGTTACTTCCGAGATTAATCTTCAGCTAACAATTGGAGGCATCAATCTTAAATAATCAAATTACTTCAGTACACTGAAAGTACACTTTTGACCAACAAGGCTCAAGCAAACCTTACCTTAAATGTCTTTTAAAGGTTACTTCACTTTTCCATATTTGCACCATAATGTAATGTGCAGAAATCATGGAAATGGGTTATGCGTAACATATAAACATTAGTAAAGTTTCAAACCAGACTATTCACACCCAAGTGCCAATGGTCAATACCTGGACATTCGGCTGTTAGAACGGTCTGTTTAAATCAAATGGCAATAGAGAGGTTGGAAAATTATAACTGTTTTTCTGAGTACCACACCAGTTACAGTGTTTGTACCCAAACATTTTTCTGGGAGCCTAAGATTATCTCTATATGTACACTGAATGCATGGTTTCATTTATATACTATTTATATGGGGCAGCTGGATGGCCTACTGGTTGGGGTGTTGGCCAGGTTTGGGTTCAAATCCCAATTGTTAGTGTCACCACTGAGGTACCCTCGAGCAACCCACACACTGCTCCCCGGGTGCCCCTTGTTGGCGGCAGCCCACTGCTTTACTTGGTGACTGGGTTAAAATGCAGAGAAAGAATTTCACATTGTGCTGTGGTGTGACTATAAGGGTTAATAAATTAAATGTAGTAGTGCTGTTTATACAGTTGTTTTTTATTTAGCCTGAGAACTTTATTTTGACAAAATTCTAATGATTCCAGGGTCCTCAGCAACCCATTCAAAAGTGCACAAGGAATGATAACATGTCAGATGTCTAAGCGTTACACTTGTGTTAGAAGAGTATGTATGGTGACAGCTAGATTCCCTTTCTAATTCTGGCCCTTATAGTGCAAACCAGTGAGCTAAAACATTATGACCACTTGCCTAATATGCTGTACATGTTAGCCCAAACAGCTCTAGCCCACAAATTAATGTACTGTATAATACCTTTGATGGTGCTTTGTGGCCTTGTAAATCATGCTAGGTGGAGCTAGATTTTTTCAGCACATCCCACGCAGCCTTGTTTGGACCGAAATTTGCAGAAGTTGGAGGTCAGGGCAGCACTTTGAAATTTTCATTGTGTTTCACAAATCATTCCTCAACAGTATGTGTGCAGTATGGCAGGGAGTGTCATGAAGAGACTGCCCTTGGGGAATACCATTGCAATGAATGGGCGTACCTGATCCCTTGTTAGGTTTTTGTTGGATGCCAAACTGACATCCACATAAATGCGCAGACCCAGAGATTCCCAGCAGAACATTTCCCAGAGTATCACACAGCCTCCACCAGCTTCCTTCCACAGTGGATTCTGGTGTAATTACTTCTGTCGATAAACAGGTTACTAAGCCGCTCATGCTATGTTAAAGAAAATGGGACCATAAGACCAGGCGACCTCCTTTCATTGCTCAAAGTTCCAGTTCCGATGCTCATGTGCTTTCGGTGTTGGAAGGTGGTTAGCATGGGCACTCTGACCAGTGTGCAGGTACACAGTCCCATATTCAGAAGGGTGTGATGCATGTGTCTTGCGAAGCATTTATCCCGTGACCAGTGTTAAAAAAGGTTGAACAGTCTTCATTGCTTGTACGAACTGACAAGCCTTGTGCCCGACATCCTGTTTTCAGTTCATCCTTCACTGGACTGGTAGGTACCCATCACTGCTGACTGGGAGCGTCCCACAAACCATGCTGTTTTAGTCATGCTCGGACCTGGACATCTCCACCAAGAAGTCCCCAAATTATACAATACCACCAACACTGTAGTACCTTCATCTTTTTGATCTGTCACTAACATACTTGTAGGAGACATCAACTAACAAACACCTGCTGGCTAGCATTGCCTAAATGATGAGAGGATCCTTAACTGGCTGCATCACCCAGGATCAAACTTACACTTTCCTGATGATGGGGGCCAGTGCTCAGACTGTTGCAACACTCAGGAGCCCCCAAAAGAATTTCTGAGTAAGACATTGTACATAGCTAAGGAAATTAAAGACTGTATAAATAAAAAGAAAACACCCTCAGTCTACAGGCATTGATTAATTAATTATAATATTCTTTTCTTGCTAGCTATGTTGACCCCATAACTCCAGTGCAAAACTGAAGGGGCTAACTTGGACATGAAACATCTCTTCGCTGACTGAATATGTTCAAAATAACAAGGAAATTGTGCACATTTGATTTAAAGCAATTGTGTACTATTGTTTTAAATTCTTTAATGACACTCTTAGTGTACTGAAAAGAAATGTCACCCTGAAAGTTTAGGTATACAATTTTAACAATTGGTAACTGAAATAACTGGTTGTAAAATGTCTTTGCAGTTCAGCAATGCAATAATAAATATCAATAAGGGGAATTTTCACTGATTTAACAAAAATTCTACATAATTTCTACATAATTTAATCATTTGGATGCAAAAAAGTCTAGAATTAAATGTTACATCCTAGAGAAATTAAAGAAATGTTCTCAGTTATGATAGGAAATAAACATCTAAAGCATCATATGCCTCAAAAAGTAATAAAGCTGAAATTGTTACAAATACCTCTTAGGCATCTTAGGCATCTAAGGATTTGAAAGACACGTTAAGAGCAGAGTAAGGAACATAGCACTCAGAGAAATTCAGATCATTCAGTATTCAGATTATTCCCAACATTTCCATCATTTTAGCATATAGTAAACAAAATGGCTCAATTTGCATCTTAGACGTGGGGCACCTAGTTTGGTAGGTTTCCCTACAGCACACCCATTCATATAAAATTACTCAGAAGTACTCTATTTGCATCTCAGTGACTGAATTATGCAAACGTGTTGAGGGCCTCTTTTGGATGTACATATAGTAGTCCACTAGACTGGATAATATACTTAAGTGGCCCCTTATAGTCATGCATGAACACACCACACCACAGCACAGTGTGAACAGTGAAATTCTTTCTCTGCATGTAACCTATTCACCAAGTCAAGCAGTGGGCAGCCACCAGCGAGGGGCACCCAGGGAGCAGTGTGTGGGGATGGTACCTTCCTTAAGGGTACATCAGTGGTGCCACTAACGGTCCTGGGATTCAAACCCATGACCTTCTGATGGCAGGGGCAACTCCCTAAACCACAAGGCAACCAACTCCCCTATATAGTATAAATACTAGTATGAATTCTGCTTTTTCCTCTTATGTTTTCACACAAGTCTCTGTGTAGGTGACAGTTTCATGCTCAGATGTGCTGATGAGGGGGAAAGCTTTTATCCTCCTCTAAGAGCTCCTGATAATCTCTCTGTTGGGGAATATGGTCTAAATCCCAGTGTTAATCCAAAGTCACTCCAAGTAACCTATGGAATGCAAGGAGTGGTGACACCTGAGGTTTCCACATATAGTAGTTTAATAGTGAGGCATTTAGGCTTCTTATTCGTCGTGGAGCAAAACTGAACTAGAACATTCATTTTTAATTTGCAAAAGATTCTCCTTAATTTTGCAGGCTGTGGAGGTGGTGGTGTCACTGTCGCTGTTGTTGCTGTTGTTCTTGTTCCTCCTACGGCGGCTCGTGAGGCTCACTCTTCTTTCGAGTTCGCGAAGTAGCTTTCTCTTCCCTTCAATGACGATGGGTGACATGATATTCGAGGAGCTGGAGGACCTGATGCATTTTTCCGTCCACGATTTACCAACCCGTGGATATGCAGTCATGGAGGAGATCCGACGACAGGGGAAACTCTGCGATGTCACGCTGAAGGTACGGCCGGTTTCTCTGAAAACCCTTTTTAACCAGCCGCTCGCCCGACCTGCCGGCTAGGCTAAGCTAGGCTAGGCTAACAGAGCTGTTCGGTTTGAGGAGAGGCTGGAGTGCGAACACAGCCTTAAAGCTGGTGTCAGCGGTGGCTCTCGTCGCCTCCGAAATGTGCAACGATAACACAGATGATGACGAACTCGAACTAGTGAGAAGTTGTGTGTTTTTGAGCTCAGCCGGATGGTTAAGCTAGCTAGCTAGCTACCACTTATCCACTCCATTACTGTGTTAGCATCCAGGACTAGTAGCGTGTTTTGTGACAACAGGGCTTTAGTACAATATTCAGTGTCAGAAGTGGGTAATATATGTGTATATCACGTGATTTATCCTGTCTCTGAGGGACTAGAACCCTGTGCTCCCCCTCAGCTGTCTGGTTGATGTGTGGCTTGGCCAGAATATTTTCCAGTTTTGGTGATTTAAAAAATATCAGTATCTCGACAAAACAAAGGTAGGGTGTAGAGGAGAGTTACTGCTCTATTGGCGATGACTATGAGGGTTAAAACCGAGGCTGAATTCCAGACGGATCCCTGTTGAACCTGTAGGGCACTTGTCTGGGTGTAGAATAACTTCACCTGTGTAGCACAGGAGGGAGCAAGGGGTCTTTTGACAGTTACCCCAAGAGGAGATTGTAATGTCAGCAATGATTCACCCATGAAAAACGTTTTTTGTTGTAGGATTAATCCTGATCTCAGTCTAGGAGAACCATAAGTACAACGGTGGAATGTGATTTAATGTCACAAGTGTTGAAAATCAAGCTTTATCTTCAAGTTTATCTCCTCACTCTCGGGAACCACGGGTTGAATTTGGAATTTGCATGTCATTTACTTCCATTCACCCATACTCATGGTGCAAATTTAGGGCTGTGCGATATGGACAAAATGTTGGTATTGTGTGTTGGTGCTGCTACAAATTGCGGTTGATAAGCTAATTGCGGTCATTATATTAAAGGACACATATGATCACTTTTCAGGCACTAAATATGCTTAAAATTGTTTTTAAATGTACATTTATACAGTTATCCATATTGTCCATACATGGAAACTAAATTGCATAAATGGCTGGTTTTCAAATAATAGAAAATTATATATATACATCTAAGAAGTGTTTCAGTCCAATGCTGATTTTTGAATGAGCTGAAATACAGGCCAGCCAATCAGGAAAGATATCACTGATGTATATCAATTGTAAAGGCACAGTAATAGAGAGATTTAATTTCTAAAGGATAAAAATGGTAATGTAAGAATGAGCTGTAGCCTTATATTGTGGTACACAAACCCACACTAACATGGGGGGAAAAATCAGTAGAAAGAAAGTGCAGAGTATAGGCTCTTTTTAAAAAAAATCAAATCATTGCCTTTAGTGGTTAAACATTCATCAAATTAATTAGATTTTTGTTAGATTACACAAATTGCTTGATTCATAACTCTCTTGGATTTGTGATTGGTCACCCTGTTGAACACATTGACTGGTTAAAGGCTTATTTGCATATTTTTGCCTTCTGTGGTATCAGCACTGCAGAGACAGATATTGCAATGACCATTACCAGACAATATGTTGTGCAACCCTAAACCACAGGCTTCCTTTTCTTCACCATGTTTTTACTTGGGAGCGTGCAGGATTGTGGCAGAGGTCATGATTGCCTCGGCTGACTTGTTTGTCTTATAATGGGTAAAAATACAGCTCCAAAAATATCCTCACCACCATCTACTGACTCGTGTTTAAAATGACAGAAAATGGGCCACCCACACCTTTGAGATACTTGTTTATTTTTTTCCATGCACTCATTGGGCCATCATTTGTCCGTGCCAACCCCTGATTATTTGGCTATGTAAAACCAGACACACATACATTCCCTGCTTTTAGCTGCCCGGTTTGTTCAGATGTGCTCATATCCCCATGACTCGACAGAACTGACTATGTGGCCAATCACCGTCTGTCCCTTTGTTAAGCAGCGTTATGACTAACTTCAGATTATGCAGTTAAAGCTGCACTCTCTCCTCCACTCTCACCTCCAGCACTGTGTTTGTTGCATTGGATCAAAAGCCTCTTTGGTGGGCTGAGCGAGTGATTAATTCTGCGCCTCACCTGACCGGCACACGACCTGCCTGTCCCTTCGATTCTTCTGACTAAAAGTAACCACGCCCCACGCACCTGCCCGACAGGTGATAAGCTGATGTAAATCACTGATGTCTATGGTGGTTTTGCTTCCTTCTACCTTACAACTGCCTCTTACAAAGCGTTCAGACTGTGACTTCAGGCTCAGCAGCCAGAACCTGAGCGATGTTAGAAATACAAAATGCTCAAGATGTTAATTTGTTTTAACACTGGTTCTATACACTTTCAAGGTTCATGTCAGGAAATATAGATGTGCTATTTGAATAGGCCTTATATTACTGCTCGACATATTGTTGGAATCGACTGGGCTTTTTTTTCGGGCTGTATGACGCATGTAATGTCATAACGCTCATTCAATACAATAAACATGTCTTAGATTGGAGAGCTTTAAATAAATGTTATTTGATGTTGTATGCATATTGCGTGTAAAACGTTTTGAAAGGATGCTATGAAAGCTTTACATTTACGGCGTTTAGCCGTATGTGTGACGCTCTTATCCAGAGCAACGTTCATCAGTGCTCAAGTAGTCCACATCTGTAAAGCTATACTTAAATCAACGTCCGCTATTCAACCAAGTTACTGCAGGCAAGATACACCTAAACGACACCTGTCAAAGAAAAGTCAGAGGTTAAGGAAAAGTAAGGACGGCATGAAGATAAGAGTAAGGTTTTTTGTTTGTTTGTTTTTTTTTAAGTGAAAATGGGGAAGAAGAAATAAATAAGCAGAAACGACAAGCTCAGTGATTTCAGCTCAGTGGTCTATTCTTCAGTCCAACACTTACACTTATCTTTACCACGACACTCTTTCTGCGATTTCTTCAGTAAGCTATAAATAGCAGTGCTTGGTTTAGAACAGTATTTTGAAAAAGCAGAATGCCGGGCGTTCAGTTTTGGTTTCTAAAACTACCTGGAACTGCTGGTTTTGCAGTTCTTAATACACTAGTGTTTAAAGGTTTGGATTCATTTACTGTGCTAACATTTTGTTCTTTTATATGCAGTGATGATTTACATAGTATGTTATAAATATTAAAAAGTATTTGCCCAGAGGTGTTTCTAGATGTTGTATTGAATATCTCACGAATTCTGTGAAAACACAGTTCTAAATACTGTTATTACTGTAAATATGTAATATAATTATCTATTAGATTCATTAGGGATAATTTTAGATTTGATTCATTGTTTTGCAGTTTGATTAATAATGGATGTTATATATTTGATTAATGTTAAGTAGCTTCCTTAGTCTTTTTTAGTTCATCACATTGGACGCTTCTTACATATATTGGTTTTTACTTGCAGTTTCCTATGGTTATGGTAGATACAGATGAACAATTACAGATGTAACTTATTTGCGAAGGTTTAGAGCAGGGGTGCCCAAACCTCTCCAGAAAGGGCTGCTGTGGGTGCAGGTTTTCGTTCCAACCAAGCAGGAGGCACACCTGATTCCACCTCTGTAATCAGTTGGGCTTGGTTTTCAGTTACTCAGGGGTGGCTTCTTTTTGGTTGGAACAAAAACCTGCACCCACAGCGGCCCTTTCTGGACAAGTTTGGACACCCCTGCCATAGACAAAGGCTAGAATGGCTCGTCAGTGTCTGTGCATGAAAAGAGGTCGAAATAAGTGGGTTGGCTTGCACTTACAGCGCAATATGTTTCATGCAAAAAAGTGAAGTGTTTTCACAGCTTTACATCGCAGCTTCGCTTTCTTCTCTGTTGGCCTTTTTTCGAGCGATGCTTCCTCTCTTGCCCTGCCATCTCACTGGATATCGATGAATGGATGAAAAGACTGAAATGACCAAAATGAACAGGGTGAATTCTGTGCCGTATTTGTCATGCCAAAAAAAGGGGGGCA
This sequence comes from Brachyalestes nurse, assembly GCA_037974405.1. Taxonomy (NCBI): domain Eukaryota; kingdom Metazoa; phylum Chordata; class Actinopteri; order Characiformes; family Alestidae; genus Brachyalestes; species Brachyalestes nurse. The sequence continues at coordinate 27,036,223 of JBBPCY010000039.1, forward strand.
GGCTGTATCCATGGCGTGCCTCCTTCTCCTTTGGAGGGAGCGTTTGAGGGTTCTTTCTTCTGGTTAGGCTTCTTGGTCCCACCCTCGTAGCTGAAGCCCCTCCACCCAGCGTCGGGTTTTAATTACATCTCTTTGGTCGGGGCCATTAGCTTTACTTTGCACTCCAATCCGAAGGCTTGCGCGCTCGCTAATTTAAAGGGTTCTCAAAGCCTGCGGGACTTTTTCATATCCTTTCAGGCAGAGCGTGCTTAGAACGCCACAACTTTCATGTGGAAAACAGTGTGTGTGTGTGACAAAGGCACTTAGCTACTATTAATGTCTGCATCACTAAGCCTCACTGAGGTTTTTAAATGGGCTGTCAGGCAGCGCTGGGCTTTGAACTCGGCATCAGGGTTGCGCTGCCTAACCAAGAACCAACAAAGGCTGTGGAGCCTCACTTGGTGTGTGTGTGTGTGTGCATGTATGTGTGTGTGCATGTATGTGTGTATGTGCATGTATGTATGCGTGTGTGTGTCCGTGTGTGTGAGTGTATGTGTGTGTGTGTGTGTGTATGTGTATGTGCATGAATGTGTGTGTGTGTGTGTGTGTGTGTGTGTGTGTGTGTGTATGTGTTTTCATAGGCTAAATGCACAGCTGGGGTAAATTCACTCCATTGTGGGCAGCCTGATGTTTCTGAGCGTCCTCCAGAGTGAAGTGCATGGAGAGTCAGTGTAATGAAGTGTGCTCCTATTGTCTGGAAGTAGGGCAGTGGCACAATGCACTAGCTGTGGACCGGGCTATCTCACCCTGGCTGCAGAGAGCTATTATGCTACCAGCCAGGTGATTCACACTAAGAGACCCCAGAGTGCTTTCTCAGAAAGGAAAAAGAGGGAAATCGTAGCGTTTCTAACAGCCAGAGCTCTGCTGTTGCCGGATGTGAGCTTGTGTTTTAAATGCATTTTTAACTACTCGGTGGAACAACACAGCTGAAGTGGAGAAGCGATGTGAATCGTTTCTAGACTGTGGAAAATGATGCAGTGCAATTTATACGTACATGTATTGTGGATTTTCTATATGAAAATAGGTTAAAGCATCGTCTGCACAGTTTCTTTTTGCTGAATTTGACATACTGTAAGAGAAATACAGTACATTACATATAATTGCTGTTATATATACATATACTATATATATATATTGTCAAATTTATATATATATATAACTGTGTATGTATATACTTGGAAGAAAAAAACATTTTGTTGATTTGTAAATTTTGATTACAATTATTCCTTTTTTTCTGATTAAGTTTATTACTTTGTCCTCACTTCAATACAAAATTATGAAGTGGACAAAGCACTTGTAAAAGCTGTTCTGGGGGTGACCAGGGTCCTTTTCAGAGCGAAGTTTGCATGCTTATCTTTCTGCAGAGAGCCCCAGTTTGTCTGGAGATGCTCAAATTGCCTCTAGATGTGACTGTCTGCCCAGTGATGGACCCCCAGACTGCCCAGGGTGTTTCTCTGCCTTTCACCCTTTAAGGTCTGGAATAAGCTCCAGCATCCCCTTCCACCCTGGTTAGGATCAGGTAAAAGGAATGTAATTTAATAAAGTAAAGTGGCCCCTACAGTAATGCGTGAACACAGCACAGCCCACAGTGTGAACAGTGTGAAATTCTTTCTCTGTATTTAATCCATTCACCAAGTGAAGCAGCGGGCAGCCAGGTACACAGCACCCGAGGAGCCGTGTGTGGGGACAGTACCTTACTTAAGGGTACCTGAGTGATGAGACTAGCACTTTTGGGATTCAAACCCACAACCTTCTGATTGCAGGGGCAACTCCCTAACCATTAGACGACTAGCTGCCCCATTAATTCAATATAATGAAAAATTTTGCCCAGCTGGTGATGTATACTATTATCACTACAAAACCAAACCACTTAATTTTATCCCTTAAAATGACCTAAATTTCCAGGAAAGTACAGACAATTAAGGGGAAAAGTGCACAGATTAAGGCTGATTAAGGGGTAAAACTACTGAAATTTCAAATTTGCCCATTAAATAACCTGAATGTTTAAGATTAAACATTTTAGGTGGGTTTCCCAGACAGGGATTAAGCCTAGTCTTGGATTACGTAGTGCTGTGAATAGAGATTTTTCCATGGAAAAGCAAAGGGTAGTCCAAGACTTAGACTTAATCCCTGTCTGGGAAACCGACCCTAAATGTTTGTGTTTAATCTAAATGTTTAAGATTAAACCGCCTTATGTTTAAGATTAAGGGGTTTCACACTCATGCCTTAAATCCACTTTTGAGGTAAAATGAAGCCATTGGTTCACAAATTCATGGCCGCTTAATTCAAATGAAGGGGTTTGGTGTATTTTCAGGGATTAATTAAGGAAGGGTTAAGCACATTTTTAGTACATTGTGTTTCGCAGTGTATGGAGTTGATTCCTGTCAGAGGGGTGGGTTCTCCAGTGTTTGGGGGGGGCGACCATGTAAATCCACAACACAGTCTAACTCTTTGTACTGTAAATCCACTTGCCAGCAATATTGATCTCTTCAGAATGAAATAGTACCATCTTGACTACAACAAATGAACAATAATTAAATAATAATTTGGCCTTAGTACTACTTTTAATAACTATGTGTGGCGTCAGACTTAACACCTTGACCCCATCAACAAATCAAACCTCCCCAACCCACAAATGTTTCAAGACCCAAACAACACCTCTGGTCCGTGCATTGCAGCAAAAACATTAACTAAACTGGTGAGACGTGTCAGCCTTTCACTGAACACAACAAACAATACAAGTTTCCCTTTTTGGAAAAGTCCTGCCCTCGACCCCCAGCAGCTGAAATGGAGATTTTAATTGGACCGGACTGTCTGTCTGTTCCTGCCCACAGATCTGTGGGAGAGTGGAGATTTTTTAAAAATACACAGCCTGAAAAAACTGGTGGGCGTATTGCACCAGTACTTTAAAAGTGGAGGTTCGAATACCCTTACTCACTGAAATCAATATTACAGCAAATATACTTTCAACGGCCATTGGTCAGGTTGTGTTTTAGGGAAAACAAAACATCACTTTCTTCTTTTGTCACTCATTATAATAAACTCTTTCTTCTTCTGAGATGATCTAAAACATGTCCTGGCTTTGTGTGCTGAGCTGCGTCCTTTTCATATTAGCAAATGTGTCTCTAGTTTCTGCTTAGTTGCATCAGCAGCACCAGCCGCAGTTCAGTCCGCTCCCAGTCATCAGAAAAGCTTGGCGGTAGCACTTTGGTAAGTGGCAGCCGCATATTTCAGCAAGTCCGTTCACGACGGTGAATTCCTTACAAGTTGTGAAGTCTGAAGGTCAGTATTTGCCTCCTCAGTGCACATGCAGCCTTCTTTTCAAACTGCTCAATACACAACACTGCCTTGGGCCTCACAGCACCAAGCCGCATCAGAGATGGAGCGCGGTCGGTTGGCTCCAATAGGGCTTGCATTACATGGACACATTACTAGTACTGCAGTAATACTGGTACATATTACATTTATGATACTGCAATATATTATGAAACACACTAGTAAAGTAGCAATGCATGATCATCTTTAAAGATTGAAAGTAAGGAGTGACCGAATGTTTTCATTTAAAATACACCGAACTGTCATTTCATAAGAGATCCATGAAAATGAGCTTCATTATTTTGACTAAAGTAATTGACCCGTGTTGGCTAGTTAGATTTTCCTTCTGCATTCTGATTGGTCAGATGCGAATGATCCATGTCGTGATCTGATTAGACAGCCGAATTTTTAATGCTTTTTTGTGGTTGTTTTTACATTTACAGCCTGCTGAATTGTCAGTATTGTGATTTGACTGGTTAGTTTTCAATCCCATAGTCTAACTGGTTGCTTCAGTTTTCCCTCCTGTGAAGTGACTGGCTTGTTTTATTCTTCATTCAGCAATCTCAATAGTCAGGCACATTTTTCATTCTGCAATCTGATTGACGGGTTGAAATTTTCCTCCTGTAATCTGATTGGCTGTTTCAATTTTGTACTATCACAAAATACTGGTGCCAATAATTGTTACATTGCTAGATACTGCAATTATGATATACATTGCAATACATTATAAAAACATATTAGTGGAACACTAATCCCAGCGGGCACAAACTTGTGGAATCCACGCGTTTTCACCACGTTGAAAAAAGGGGTTATTTAGGCGTAAAAGGCAAGTTGAATTCCACGTGGCTGTTGACACGTGGAATCCACGTGGATCCAGGTGAAAATTGGTGGATCCACCACTAAACCAAAT
>JBBPCY010000039.1:27042289-27054141 GCA_037974405.1 Brachyalestes nurse
ATACGTGAAATTAACAAAGTGCTGTTAAAAAGATTGAAATATTAATTAATATTAAAACAACTAAATTCAAATGTGATGTCTCCGGTAGATAAACAGACAAATCATGTGGAGTAAAGTCGGGGGCAAGGCGCTTAGGTTAAATCCATAAAGATCTCCAGGGGAGAAGATATGGCTCAGTTTTTAAGTCTGCTATTGAAAGCTTTTCAAAGTATCGATGTTTGTGGACTCCAACTCTTAGCCAGCTTCCACTGATAACAGCACTGATATATTTAAACAGCTGTCAACAAATTAAAAAAATTATTTGTCAGTAGTCCGTTTCTGTCTTTCTATCTCTCTATATCAAACCCTCACTTCCGCCGTCCAGTATGTATGCAGAACATCAATACCCAGGAAATTAGTGGTTTTGTGGGTTTGTGAGAGTGTTCACTTGCCTACTTTCTCTTTCAACTTTTCACATAATGTTTGTCTTTGTTGACAGTGTAACTATTGCTACCCAACTGAAGTTCTTGCTGATGTGAGGGAGGTCACAGCAGCTTTCCCAGATCTGCAACTGTATGTGGGGTATTACTGTAAGTTTGGATGTTAAAGTCTTCATCCCCTGTTCCCATAATGCTAATGTATTAAAGAAATAATTAAAATGTTTTTGATGTTTTAAGTATCTCATTTTAGTGTGGTTGCAACTTTAATTTATTAAGTTACATACTGTTAATCAGTTAATAGGGCAGACGTGTCGTCGAAAGTTTTCCCTTTCCCATCACAGGACTTGTTTTAATAAAAACCTCTTCAGCAAGCAGTTTTTAATTATGCGGACAAAAGGGAAAAGCTATATCACCCCCTGCAGTTCCTGTAGTGTATTGCAATTTGTCAGAATGAGTGTGTGTGTGTTAACTGAACATTATATACCACTTTGTTTTCAAGTAAATCTACTTTTTTCTCATAAGTGATGTCTTTAACAACAAATCAGTTATCTAGTAATCACAGTGCTGTGCATTACAAGTACAATTAGGGATGCACAATATATCAGACTCTTAATATTATTTGAAATGATTTCTTTTCTCATAGTCTTATATCAGGTTCATTGTTAGACAGTGATGATTTTTGGAATCGTTATTTGTTGTGGTCAGTTGGTCGTACCTGTTTTTTATTGTTTGAAAATGGGGCCTTAAATACCATGTCTTTAGATAAAGTTCAGTATTACAATATCAGATAATACTGTATAGTAATAAAATTGATGACCTTGTGCTGGTGCATGTTTTATTCTATTATCTAAAATTACATGAACATTACACTGCATTTGCACCAGCATGGCAACAGGAATACTACTGTATCATAAAATAGAATGTTGTCTTGAATAATATGCCATATGATCTATCAATACTTGTAAAACAAAAGTATTTTTTATAACATTAATAACTTTTTACGTATGTGAATGACATACTAATACTAAAATAGGTGGTACTATACTATAGCGTTAACTGGCCTGATAAAGAAGTGTTGGACTCTTTTTGCCTCTACAGGTTATCCTAATAATGATAGGAAGAAGCTGGTGTATTTGCGTGGTGTCATCCCCATTCTTTATGAAGGTAATTCCAATGTCCACCACAAGTCAGAATTTCACAGTTACACACCTTAAATGAGATGAATCTCAGGAAATCTTTGTATTATCGTTCCCCAAGGTAATAGGTACCACATCCCAGTGTGCATCTGGATCCACGAGACCCACCCACAGAACCCGCCACGGTGCTTCGTCAGCCCTACACCCTCCATGATGATTAACAGCAATAGCAGCAGTGTGGATGCCCAAGGCCACGTGCTTCTTCACTGCCTCAGCAACTGGAAGATAGTAAGTCAGGCATCCAGTTACACGTGATACACTGCTATAGTTAACATGTTATAGAATGCAGAACTTTACAACCTTGTCAGGGCTGGTCCAACCTGTCCATTGTCCTGGAGGAGATGGTTGCTGCATTTCAACGGGAAACCCCGCTCTTTGCCACTTATCCTGTCAGAGATGCCAAACTGCCTTCTAGTGCAACACATCCACCTGTGGAGTGGCGGGATCATCCCAAACCTGCCGGATCTCATGGAAGGTCAGTAGCACAAGCTTACCCACTGATGTGACTAGAATAATAACTTGGTAATTCGACCAAGGATGTGTCAGCTTTTGCATACAGTTGTATATTTTGATTATATTGCTACATTTCATGATGACGCTATTGTTTACAATACATTACCATTAATGGACCTATGGTGTAATGCACTGCATTATTTTTGACCAGACTAATGTGTCTTCCTTGCTTCATTAAAATACCCTCAGAAACACATCCGAAGCGTCTGAGGTTGGTCTTGATGGCCGCAGCACAACATAAAACATTTCGCCATTGGTTAGAAGTCATTTGCATATTGGGACCTTCTGCAGAAAAACAAATCTTGCTGTTAACAATTACTGCGTTCAGGTTAGATCTACCTCAGTTACTTCCCTACTAAATTACACCTGACCCAGAAGGTGTGATGTTATTCCCTGAACTCTTTTATTACATTCCTGTAACTCTAGTTAAAGTCCCTCCTTGATATTTCTTTTCATTAACATGGGTGGGGTCAAGAACATGTGATCTCATGGTACATTTATTCAGTGCATATTCAGGGAAGAACTCTTTAAGAGCATAATCCTAGTCATCATCTGTGTAACGAGTGGGATTCTTTAGGAAAGTGTCATGCTTCTCACACCCACAGGAAAGACGAGGGATGTTATAATTGTCTAGTACGTTTATTGCTAGCGGTAAGGTGGCGGAACTTGCAGGAGGAAAGGTATGCTTTTCTTTTTCTTTTCTGAGTGACTGTTCCAATCTGAATTTTGAGTGTTAAGTTGAATAATGTGCTTTGTATGATGTTGTACCTTATGTAGAACCAGTGTGGAAATGTTGTGCCAGTGTAGAAAGGAAATTAAAAGGATTAATTTTTCTAAAAAACAGAAGTCGAAAGGGCTTCTGACTCCTGACTAAACAACTCCTTCTTCCCCACTGCCATCAGACTCCTTAACAGCTGACTGTAAATTTACACATTAAGCTGATTTTGCACATCCCCTTCATCTACCTCATACTGTAATTTCTGCTACTTTGCACATTTCCTACATTTTGCAAATGCACAATTAATATTATCCACGTCTGCATGTCACACTTAACTTATTTTTTTAATTTTTATTTCTTATTTTATATATTTTTATTCTGTTTTCATTTTATTTAAAAAACTAAATTGTTTAACTTTTTTTTTTTTCTCGTAACCCCTTAAGTGTCACCTCCATTAAAAGAGCTGTTGGGTTTAGCGTTGTTGTAGACGGGCGTTTAACCTCCGAAACTGTAGAGCGTACATCCCTGGCGCTTGAGGGCGTACACAACATCCATGGCGGTGACGGTCTTCCTCTTGGCGTGCTCGGTGTAGGTGACGGCATCGCGGATGACGTTCTCAAGGAAAACCTTGAGCACTCCACGTGTCTCTTCGTATATGAGACCCGAAATACGCCTGACGCCGCCACGCCGGGCCAAACGGCGAATATTTCAATTGCTTAATCTAACCTCGGCATTTGTCTGTGGACAGCAAAGAAAGATTTTCTTTGCACAGAGAAATGTAATTTCTACTGTAAACGTGACGACAAACGTTTTGAATCTTGAGTCTTTGAATCTTGAAATCAGGACAGATGATATAATTATGAAGTAAATTAAGTGTAGAATTGTGTATTTAAAAAAAAAATTAAAGAAGTGATCAAAATACAAGTGCTAATAACATGCTGAACTGAGTGCAGATGTGTTTTTTTGCAGTTGGCCTCACTCCAGCAATAGCTCTGCACAAAGAAAGTCTTCTCACCCTGAAATGTCTTCATCCTGTATGAGCCAGTCTATCAATAAGAGTAAGTTCTCACTGTCTTTTGCTTATTTTGTGCCTGGGTGTTCTTTTCCAATCAGAACATCACAGCTTTGCAGTGGCGCCGAGGATGAGCTGTCATTTTTGATATCTAACACATTATAATGTTTCTCATCAGCCCTGCCCAAGAGTGCAAAGGTTGCAGGAGAAGGAAGCAGTGTGAAGAGATCCTACACGCAGGAGCTGCTGGACTTTGGAATTACGTTTGGATCACCGAACATCCAGAACAACCCCCCAACAAACCCGTTCCTCAGCAGCGCCACTGGTAAAAATTTGTAGAGGTGTCACATGATTTTAAAAATATATCTTATTAAGTACAAGCTCTCTGATTAATTCATCTAAATTAATTACACCCATTTTTTGCTTTAAAAGTATTTAAAAATTGTAATGAATTTTGGCATATGAGGGAATGAATAATCAACATTATAGACTTTCAACATCTCTTTTATTTAATAACTGTTTCTGCACTGTTCATGTGTAGTAATGGACACAGCAATCAAAAATATGACCTAATATGAGGGGAAAAAAATGCTTCAGCAAAAAGTAAGATAGAACCAAGTCTGTCTATAAGGTGCAGTGTAAGACAATGTACACACACACACGGTGTTCTGATGAGTGGGTATTAAATGCTACCTTTACGTTTATACAGTTCAGTTTATAGTCAGTTTATACCACTGCTAACGATGAGAAATAATATGCAGAATCAGAGAAAAATATATTTTATTTAAAATATATACTATAAGCAGTTTATCGATTCATGCTCACCTGTCGAAAAAGCTTTTACAGTTTATACAGTCAGTTTAGCACTGATAATGCGAACTAGGCAAATAATATGCATAATCAGAGAAAATATATTTGATTTAAATGAGAAGAGCCTAGATAGATAGATAGGTAGATAGATAGAGAGCTTTAGAGGTGCATAAAGCCAGTTTATACAGTCAGGTTCTAACAAGTGCCACCGTAAAGCAGGGCGTTCTGACGATTCATGCTTCTCTGTGGAAAAATGCTCCCTTGAAGCTTCTACAGCTGCGTGGTGCAATTAATCAACATTAATTTTTTATGCGTTATTTTTTTCTGTGATTAATTGAATCAAAATGAATTATTTTATTCAATTTTAGTATTATGTTCTCTCAGTTTAATTTAAACAGTGCTTTACTGACTAGAATGGGTCAGTTCCCAATTGTCACACTTTCAAAATCAATTAAACAACAGAAATAGTCTTAAATAGTATAAATATTTTTTATGTTTGCATCCATTAAGAGACCCATGATAGATAATAATGTATAAAGTACATTGTAATTATAGAGCATTTTATTATGTGAGGTTCTTATTTAGCTTTATCTTTGTTCCGATCTATGATGTGAGCAGCAAGCTTAGTATTTCTATGCTTTTGTGCGTTTCTGTCTTCCCTTTGTAGCTCCAAACACAAATGTCTCCAATCCAGATGATCTTGACAACCTGTTTAGAAGCCTTCAGCTGGAAAGAGTTGTCAACATTTACCAGCTTGATCACAAAGACAAAGGTAATAATATTCTCTAAACTCCAACAACTGCCCTGATCAGATGCTTAAGGACAGTTGTTGATGTTATTTTTTTGTTGTTAAAAATGTTAAGCAGCACTAGGGCCTGACCGATACTGATTTTAACATGCAAAAAGTGCAATGACTGGTAATATCGACCTGTAAAATGTAATGTTTAAAGTCAAACTACAACCTAAATTTGCTGTACATATCAGTGTTGAGTAATAAAATTGTTCTCTTGTAATCTTTTGCCTGCTTCAAGAACAGCTTATTTAAATTAAAAAATAATTAACCAATAATATCAAGTTTCACCTCCCTCTTCCGCAACCCCTCCTTGCACTGAGTGAATATGTTACCTTGTGTAGCTCTGAAAAACATCACAGAATGAAAATGGGTTATTTTTCAGATTCCGTAGATTTTGTTTTATATTCTCTCAGTTTAAGCTAAACAGTGCTTTACTGACTAGAATGGTCAGATATGTGTGAATTGTGAAATGTGAAGGTCAGTTCCCAATTGTCACACTTTCAAAATCAAGTAAACAACGGAAAGTTACTGTCTTAAATAGTATAAATATTTTAGCACTGTAGGTTGTGTTTTCTCACATTTTGTGTTATTACAGAAATAGAAATGGTACTAAACACACATGTTCCTATGTAAATTCATAAAAAATAAGTGCTTTGTTCTCCTGCTTTAAAGATATTCCACATGCTTGGAGGAAGAGTCAGGGGCATGAAGGCGGCTTTGCCCAGCCAGGGTTGTTGGACAATTGGCACAGGGTGTTGGTCAGCCACCTCCCTGTTGGAGTCTCTCCTAATAAGATGAAGAACAAGCTCACTATTTACTTTCAAAGGAAACAGAATGGAGGAGGGGAGGTTCTGGCGGTGACGTACCCTTCTGCCCAACCAGATCAGGCCGTGATCACCTTTAGACACTACAGAGGTACATGAAGAGACGAGTGACTGAGGTGACAGGAGTGTAAATTGCTGACCTCACAGTTAGATTTGATTGTAATTCTTCAGAAAACCGTTTTGTATGTCATTAAATTCCAAATTTCTTCATAATTGGAGTTGCTTATTTTGGTAACATTTTTGTATGTTTAGTGTTTAGTATGTTCAAAGATACACTGAATACAACAGTGTAACTGTAAGACCTGTTTTCAGTATAGTGGACAGTAAGAACAGTATGGCAAGAAAAAAGTATTGGGACACATCTCTTAATTATTGAATTCAGGGGGTCCCTTATTTCCTGAAAAGGGCAGTCTTAATGCTTCAGCAGACCAAGACATTTTGGACAGCGCCATGTTTCCAACTTTGTGGACTCAGTTTGGGGAAGAACCTTTTCTATTCCAGCATGACTGTGCCCCAGTGCACAAAGCAGGGTTCATAAAGACATGGCCGGAGGAGTTTGTTCTGGACTTGACTGAGCCCTGACCTCAAACCCATCTGACACCTTTGGGATGAACTGGAGCACAGTTTGCGAACCAGACCTTCTTGTCCGACATCAGTGCCTGACCTCATAAATGCTCTACAGAATAAATGGGAACAAATTACAACAGAAACACTCCAAAATCTTGTGGAAAGCCTTCCAAGAAGAGTGGAAGCTGTAACAGCTGCAAAGGGGAACTAACTCCGTATTAAAGTCTGTGTATTTGAATGCAGTGCCATTGAAGTCCCTGTTGGAATGGTCAGGTGTCCCAATACTTTGGTCCATATAGTGTACATGGATGAATTTTTTCCAGCGTGTGTTGCCACGCTGCTGTACTAAAAACCTAATTTGTGTGCATGTTTAATGCAGATGCAGAGCATGTTCTAAAAGAGCCGAAACGGGTCATCAGTGTGGATGACCAGCAAGTTCTCATCCATGTCAAGAAGTTTGAGGGCACTCAGGTAAGTGGACTGTAAACTGAAGCTGACCCACTCAGACAGTTTCGTCCTGATTTTTCCCTTCACTATGAGCACTTTACCTCTAGGTACCCGTCCCAGAGGGCATCAGGGGTGAGAAAGCCGAGATGTTCAGAAGCATTGTGAGTCTGGAGGGCTTTAGTTTTAGCCCTAGCGACGTGCTGGAGGCGGTGCAGGCTTGCAGAGACCTCCCGTCCGCTCTCAAATACCTCTCTCATGACTGCCCCATCTGCCAGGAACAGATGTCCTTCAGTAAGGTCAGATAACACTGTGCCTCTTTCTCTCAAGGTTAGCAGAGCCGGTCTCAGCCGCACTACTGGCAGGAGTATACTGTTTCACCTGCTTTAGCACACCTGATTCAACCCAACAGTTTAAACGAGTTTACTCAATGTCAAAGACAAATTCGCTGAAAAAAAATACATTTACATAGTGCATATACACAAAGTAGAGTTTAAAGATCGCCGCTCAAGTTTTTCACTGGAGCTTGATATAAAGGCAAATAAACAAAACAAATACTAGAAGCTTACACATCACCAGTTTGCACTTGCTTTGAACCACGTTGAGTTGTTAAGATGTTGTAAATAGACTTGCTTATGTTACAACATATTTCTGTTCATTTTTAAATATACAGAAACCACACGAGCAGTACACAACATACCCCTGTCCATATTTATATATACAGAAACCACATATGCAACATACTTTTTGTCCATATTATATGTGCACACAGAAACCACAAAAGCGAGTCTGTTTGAGATCATGTAACGGGGAAAGCATGTGATGATTTAGGCATGCGGTTTACTCAGTAGTCACTGGTAAAGTGTACGTTTCCATTACACATTAGTTAGATGAGCTTTGTAGCTCCAGTGCAAAACTAAAGAAGCAAACTTCAGACACCAAACCTATCCTGGTCGATCAACAGCGTTGTGGGAAAAAGTCATTTTTTCACATGACCTTTTTTGAAATGTAAATAACGTAAATAAACCACTTCTTCCTTTGTCCTCAGATGATCACCATGACCCACTGTTTGTGTACGTTCTGCGAAAGCTGCTTCAAGGCCTACTTCTCGTCCGTTATTAAAGAGAAGAGCATTGTCCATGCGGTTTGTCCGTTATGTAACCAGCCCGATGTGCGCGGGACAGGACGCAGGGAGGAGTCCATGGAGTACTTCAGCCTGCTGGACACACAGGTCTGCAGGCCAGACCCTTCAGAGTTTTGGGGGTGCAGGCTCAAAAACACTTTGAACATTAGACTGTTACACATTTTATGTTACACATATTATTTATCTGATGGTCCAGAGCTCATAATAGCGTGTAAACCAGGGCTGATCAGTTTTGGTCCTGGAGGACTGGAATGTAGCAGTTTAGTAACTTTAGGCCCTCCAGCCTTCTGTTGCCAGCAACGATAACCTCTGACATCAACCACTACATTATTGATGTTTTACCCTTTCTGTCTTTATCCAAATGCACTCTTTCTATTACTCACAGATCAGGCATTATCTGGACCCAGCGACCCACGAGCTGTTTCAGAGGAAGCTGAGGGACCAGGCTCTACAGGAGATGCCCAACTTCCGTTGGTGTGCTCACGTAAGCACTTCTTTTCCTCAGGTTCCAATACACCTACATATTAATGAATGCTTCTATTCTATATGATTAGCTAGGATTTTAATTAGGGTTAGTGAAGACCAGACAGCATGATCATATTTACGTTTATGCTAACTGGCTCCAAGTGATTATTATTCATGATATTTTATACTCGTGTTCTCTCCCTTTCCCTCTTTTTCTCTCGCTCTCCTTCTCCCTGGCAGTGTTCTTTTGGGCTGCTCCACGAGGCTGACAGACTGAGGATGGATTGCCCCAGTTGTGGAAAAAGCACATGCTTTAATTGCAAGAGTCCTGTAAGTAAAGGCTTCTACAAGAGGCCAGAACAGCATGTTCAGAGTGCTAATTTGCAATTACATCATGTAAGTGGTTCCACTGAAAGTGCTGCATGATGAAAGTCAGTCACTGAATACATTATTCATTTGTTAACCTCTTGTCTTCCAGTCCTTCCTTTATGGTGCTTGTTATTCTGATATTGTTTTATTTCCTTTTTGAACCTCTACATTCATAACTGGATATCTGGATTACAGTGGGCCCCCCAGCATGAGGGACTTTCTTGTGAGAAGTTCAAAGAGTGGCAGCAACTCAATAGCCCTGAGTATCAAAACTCACGTCTGGAAGTCCTCCTCAGCCGAAACAAAATAGGTCTGATGTTAAATACTTAACCCAAGATCACATTCCAGTTTACAGTGATTAGATTAGGGGTGGGCAACGAGACAGTATGTTATCATCATTGAGATCAATTACTAATAAGTGTATTATGTATATAATATGGACAAAAATTATTTTGATGCTTTATTTTGTCTTTTCCAACTTGGTTGTAACCTTCATAAATAAGCATCATAATACATTTTGGTATTTTAAAGTACAGGGGGTCCTCGTTCGTACGACAGTGACGTAACTAGAATTTTGGTGTAACACGTAGTTGAAGTACGCCCTTCTTACCGATCCTAACACAGTTATAAAATCATAATATAGAACATAAATATACAGCTAAGCCGCCATCATGTCTCGCACACACCGGCCAGGTATGAGGAGCAGGTGCAGTTTCATTTTTTTTTTCAAAAAAAAGCCAAACACAAAAAAGCCACGATGGCCAAACCTCTTGCAAATACACAAAATAAATGGACAGGTATACAAGGAAGGAAGGGTTGTGTTATTGACCACTGGGACAAGAACCAATAACTAAACACAATCTATTTCACATAAACACAGGACAACTGACAGAACGTTTACTAAGGCAGTGAGCAGAATGTTTTAACACATGAAAAACGGAAACAATAGCGGCCTCTAATGGCCACTGACTGGGAATGCCACAGTCACAGAAAAAGGAAAAGGACATAAATATACTGCACTTGTTTACTGTACTGTAGTAACAGAAAAAATGAGTGTAAAAAAAAATTAGATAAGCGTCAACTCCCTCACTCAAACTATATTCTTCCACCGCACGCAACCAAACTAGTTTTGCCCACATAGTCCGGAAGTCCGGAAACACTCATGTTGCAATTTTTTTTTTAGTTTTTATAGGCGTGAGCGCCGTAACCTCGAAACCTCGTCTGTCGAGACTGTCGTAACCCGAGGACCTCCTGTATCCTGATTTTTGCCATATCGCCCATGCCTGATTTACACAGATCATCCTTTTGTTCTTGTAGTATTTTCTTTTGTAATGGTTTAACATTGACTTTCTGAGTGTAAAAAATATTGTATTGTTTTTTTTTCGCAGATTGTCCAAAATGCAAGTTCCGGTTCCTTCTTTCTAAAGGCGGTTGTTTACATTTTAAATGCACGCAGTGCCAGCATGAGTTTTGTGGAGGTTGCAGTCGTCCATTCAGAGGCGGCTCGGTGAGTCTTTCACCCTCTCCATCTCACCACGCTCATTTCTATTTTTCTCACCAACAGACATAATAATAATGCAAATATTGATGTTCCTTAAAGTTATAATACCAATTTTTTTCATGTAGTCACGGAATCACATGAGATGTGTATGTCCATGACTTGTAAGGAATGTAACTTTATCTGTGCTGTCTGTACAGGTATGTGATTTCTCAGCTGAATGTGGCAGTAAGGGGTTACACGCCCACCACCCTCGGGACTGCCTGTACCACCTCAGAGACTGGACTGTGCCCAGACTGCGCAGTCTGCTCCAGGTGGGTGCTTCCTTTAAGCTTGTCTGTTAATGATATCGCTCTGTCTGTTTCATTGGCTTAATGACCTCTTCTTGTGTTCCAGCACTACAGAGTTGTGCACCCGTTCATGTTCAGACAAAAGGAAGGATCCAGGGGTCAAAGAGGTATTTGTTTGTGATTTTTATTCAGTATTTTATTCCAAAATGCCTCTTGCAACACTATTTGATTACCTGTGGTTGAAATTATGCAACATCCCTTTTGGCTAGTGGTGCCGGAATTTTTGCAAATAACGGTATTCGTCATTTTTGAAACAGAAAAACGTGCAGATTCAAACCTTTCAATACATAGTGCATTAATTATTATGCAATTACAGTGGGAAAAAAAATCTAGACTTTCAAGGGTTAACCCAGCAAAAATATCTTTAGTGATGTCAGACTTGTGGATGAAGCACTATAAGAACACCCCCCAAAAATTAGACTTAATTTTGACTTTATAAATTTTTGTCATTTTTGTTTTGTAGACATTATTGTGTACACTCTGCTGGCCCAGTGTAGGAACCAGCGGTGTCAAAAGCATTTTAATGTGAGGGGGTCGCATCAAACTACGCGTGGGGGTGGGGTTTGGCGTGGGGGCGGGGTTTGAGCATGGGGCGGGGTTTGGTGTGGGGGACTTTTAGGGGGGGGGGTGTTTGGAAACCCCAGTTGAATCTTGAATCTTAAATCTTTCGTGAAAGAATCCACTCCATTTAATCGATAGGAGAATACACACACCACTGGAAATCCGCTCC
>JBBPCY010000039.1:27065984-27076571 GCA_037974405.1 Brachyalestes nurse
ACATACACACACACATATACACATACATATACACATACATATACACATATATACACACACACACACACACATACATATACACAAATACACACACACACACACACACACACACACACACACACACACACCCCGAGACTGTAGAACTGCAAGACCACCACGACACCGCATTGAAATTGTGCTGACCACAGTGGACACCCCCATAACCATGCACTTTTCCCATCAGATCAGAGTTGAATAAAGTGCACTGCAGATCAGAAGCAAGCAGCACGTGTTCGCATGAACAACAGCAGAGCACAACGTGCCTAAATCATCCACTTCACAGTGAGCTGTGTGCCAGAAGAAGCAAGTTTAAAATGGACTACTCATGAGGCATTTGTCACTCACACTCCACTTGGAGGCCATGTGGGCGAGGCATGTGGTTTTTGGTATCAAACGTAGAATGAACCCAATTTAACATGTGTTTTATGGTCAGTGACACAGAGCATGCAGCAGACTCAGTTTAACTAAAGCCTCATGTCGAGTCATGGGGCCATTCCTTATGTGTGTTAAATGAAGTATCAATCAAATATTTTCAAAAGAAAGTTTATATGCCACCCGTAACCCAACAACACCTGGGCGTTAAAATGTGCCAGTGCATCTGCCCTAGCATCGCTGACATTAAACACACATTCTCGAGTGCATCCTTATGTAAGGCTTTCTAAAGTTTACAGTTGTAGGCCAGAGCACAGAGCAAACATTCGGTTTCATATTTATCTGATTTTCAAAAATGATTGTTTATAGTTTGTTTACTCAAATTAAGCACTTTCTTAACAGATGTGTTTGCAATAGCTGTTAATATAGATATCTTACCTGTTACACATACTGCAAGCTTTATTTTGCAAGAATTTGGTAAATGTATGTATTGTCCTTTGCAAAATAACTGTGTAGAAGAACTGTGAGAGAGAATCCTAATTCTCATTCGATCCATGCATCCTGCAGCCCTTTCCAAGACAACTTCTATGAAAGACTACAGTGATAATAGACTTTTACATAACAAAATTCGTTTGAGTGCTCCCTCTAGCGGGGAATCTTCAGACTGCAGAGCTTGGCTTTATAATGACCCATGTTAATCACTCAAATTGCAAAATATCAAACACTTCAGCTACCAGCTGTCTGTTCTGTCTGTTCAAAATGTAAAATGCATTCCACAGTATCACATGCATACTAATGTGAATGTTTTTCTGAAAGAATATGCATGCCTTCTCTCTCACATTCAGACACACACCCATAAAGAGAGAGAGAGAGAGGCAGACAAACAGATAGAGAGAGAGAGAGAGAGAGAATGTGATTGTGCTGATGTAAGACTGAAAGCTAGTGAGTCAGAGTCCTAAAGCACTCTTCATGATTAAAAGCAGAGCAGGCTGGAGAAGCCTGGCCCAGGCTAAAAGCTAAGAGGGCCCTAGAAAAAAAAGACTCTTTTGCCTCTCCTTGGCCATGCCGCTCTGGGTGGATGTGTAGTTGGAGCATCTGCCAAACCCACCCGCCTCAGGAGAAAAAAAAACCCAAAACTGTTGCTCAGGGTGACCATGAGTGACGTTTTCTTTGTGCAAAAAAAGCCCTCTAACAAGATCACATCCTTCCTGCACACTAACAACACATACACACTCTTAGGCCACAAAACCCCCTTGCATTTCAGGACAGGTCAAAAAACGGAGGCCCAGAGGTTCACACTCTTTTAGAGAAAGCAGAAGTTGTCCCATAGCACACTTCTAGGGACAGAAGCAGTTTACAGATTTAACCACGGTGACGTACGGGTCAAACGGAGCTTCTCTCGGTGTGACCGCGCTCTGAGAAGGTTTATAGCTTTATATTTTAAGGCACATTCACCCCGCCCTCCCCTCCATGAGTGGTCAAGCTTCTGCAGGCCAATTCAGAAGAGGTCACAACAACAAGAGCTTCCTCAAAGCACTTCCCAACATATAGAAGCTGAGGAAGCGCAGTTTCTTCAACCACTTCAACCTCACTTCTAATTTCAGATTGTGAACCACATTCAGGCTGCCCTTCACGCTGGACTAGCAAAGCATTCACACATTCACACACCCTGCCAGCTGGTGGATCAGAATCCACACTGTAATCTGAAGCGCAGTGATCAAACGCGTGATTAGGCAGCCTACTTTAAAATCAGCGACTGATTTCAGATCAGGACCAGCTGCATAAGGGAATGTTTGTATTACTCAACTCTATAAAACCTTACACAATTTCTGTAATGCAACAGTTCCACTTCAGAGAATCACACCTGGGATCTGTCTCTTCCATCTCAGAGGCCGCAGACAGAGAGGAGTGGTGGAGAAGGTATTAGGTCAGAGTGTGTTTAAGGCCGGCCTACAGAGCAGGTCACCAGACATCAAGCCTTGACCCGTGTTTACAGTCTACTCAACGGAGCTTACAGTCTGTGGAATTCAATCAGGCATACCATGCACAGGGAGTGAGGTGGGAAAGAGCATTGGGCACTGAGATTATGGGCAATCTGGAGCGGAGAAAACAAGAGCTTATCAAGTCAAGTCAAAGTGAACGTCTCAACCATATACACTACCAGTCAAAAGTTTGGACACACCTTCTCATTCAACGATTTCCTTTGTTTTTATTATTGACTACATTGTAGATTAATATTGAAAACCTCACCTATTGTTCTAATGACAGCTTTGCACACTCTTGGCATTTTTTCAATATGACTCATGAGGAATCGACCTGGAATGGTATTTAATTAACAGGAGTTCCTCGTCAAGAGTTCATTAGTGGAATTTCTTGCCTTCTTAATGTGTTTGGGATCATCAGTTGTGATGGTGGGGTTGGTACACAGTTAATAATCCTATTCTACTACGGTTCTACTCCACATTATGGCAAGAACCGCTTAACTAAGTAAAAAGAAACAACAGTCCCTCATTACCTTATTACAAAACATATTCTGGTTTGTTTAACTCTTTTTTTTGTTTACTTCATAATTCCATGTGTTCATCATCCACAATGTAGAAAATAATGAAAACAAAGAAAAAACTTTGAATGAGAAGGTGTGTCCAAACGTTTGACTGGTAGTGTACATGCACACGAAAACATAAACAATATATTACTAGTTAGAATGAGCCTAAACTTGCCATGTCCACTTCTAAAGTTAGCTACAGGGGTATAAAGCACTAAGAGTGGAACTGTGTTCTCTGGAGGTCATAGAGTTCCATCCAATGGCAAGAGCTCGGGGTGTTTGCGATCCAGAACCAGTCTTCCAGCATCATTACTTGACCTCACTAGTGTCTTTGATGCAATCAAATGCTCACAGGAATTTTCCGACATCATGTCTAAAGCCTTCCCAGGACAGAAGAGACAAAGAGGGACAAACACCCTATTAATACCCTTCATTTCAGAATAAACAACGAATGAGCAGGTGACCACAAACTACTGGATATCTTAAGCTGCAAATTCATTTACATTTACGGCATTTAGCTGACGCTCTTATCCAGAGCGACGTACATCAGTGCTCAAGTAGTCCTCATCTGTCTCTTAAACCTGTAAAGCTAAACTTTAATCAAACTATTTACTTGGCAAAATGTTGTTGCTTGCAAGAAATAAAGAAAAAATAAAATGAAATGTAACTGAAATGCCAAAAACATGATAAATAAGAGTCAAGACACAAAATCCCTTTGTAATATGGCTTTGACCTCTTTATTTCACCAAAATGTTCCCTCTTTCAGACACCTGAAACAAAGTGACCTTTACTGACCATCATTAAGGTCATTTTCATGGGAAAAAAATGGCACTGATTCATGAATTGCTTTGTTACCTTATTAAGTAATATTCATCTTCTGTAAAAAAAAAGTTGCTGTCTTAATTAAAGGAAAACCTACTTAAAGCATTTTTAAAAAATGAAGCAGATGGCTAACATTCATCCCGGTAAAATCACAAAATCACATGTAAACATTCTGTAAAACTGTAGGCTACTGTGGTCATGGAGCTCGGATAAGGTTACATACTGTACAACACGTCTAATCCACCGCGGTCGTTTTTAGACTGAACTTCATTGTTTTTTTTTCTGTGTCCGAAAGTGACAACTGCTCTGAACTGCTGATCATTCGCTCCTTAAAATCCCTTTCAGAATAAAATATACACTGCTGTACACGTTACCTGTGATATACTCAGACAAGTGGAAGGGGAATGTATCGGAAAATACAGACAAAGCATATATAAATATAGAGTAAACAACGAAAAAGAAGTCCTTTTTTAAATATGATTCAACCAATCACATTAACAGAGAATTTTGATATTTTTTTTAAAATCTGCATAATTAAATGGTTCAAATATGAAAAGTCATTGAGAGCAGTTTGATATGAAATTGCAAGAACTGGAAAACAGTAGCGACAGAAATAAGAGTTGCATTTTTTTTTCTAAAATGCATTTTTTTAAATCCATTCAGAGCTGAGAAAACCTAACAAAAAAATCATCTTCAGATATAAAAACTAGTTACTGGTGGTTTTGGATAGCAAATAAAACATATATATTTGTTTTCTAGGGCTCATGACCCCAGGTTCCATTCGGCAGCACTGTAAAGAGATCTGTTGTCTCCAGTTTCACATCAAACAACTTTTAATTACTTTGTTCTCAACATTGTGATTTAATTATGCAGAAATTTAGAATTTAAAACTGAGAGTTTGAAATTTAGAGTTCCCCTTTAAATGAGAGTTCAAGGCCTGGATCTATTCATCAGAATCAGAATCGGAAAACGTTATTGATCCCGGAGGAAACTGCTCACAGAATAAAGTTAATCTTGCTCCAAATTTGGTAAGTGGATCTAAAAAAAGAATTCAGTCGTCTGACACGAACAAAGACAAATCCTTCATATTTGAGTTTCATTATTTCTGAAAACATATTTCTGCTTCTTCCCAAAGAGCACATAGCTCTGTGGGAACGATCCTTAGAATGAAGACTAGACCGCGTTAGTCTCTTGCCTTTGCAGTGTATCATCACATTCAGTGTGCTGCTTTTTTTAAAAACATTGTCACGAGACTCCCACAAAGATTGCCTTGACATTTTCCTGGAATACTTCGCCCCAAAGTGCTCGCATTGCTAACAACGAATGGAAGCAGGGCCAGTTAGCACTGTGCAAATGAGATTATGCTAATCCCCATTAGCTTTCATTCACCTCAGCAAAATGAGCATTTTTGAGCGGTATTCCAGCGGTTTTCCGTGTCTCAGACAGCATTTCAGGCAGGGTCTTTTCTCGCCGGCTTTCAGAAGAAGGCCGGGTTGGTGTGCTCGATGATGCAGCGCTTGCAGTGGCGCTTGACGAAGCGCAGCGCCTCCAGCGGCACGTCGCAGTCCTGGACGTTGAGCAGCTGGAGGTCGAAGCAGTTGGCCGCCACCACCTGGAGGCCGCGGCCTGTGATGCTCTCGCACGCCTTCACGCTGAGTCTCTTCAGGTTGAAGCAGTTCAGTGCTAGCAGCTCCAGGCCCGCGTCCGACACCAGCGGGCACTTGCCGATGTCCAGCGACTTCAGCTTGGGGCAGCTCTTGGCCAGGTGCTCGATGCCATGGTCCGTGAGTCCTTCACAGCCTCGTGCATTCAGGTAGCGTAGCCGCACACAGTACTTAGCGATGTAGCGCACACCCACGTCCGTGATGCGCCCGCAGTGCGCTATGCTGAGGTAGCGCAGGTGGCCCTCGAGCTTGGCGATCTCGCGCAGGCCGAAGTCGCTAATGAAGCGGCAGTCGCTGACACTGAGCTCCCGGATGGACGGACAGTAGATGACGAGGAAGCGGAGGCCCTCGTCAGACAGGCGCACGCAGCGCCGCAGGTAAAGGTGCGTGAGCTGCGTGCAGTGAGCCGCGATGGTGTGCAGGCCCTCGTCTTCCAGAGCAAAGCAGTCAGTCATGTCCAGGTAACGGATGGAGATCTGCTGGCCGTGCATAGGAGACAGCTTGATAGACGCCTCCCGGGTCAGGCTGATGCAGGTCACCTTAGAGCATCCTGCAAATAAAGAATACTTTTTAAGTCATACATCTTTCGCACAGATAATTGTATTATAAGCTCTTTAGCTGGGTAGTAAATGTGGCTTTTTAACCCTTAGAACATAAGTGGTACATGCTGGCAGTGCAACAAATGGTAAACCATCGTCATGCGGCCAACTACTTGTATAGAAGTGTCCCTGGTTTGTGTTGATGCCCAAGGTGCCAGACGTCAGGCTGAACTTTGTTTGGATTACAGTAACCCAATGCCACAATGCCCATACAGAACAAAAATGCCCACATTTCTTTCATTTTAGGTCTTAGAAACAAACAGAAAAAAACAATAATCACATTTATGGCGCAATACTAATCACTCTGGAAGGTTTACGTCCCGTTCACACTGTTACATTATGTTACTGTTACATTGTTGTGGTGACTATTTATTGTATTGTATGTACTGTCCCTGTCTTACCTTTGTTACATTCTGTTGTGTTGTACTGTGGCCCATGGAGGAACATCTCATCACACCATGTACATGTTCACAGCTGCTGATGACAATAAAGTAACCTTGAATGTAATAACTTAAACCAAGGAACTTGCTCCACTGAGAGTTAACACACTGTTCAAACCTCCTCTTGAATAAAAGAGGTGAAGGGAAAGGGAACTTGAGGCTTGGAGAGACATCTGAAAGGAGTTATGGGGTGGTGGTGGTGGTGGTGGTGGGGGTCCTCTTCACACTGAGCATGTGTCTCAGCATCTGCCGGCAGAGGGAGCCATCCTGCATGATTATCCTCTGGAGGAGCATCAAGTGGAGGAGACTCCACCGGCAGACCCCAGCAGGAAGTAGTACAGGAAGTCCGAAATAAAGCACCAGGAAAGGGCTTGGTGGAGAAGGAGGAGGATTTTCAGGATTTCTCACTTGCCAGGCATTTCGTATTGTTCCGTCTATAGTGTCCACCGGGGGTTCGGATATTGTTTTCGACACTGGAAAAGAAAGATGGATGGCTTGGGGGGTGGGGGTGGGGGGGGGGGTCTGTGCATTGGCTCGGACTCGTCAGTTTATACAAACCATGGCGTGACGACGAAAAATGATAAATCAGAAGAGATAAATCTGACAGCATTTCCGCGTCGTTCGGGAAACACGCATTCCAGACACGTCTCCAATAAAACAACTGAATAACCTGCTTTGAATTTGTTCTTTATACAGAGATCATCCACGGGGACCCTGGCAAATCAGCCAATGCCTTTATCAGTCATTCGCTTAATGAGCGGAGCAGACTTTCCCAAAGCACCTTGAAGTCAAAGGTCCTGTCCTGCATGGGCTTATTTTCCTCTTGGAGAGCAGAGCGCTTGGACAGAAAGCCAGAGCTATTAATACATTTCCCAGCTCCAAGAGGAAGTCGTGGACATTTCGGAATAATCTGTGGGAAAAAAAGAGCCCCGCAGCTGTCTGCTGTGATGAGCAGCGAAGTGGAGGACAAACAGCCGCAGCGGTCCGTACGGGCCAGGGCCATGTTTGGGGCTAGGCCACGTAGAAAAGAAGTGTTTGTCGAAAAAAAGAGAACAAGTGCAGTATTCCTCTCAACCCCGAAAGCAGCCGATCAGCCAAGACCGAAGTTTCCGAAGTTTGCTTTTTTCGTTTTGCTCTTGAGCTACGGGGCTAAAACCGTGGAAGCCTATACCTCGCCAATTAGCACTGTTTGCACACTTGTCTCAAACCACATCTCAAACTATTTTTCTATTCCTTTAATCTTAGCTGTTTATAAGCTGAGTAGCTTTTGGGTTAGGCCGTACATTTCCTCAGGCTGTTTTTGGGTCCGGCTGAATTTGGGCTAGGCGATGTTTAATGCAATTTGCGTCTGAAGGCAGTGTTTGGGCTGGGTCATGTTTGGGATATGATGTGCTGTGGCCTTGAGTTCAGATGTGTTTTCTTCAGGGTGCATTACGTTGCCTGTAAACCAGAGAAGGACTACAATGCAAGAATTTGTGAAACGTCAAAGATGTACTTGCATGTGCGGTGTGTGACATAGCCCCTCCCATCTCTGTCAGTGATACCAAGATTTATTTTTATTATGTGATTCTGCTTCAAAAATTACCCCACCTACCCATGGAATACTAATCACATCTAAATAGCACTTAAGTGCAGTTGCTATCATGGAAGGAGAACGCAGCAGTTTAACCCTCAGGTACTGTTATTACTGGGAATCACCAAGACATTATGCAACATATAATCATATTAAGAATGAATATAATAAACTTTCAGAACCAGAAACTCAAACTTATCAAATTAAACTTATCAGAAAATCAAACTTAAACTTATCAAACTAATCAATGTAAATCAAGAATGTAAATGTGATACTTTATGAAAAGCGCATAATTAACTATTTCATTATGTAAGTGTATGTAAATGACCATAGTTGTAGCCTTAAATGCAATAAGGGTTAAATGTACACATTCAGAAGACATGCACAGCCAAACAGTGAGAAAATAAATAATATTATTAATCTTCACATTGTATGATCATGCATGTCTTTAGCTAATCATGTATTAAAAACCCGAACAGCTTCTGAGCTGTAATGTTCTCTGGCTTCCAGCTGTAATAGCCTTGGAACTGGGAAAAACAGCCCAGTTTCAAATACCCATACCATAACAGAAGTTTTTCATCCCACCTTCAGTCATGAGAAGAGAGGTTTCCTACTTTTCAAACGGGAAAATCTCACTCTGGAGAAACTGTAAGAGGCAACTGGGCATGTTTACAACAGCAATGGTTACCTTTTTCATTTTGGCCAGAATGCTTCTTTAAATGAGGATATAGATATTTACTGGGTGAGATATCTTTTTCAGGCCCCCTATCCCTTTAATAGTAACTCAACTGCTTTGCACTTTTTCATATGAAACAGATATATCAGAGTGTGCCCTGGCTTTCATTTTCAGAGAAGGATATTCCAGATGGTTCCAGAATTTTAATGTAAATACATTATTATGTAATTCATTACACAATAATGTATTTATACTGAAATAGTTTAAAGGGTTAACATTTGACAGTAATAACTCTCTGTATATGGCCTATATACAATTCCTGATATACAGCTCTGGAAAAAAATAAGAGATCACTGTAGTTTATTTTAAATCAGCATCTCTATGAGTATGATGACCATTCCATGGCAGTGTCTATTAAATTCCTACACAGGAACCTCATTCTGCTTCATGAGTTACTGATTAGTGATCACCTGAATCAAACCTTATTTAATGAGGAAAAGTATAAAAACACTCCTGTAATCAACACTCTCCTCTTGTAATGTGACCAGCTGGATGGAAAAACACTACTAGAAGTACGCCAAAGGAAATTATTGTTTTGTTTAAAGGGGACATATTATGCAAAACTCACTTTAGTTATAATAGGTCTATGGGCTATACAAAACATGTTCATGAAGTTCTTTGCACAAAATCATTCTCACATAAAGAGATCTTACCAGGTTTATTCTTCACAGTTTCAGGCCCTTTCAAAATGAGCTGTTTGGACAGAGAGACCAGTGTGACGTCACACTGGGCCAATTTGCATAGAACCGCCCCTCATCTGTCGAGACCCCACCCACTAGATTAGTTGAAAGTCCGCCATTTTGTCTGCTAGTTTTACGAGCACGGATAAGCTGAGCTACAGGCAAAGGCAGGTCACACAGTGTTGTGTTGTTGCAAAGAACAGCACAAATCTCTCCACTTTCTCCCAGACAAAGACAACCAAAGAACTCCGTGGCTCCATTTCATTTTCGATGGCCATATCCCAGCAACAATCGGTTTCATTCCAGCTTAAAAAAATCCACCTTAAGTATTTAAGGTGAAACAGAAAATTTGAATAAGGAGCTGGGAATAAGGAGCTAACTTCAGGGATCTGTACACTGTCTGTCAGCGGATGAGGGAGATGTAAGTACTTTCAAATAATGACTTTTGTGTTTCTATCACAGTTAAGTTTTGTTTTGTTTACGAGCCGCGTAAGGGGTGGGCGGAGCGTGGGCTGGGTGGGGCGTGGCCAGCAACAGCTTATTTGCAGGAAAGGGACAGAGCCGTGAAACGGCGTGTTTTGAACGGGACTGAAACTGTCAGTAATAAACCTGGTGATATCTCCTTATGTGAGAATGATTTTGTGCAAAAAACGTCATGAACATGTTTTGTATAGCCCATTGACCTTGTTTTTTTTTTTAAGTGAGTTTTGCATAATATGTGCCCTTTAATACTGAAGGCTAATGTGGCTAATTGCCATTAATATTGCAGACTAACACAGCAAATGATAATTCTGCAAACTAATGCAAATAATCCCAATTAATGCTATGACTAATCACTATATACTATGCACTATATACTATATACTATGAAATACAAACTACTTAAAATGTGCTTAACCCTAGATTAATTTACCCCTGAAAATACACCAAACCCCTTCATTCACTAAGTGGCTGTTAATTTGTGAAACCGATCCCTTCATTTTACCCTAAAATTAGATTTAAGACATGAGTGTGAAACCCCTTAATCTTAAATTTAAGGTGTTAATTCAGGAGGTTCTGTTATGTAAAAAGTAAGGGGAAAATTCAGTAGATTTACCCCTCAGTCAGGTCATTTTAA
>JBBPCY010000039.1:27084926-27106610 GCA_037974405.1 Brachyalestes nurse
AACAAGATCAAGAAGACTTTTTAGGCTAGAAATAAGATTCCAAGTCTTGGTTAGATCAGGAGTTTTTGCAGTGTAGGGTGTTTTGACTTACACCAAAATCCGACTTACATCACTGTAAGGAATAAAAATGCCCAAATTTCTTTTTTTTTAGGTCTTAGACACAGTTTTAGACTGTATTAGACTGTTTTTATTTGTAGAAATCAGATACGCTCTCAGTTCTAAGGGTTAACAACTTCAGATCACTGCTGCTGAGGCAATGCATGACAGTTATGAATACGAATAATCCAGTGTGAACCAAAGTTACTGCGAATGTGAGAGAAGTCTAGACATAAAATTATTAACTCTGAGGATTTGGAAAGGGATTTTTTTGCATCTGGCTGCTTCAGTTCTATCTTGAGCTGTTGACAGACCGGGTTCCGCAGGCCTGGCCAATCCAGCAGTTTACCACAGCCCCATGACAGGCGCTGGTCCCGCACATGCCTGGGCTATGCCCCCTTCCAGCTCCTAGCGGGGCATCTTGCTTTGATTAAAATGCCTTCTGTGCTTTTCATGCGAGATCCTTCTGCCTCGGCGGCACTTTGCGCTAATGCATTTAGGAGCAGCTGCGCTCACACACCATCAGTGGGCCCACATGGACAAATCACTCACAGACATCTCACTACACACTCCTCTGACAATACCAGCAATGCATATTCATGCACGATCAGAAACGTCTCCAGCAGTCTAAAACAAGTGCTAGAAAATGTTAACCATTACATAGCAGTCAAAATGCTCAACTCTCTTGCAGCATAGCCCTAGATCTTTGAAAGATAGCATTCTTCCCATGTTGATTCATCATAAAATGTAGCTGAACTCAATAGTTGGGCATAAAATGCAAACTGTTCAAAGAATCAGACACTAAGTTATGCTAACAACAACTAGCTGGGCTAGCTGGCTGTTTGAGAACGACGTCATGCTAACTGAGCTCACCATATTGCGTCCATTGTTAGCCACAATAGTATTTTGGTCAGACCAAAAGAGCACGACATGTTGTATCGGATATCAAAGTAGACAGGGCTGGCAAGTGGGGCGGGGCAGAGTGGAAGAGTAAAAGCCCTAGTTTGTTATTTTGTTCCCTCTCATCCTTCATTTGTCCATTACAACATGTCCAGGGGTCAGTATCCCCTCCCCGCCTCATCCTTGATGTCGCCATGCTCTAATTATCCCAAAACGTAGCTGAGTAATTGTGTCACTGTAAATATCTGAGGGTCCCCTGACAGACCCCGCTTCTGAAGTGACTCATTCCTACAAGCACAGGATCCGTTTTATTAAATCAAAAACATCATAGAGGAAATATTCAAACATCTGGTCTATAAACTAGCGCTTTGCCACAGTAAAGGAGGCAGAAAGAAAGGGGTTTTCATGTCCCTAACCAGTCCGCATTGCCCTCTCTCTCCTCCCTCCCTGAGTTTCGGGGGAGCCTCTCTGGTGATGCAGAAAGCAGAAAGGATCTGGAGAAACATTCTGAACGTCTGATCATTCTGTAGCCCAGCCCGGGCTCACATGAACTCAAACTAAATCCACACACACACAGACACACACACATTAGCCGATTAGGAAAACGACAAAAGAGAACACAGAGAGAAAGGTGGAAACAATAAAAGCAGGGTGTGGAAGTTTTTGATGGATCAATTTGATACATTTCCCTAAATGCAATCGATCATCCAACACATTTGGTGGCTCTTTGCTATTTTAGTTTTGCGTTAGAGCTACATTGCAAATTGACTTCATGAGATACCATCCGTGCATCGGCATCATGCTAGTCTCGTAAGTTGGATTTCTGTTGTCGGTGAGTCTGGCAGGTTTCATTGTAGCAAAAAGGCACCAACTTTGACAGAAAGAGGAAGATTTGACTGACATGCAAAACAACCAACCACAGACCTTAAAAGGGCAAGCAATTGTCTAAACCAGATACGCCACACTGGGTTCCTTCCGGGTCACAGCTCACAAGCAATTTTCCCTCCCTGGATTCAGTTCATGAAGGCCTCAGGTGGGATATCACATTTACTTGCTTGCAGTCATGATCCGTAATGCAAGGAACTGATTCCTACTGGTGACTTGCTAACATTTAACTTAATTTAACTAAAGTGTGTTTACTGTTGGACTGATAAAACCAGATGGTTCTCTGTGGGAAGAGAAGGCTGTGTAAATCGCTCACTTGCTTCAAACCATATGTTGTCAATATGCTGTTAGTAAGTCTGAAATACACTTGTATTGTTTCTGACATTTGCGTATAAAAATAAGCAAAAAACACCAAATGGGTAAAAATGTTTATTAGTATATACACTATGTGGACAAAAGTATTGGGATGCCTGACCATTACACCAAAAGGCACTTTAATGACTTCGCATTCAAATACATAGACTTTAATATGCAGTTGGTCCCACCTTTGCAGCTATAACAGCTGCTATTCGTCTTGGAAGTCTTTCCACAAGATTTTGGTGTTTCTGTGGGAATTTGTTCATTCATTCTGTAGAGCATTTATGAGGTCAGGCACTGGTGTTAGGCCTGGCTCGCAATCTCCGTTCCAGTTCAGCCCAAAGTTGTTGGATGGGGTTGAGGTCAGGGCTCTGTGCGGCCAGTCAAGTTCTTCCATACCCAACCATTGACCTCACTTTATGCACTGTGGCACAGTCATGTTAGAATAAAAAAGGTTCTTCCCCAAACTGTGTCCACAAAGTCAGAAGTATGGCGTTGTCCAGTGTTTTCTTGGTTTGCTGGAGCATTAAGATTGTCCTTCACTGGAAGTAAGGGGCCTAGGCCAAACCCTGAAAGACAGGTGTGTCCCAATACTTTTGTCCATGTTCTGTACTTGTGTATGTGGTAGCTCTTGGGCTCCATGCTAAGTATACAGAGGGACTCGGCATGGTAACACAATCAGCCCCCCCTCTACCTCTCCTAAGCCAGCACAGCCATGGGCACCAGGCTCATTATTTATGGCCTTCATTGGTCTTCCACAGACATAATCTCTTGCACTGAGGGCTAATCTGCAGGCTGGGACACACAGTCCATGTTTGAGACATGATGTTGGGCCAAGATCTGGTGTCTGTCTTCACCATGCAGAGCTCCTGAGATCATGGGTTTAAGGACAGCTAACACTGCCACCTGGAACATGTTATATGTCATCTAACATAGAATTCAATGCAAAAGCTAAGAATAGTAACATTGTCAAATTAGCTACTGTGTGGTGGCCTCTTAGCTGTCGTTTCCAAACTCAATTTCAAAAACAATCATCTGCATTTCACGTCACCAAACACAATCCTATTATAGCTTGACATCAAAGAGAACAAGCAGCTTATGATGTAGCGCAGCACTGCAGCGGCCTCCTGAACGGAAGCAGTGACCTCACTGGACTCGTCTGGGCACAATGGAAATAGCTGCCTACTGACTTCCTGCTCTTTTCTGTACAGGAAACCAGCATAGGGACAGAGACGTTCATACTGATCCAAATGTGTCCAGATGTAGAGTTCCGTGCCACACCAACAAGACGCAGTGAGGCCTGTAGGTAACGGAACAGTAATGCATTTATGTGTTTTGCAAATTTGATCTGAAATGGAAAACATGTCAAGGCTATTAAAGTTGAGGTGGATCACAATCCTGCATCACAATGTTTTCCACAATCCAGATGATAACAGATGTGGTAGTTATTGTATTAAAACGAAGATAATAATATTTAATTCGAATACAGAAATAGTACAGAGATCACAATTAGGGTCATGACTATTAGCACAAAAAAATGGTTCAGCAGATAAATCCCTCCATTTCTGATGCAATGCTAGGTGTAATCTTGCCTGGGAAATTTCATTGTTCCTTGGACAATAACACAGTATAGTAGTCTAACACAGTATTTTCAACTATCACAAAATTTACCACTATTCAGATTACATAATTTGTAATATCTTAATCATATATCACCCTATACCAAAGAAATGGAACACATTCATTATAGTAGTTATTGTATTAACAATAGAAAAGACAATATTTAAGAAACAGAACATAGAAATTGCACTTAGGTGTGTCATTGTGATTAATATCATGGCTATTAGCACAAAAAATGGTCAGCACATAAATCCCTCCATTTCTATTGCAGTACAATTTAATGCTAGGTTTAATCTTAATATAATTTCTATTAGCACAAAAATGGTTAAGAAGATAAATCCCTGTTGCAATCCAGTTTAATGCTAGGTTCAATCTTGCCTGGGAAATCTAATTGTACCTTAGACAACTAAGTGGCAGCTTCAAACTGTGTATCACCGTGTGAACTTGAATAAGATGAGAATGAAAACATTAAGCTGTAACTACACCAAAATTCCTAGCGCACAGCTATTGTACCACACATTCCAAGCTCAAAAAGCTCCTTAGCCCCAGGCTCTTATCCCCCACCCAGCGATGGGCCTTATGATGGAGCGCTCCACGTGCCCTTCGGAGGCCACTCTTCATCTTGCTCCAGCAGGAGTGCATGTGGGGTTTTGTTTACTCTGTCCTCCCCACATGAGAAGGGTGCCCCTCCCCCATCCTGAGTGGAATGACTTTGCCTTTATCCCACTAAAGCAACATTAATGTACCATATGGACAAAATACTAACATTGATATCATACTGACACCACAATACCCCTTACAATTTATTTTCAGTCAAATTACTATAAGACACAATTCATCATATCACAGCTGTGAACCATGATTGATAGAGAGTCTTTCGGTTCAGGACATAAACATTGAAACATATTAAATTGATAAGCTATCAAAAAGCAATATTAACAAAAAAAATGACAGTGTATGTTGCATTTCTACAGTCACTCTTTCAGTAAAGCATCCTGGCATAGAGCTACTGCCGTTTACCCTCAGACAGAAACCTATTGACTAGGCTGCTGATTGTATTCACAGTCAGAGATGTGTCAAGAACATCCAGGAGGTCTAAAACATTCGGATACATTTCTGTGGAGTACTTAATCCAATTAAAGCAATGTGAAATAAAACATAATATAATATGTGTGGTACTGTAGTACCTTCTGAGTTTAAATACAATCAGGATTCTACTGACAAAATATTTAAATCACAGTTCTATGAGCAACCATACATACACTTCATGGACAAAAGTGTTGGGACACTCCTGTTTTCCAGGGTTTGGGCTCCAGGTGAAGGGCAATCTTCAGCATACCAAGACATTCTGGACAAAGCCA
The DNA here is from genome assembly GCA_037974405.1 of Brachyalestes nurse. Classification (NCBI taxonomy): domain Eukaryota; kingdom Metazoa; phylum Chordata; class Actinopteri; order Characiformes; family Alestidae; genus Brachyalestes; species Brachyalestes nurse. Next base: position 27,090,146 of record JBBPCY010000039.1, read on the forward strand.
TGCTTCCAACTTTGTGGACACAGATTGGGGAAGAACCTTTTCTATTACAGCATGACTGTGCCCCAGTGCATAAAGGAAGCTCCATAAAGACACGGTTGGATGAGTTTGGTGTGGAATAAACTTGCTGGCCTGCTCAGAGCTCTGACCTCAACCCCATCCAACACCTTTGGGATGAACTGGAATGGAGATTATGAGCCAGGCCTTCTCGTCCAACATCAGTGCCTGACCTCATAAATGCTCTACAGAATGAATGGGCACAAATTCACACAGAAATCTTCGGGCAGGCATTTTGTTCATATACCGTACATGCCCCCAGTGTTTATTAATTATTTGTATATATAGTAGTATGTTTATAAAGTTTCAGGCCTTTAGTCCAATAACCCAGATCCACTCAGCACTCCTGCTGTCAGGTTATATTCTACAAGCAGGAAGACACATCAAATTGGCCAGGATCCATCTGAGCATTTTATGTCTTTAGCATACATTATATATCAGATGATCTGTGAACATCTGTAGGCGCAGCTTCTGAGGCAGAGATAAGAAAGCTGTGTAAACGTGTGAGCAGTCGATTACCTCACAAAATGTCCTGACATGTGATCATTTGTTCATTACAGAATTTGTCCAATCAAAGCCAACAAATGAATGATAATAGAACACTACACAAGGCTTGATAATGCATTGCTCAAGAAGGCTCCCACTATTGTCCAGGAAAGTGCGTGAAAGACAGGATGTAAACTTTATTCTCCAACGTCCCATTAAATGATGATAAATGTCAGTGTTCGTTGTGAATGGGAAAGTCACTCCTCATCGTGAGCTCAACACAAACGGCTCTGGAGCAACAGAGCCAATAAAACCGCAGTATATAAACAGCTCAATAAAAATGACTATAGTATAAATCGTACAAAACAACCTTAATTTGCTTTGTTTCGGGATTCTTATTCCTAAATATTCCAGGGAAAAACTTGCTAGATGTAGCGTGCAATTCTCTCATAGAAGTTTTGCATCAACTTCGAAGCCCTGGCTTCAGAAACCTGCCTGCCTACTGCATCGTCACTATCCACTTGCAGGTTTGTAATGGTGAGAGCTTTCTGGAAAGAAAAACAGTGTGGTTCAGTGTGGGCCCCTCTTTAAATGCAATGTTCTGGCAAGCGTCTCCAGACATCAAAAGCTCTTTCCTTTTATAAAATCTCCATCAGGAATCGCTGCAAACAGAAGACTAGTTTTGCAGAGCCTTCAACCTGCAATAATACTGAAATGGACAATATGTAGGTTTGCCCGCCTGTGTCGAAGTAAAACTCACACTTACTCCTGGAGGAAGACCTCCAGTTTTGCAGAGGTTCAATCCAGAAAAGCCACCACTTAATGAAAGGGACATAAAAATGACTTTGAATAATGTTTTTGATCAGTGTTTCCTGATCACCAGCTTTCATGTTTCATGTGTTTTTCCTACTTTAATGCAGCAAATTCAGGGAAATGCTCAAAAGTGTAGCACAAAAGTGTAGCAAAAGTGAGGAACTCTATATTGTATAAAAATTACCAATGATCATTACATCTGTGGACAAGCTTGAGGTTAAATAAGGATGAGGACATAAACATACTAAGGTGGGAACAAAATGAATACAAAATTTCTAACCAAACCAATGCCTTGTGAAGGTGAAGCTTGAAGTAGAAGCAAAGCCAATCATCAACTCATTGATTTAATATAAGCCAGTATGGCTGAAAAGTTCCTCCAGATGTGCAGAGCAAACATTGCATGTGGTCAAAATAAATGGTAACATTTTACTGCAGGCTTGTATTTGGAGGTATTGCATAGATGAAGATGGGTTATAGTTAGGATTGTACTGATACCGATATCGATACTGATACTGCGTCTCGATATTGATATTTATCGATACTCTTAGTAATGCCACCTTTAATAATCTGGTGCAAAAAATAAAGAAATCACATGAAAAGACATGAAAAGAATTCAAGTTATTATATTATGACTTTTCTGGAGAAATAATGAGCTAAATTGTTCCTAGAGTTTCCTGTTTATTATGAGAGATGAGTGAAAATATCTGGTCTACAAATGTGAGGTGGTGAAATGTGGAGTGTCACAGTGACCCAGTCAAGCATCAACCAACTATGTCAGAATGCAAAAACACTACATGAATACCGATAGCAGCACCATTTCTCCAGGAGCTTATCAATGTAGTAAAGTGTTGATGAGTCAGGAACTGGTACCAATTCAGTAATGGTTTTTGATATCGAGCTTCATACATTGAGCTTAGCAGCAATTTTTATGAATTGCTGACTTCCCCACAACCCAGAACCAAAACTATAACAAGTTGTCCTCAAATGTGAATTTTCCTGATGAGATCATGCTGGGCCTTCCAAGACCAGCTTCAAGGTGGCTGCTACTGTTTTTTCCCACTTTTTTCAGAAATAGTATGTTGTACAATATCAGAAACCACCTTAAGATTTAAGGTGATTGTTTATGAATGCAGTTTAAAAATACTAATTAACAGAAACTTTTTAACAGAAAACAAATGCTAATGGAGATATGCCTGCAGTTTGGAAAGACCATGCCTAAAGACCCACCTTCCTTCAATCTAGTTTTCTACAGAATCCCATCATCACCTTCCTTTTCCTCTGACACTCCCCAACTTTCTGTCTTCGCACTATTTCCCAGAACTACCTCAGAATTCCAGGCCAAGTTCTAAAAGTACTTCTACAGTCATAGCGTTTCTCCTTATACTACAAAGGTCCTCATAAAACTATACTAACAAAGTGCCGCCTGCATTACACAGATGATAATTTCCAGCAACATGGATCTACACTCTTTCACAGCAGGGATTTCTCACCTCGGCAGTAAGCAGTCCCTGCCCTTCTCCTCCACCTGTTTGCTCTCAGAAGCCACAAAGATTTGTCAGCTTGTCATGAGCAGCTTCCACCTGAAAACCCTCAGCTGGAGGAGAGCAGAAAAAGAGTCCATACGAAGCGCAGTGACAGGAAGAGCCGAAACACAAACACCTGTTGAACGTTTCCCTTTGAAAACACCACGCCGTTGGATGGCTTTCAGCACTCCTCAGCACGGCCCAAATGGAGGGGCAAGGAAAATCTCCTGAAGGAGAGAATTAATACGATCATACCTGCCATACTTCTCTCATGAAACCGAGCTGCTCGGCCTTAATTGATAAAACGCTCTCTTCCTTTTTAAAAACAAGACCCAGGAGACCGGAATATAAAAGGAAAACATCAGCAGGAGTTAAGACCACATCTAGCTTTCATTCTTGGAGATCATTTGAGGGCTCTCAAATCTCCATCAGGTCATTCCAGCGCTGTCTGCGCCGAGACCCGTAATGAATCTTGTTCTTGGCTTTCTTTTGCAGCGATATTGCATATTTGTCTGCGTTGTTTTCTTAGACACAATCCTTCTGACCATCACGACTCTCTAAGGGCTTTGCTGGACATTTGCAGAACGGCTATTTGAAACAGCTGACTGACCTCTCTCTCAGCCAGGGTTGGCCTAGCCACCGCCAACCGAACGTACGGAGAGAGGAAAGAGGGAGAAAAATGCAGGCTAAAAACGTAGGCCAAAACAAATGAATGACTTGAGCAAGGGGTGGCCAAACGACAAAAAACATGTATGATGTTTGTGTATTCTCAAAGCAGAGTGCAGAAGACATATCTTTGGACGGCTAATGTTACTTTTTATTTTGGCCTAGCTGTGATTAGAAGCCTCACCAGCTTGGTTTTTCTACTGAGAGTTCAGTAAGAAATTAAATGTACACAGGTTACACCACTTACCCCTGATGGAGACGATCAGTTTGCGTCGTTTGTTTAGCACAAAATCCCCCCAGTCATTCAGGTGATTTAGACTTATGGTTTAGGACACAGTATGACTTACAATGAGCAATAAAAATAAGCATAATTGTAGTGACGTAGCTACCTAATATGTTGTTCATACAGATAAAATACCTCATTTGCAAAGCAACTTGCCCACAAGCCAGACAGCTGGTTTATTGCAGTACGAATAAAGTGTCCAGAGCAGTCATTTTTGCCTGATCCCAATTCCTCACAGGGATATAGCAAAAATGTGGACTGTCGGAGGGAGTGCAGTTTGAGTCTATATTGAAGGGGGTCAAGGATGGTAGGTGGTCTGGACAAAAGAAGCCGAAACCAATTTTTGATCCCAGTCAATCCCTGTTTGCTTTCTGAAAAACAGGGTAAACATGGACGAAGGCTTGCAAATCGGTCCAGGTGAGGCACAGATGAGTTCACTGTACTGCTCATTGTATTTCCTCTCTTTGTCACTACAGTTAAGTCCAACACTGACGAGTATTATTCAGCATACACTGTTGAGGCAGTCCTCTGGGCGGAACCTCAAAAAGCCTATCAAGTTGCACTGCATACCTCTTTACCCATGATTCCTCTCCAAAACAAACGACACAAGCAGCCAAAGAAAATTCACCCAGACTGGGCTTTCCAAAGTCCAGATAATATAAAACCAGCCCAAGCTTTTCCAGAACCCGCATAATATCGAACTAGAAGAGTCTGCTTAATGTTAAACTAGGCCAGCCTTTCCAGATTCAGGATGAAACTCAGCTGTTATACGGCGTTCCAGAGAAGAGTTGGGCGTGCTGGACTCTGCTATCTCCACTGGATCAAGAGTACAGCCTCTTTGGAGCCAAGACCAGAAACCAAACTCAATTCCTAGTATGGCATTACAAAAAGTTAAGATATTATCCAAAAGCTGTATTTTAAGTTGAATTTTAATCTCCCTAATGACAAAATGTATTACTCAGAAGAGCAGTGTTTCAGCATATGGGGTCAATTCTAGGAGTATATAAATATCTGATACCAGTTACTAGGGATGGGTCATGTTTTCTAAAAATCTGTTTGTTGAATTATTCAAATTCTAATAGTTTATGAGACTGTCATCTTGTTTAAAATATTTGCAGATTTTGTCTTATTTTAACAGCATGTTGTATGTAATGTGGTACTATTAGCAGAAAGTAATGCACCTAAAGGTTGTTTGCCAACAGCCATTAAGCAGCAGAAGATGATTTACCAAGGCTTCTCCCAAACAGTGGTAAAATGTGTTAAGAGTTTAGTGTTAATGGCTCTTTTTCTAACTTTTTGTCTTAAGGAATGGAAGCATAGTCAAACGGTTATTATCTAATAGAGATTATCGAACTGCTTTTTTGCTTGAAATGTCTCTCCCTACCAGATACCATCACAAATCAGAGATGGGCATTTTTGCTATTTGTTGGGAACAACTTTTGATATTTGGATATTTTTAAATAAAATATTGAAATGTATGGTTTTTGTTTCCAGAGCTTTCCCAGCGTTTTTCTGATAGTGTTTATATGTGGCAGCTCACCACAGCAACGTAAAGAAACAAAACAAAATTGAACCCCCCACTCCATTCAACAAATCACAATTGCTCACCCACTGCTACACCAGATGTCTTGATCCTTATATGTATATATAAGTATGTAAAATGGCCCTTATAGTCACATGTGAACACACCACAGCACACAGTGTGACCAGTGTGAATTTCTTTCTCTGCATTTAACCCACTCACCAAGTGAAACAGGGGGCTGCCACCAACAAGGGGCACCTGGGGAGCAGTGTGTGGGGACGGTACCTTAATCAAAGGAACCTCAGTGATGACACCAGCAGTACTGGGATTCGAACCCATGACCTTCTGATTGAAGGGGCAACACCTAAACCACTAGGTCACCAGCCGCCCTGGTGGGCCATATATATGCATATTCAAAACTTCAGCATCTATTTGTATATTTTTTCAAGAAATATATGCAAATATATGCATATTCAGAACATCAGCACAAATTTTTATTATTAAAATAAAATTTGATGGTTAAGTCATTCTCAGTGGTCTGATGTCAAATGTGCCGCTTGTGAAAAACATACAATTTTCAGTTTTTTCAGGCACATTTAAAGCCATAATAAAATGCTCTATATACACAAACACACACGACCACTCACACAATTATATCATGTATTATTACACCATGTTTCTCCGTTTTGGTGGCCATCATTGGCTGCAAAACTCTTCTTATATTAAAATTTTAAACAGCCACAGAAACGATCTGTGGTTGTAGTCTGGGCTCCCAGGTTTTGGTTCAGCTCACACAAGAGTTACAGCATTCACACTCATTTGTATTCACATACAGCATCACTATCAGAAAATTAAATTATGATGCATTAGTGCACAATTCAGATCATTTGTCCTGTCCTTGTTTTTCCTCTTTACATACAGGACCAGCTTGCCAAAAGTAATGAAAAATCACTTAAGGTGTCCATTTATAGCGCAGAGTGAACAAAGCCAGGCTGCTTAAGGCTGTGCAGGGCGATCTCAGGGGGAACAGGATTTGACATAAACCCCATCTACCAGAGCAATAAAACAACGCTTACAGGAATGCAAAAAGAAAACATATTGTTCTATATCTGTTCTATGCCCCTCTCGAGGAAGTCGAAGCCTCACTCCAGAAGTATTACAGCATGAATTGCATAACCTCCAAGGCCCACGAAAACCAGATTGTACTCAGAGGACGAACGGGCTATTTCTTTTAATAAACAAAACCTCTTTTTTTTTTATTTGGATGTACAGCAAACAATAAATTTTGCTCCTTTAATGGAAAAAAGGCCAGAGGAAAGCCCTAAAAATCCTTATCTGACTTCCAAAAACACCAGACCGATTCGGGTAAAGTGACCTCCGATGAGTCAAACGAAATGCTTAAGCCATAAATCCGCGGCGTTAAATCCGACACGAGGAAGAAAGCATCGAGTTTAGGGGAGATATGTTGGGTGGAGTTCTGCATGAATGTTCTTCTCACTGTTCGCTTTCCACATGTGTTTCTGTTGCTAACTCTTTCCATGCACCCAGCTTTCCAGGTGTAAACCAATAAACTGAGAATTAAGACACATTTCAGCCCAAAACAAGAGGGAAATAACGGAGTAAGAGGCACAAATGGAATCTGCAGGAATGAACCTGGAATGTGGACCAGGCTCTTGGAGAACCATCAGTCACCGCAGCTACGTACCACCTTCCAGCACAGCAGAGGACTGCATGTGCAAGTTTTAGTGAGCACCTCCAAGTGTGTGTGTGTGTGTGTGTGTGTGACCCCTTGCTGCCTTCCACAGCATGCAAATGTGTGTTTGAGTGAACTGCAGCTCAACCCTCGCTCCCCCACTCCAGCGAGCTCCAGACATGGAGCTCAGATTTCCATAGAAAACTCCAGTTTTAAAGAAACACCCCTCAGTACACAAGCCAAATATGCATAGCACACATGCTAAATATGCTAACGTCCTGGAGCACTCTTTCGCTGAAGGATACCAAACTTGCTTCTCAGCCCTATTACAGACCAGGACATGAAAAAGAATCCACAATAACAGTACTAATCATCATTTAGACACTCTTCGCCGCGCTTCATGCAAGAAGATCAGCGCCACACTGGAAAGCCTGGAGAGGAGCCAACAGTTTATACGAAGCAAATTCGTAAAATAACATCACGTTGTGACAAATTATGCAATTTGAAATTCGAAGAGTCCAAATAAACGAAGCAAATGCTAGTCTAAACAAATAAAAGCGCAAAATATAGAATATAAAGCATAAAGATACCCAACAGGCTAAAGCCTTTAATCTGGATTAAAAAAAAAAAACATCCAGCTTGAGTTTCTAATAGTCTCTGGACATAGTCCGGTTCCTGTCTCTCGTGTATTTGTGTGAAAGAAAACAGTGCTCGTACTTGTGGTACAGAGTGTGCAGAGCTGTGCTGAAATCTAATAAAGCTCCAGTAATGAGGGCTCCTCCTGCGGAGAGGCAGCTTCACTCTCCCTTAAAATCCGTTCAGACAGGGAAAGTGAATTCCACCGGCCTGACGCAGACATGGCCCCTGTCACTGAGGACTAACTCAGAAATGCAGAGGCTTTTCTGTCCCAAACACAGATAACAGTAAAGTAAAGCCGATATATGTTTCAATCATTAATCGCCGCCTTAACCCTGTAAAACAGTCTAAATCTGGTGTTTGTTCTCCTACACTCTCGCCGTTTGCTGCTCTTTTGCTCGGCCGCTCTCCGGACCCCCTCCCTCTGCGGGTTTTCCAGTCCCACTTGTGGGCGGAGATTATCCTGAAAGTTCTCCTGGGTTCAAAGATCTTAGACCTAAAGACCTAAAATAAGAGAACTTTGGGCATTGTTATTCTTTATGGACATTTGCATGTGACACCATTTTTAAAATCCTAGTAGTGCTTATTATTATTACGTTTTTAAATTTCAACTCTGGTTCTACGTAACACAGAAACACCAAACAAAGCTCAGCATGACGTCTAGCACCTCGAGCTTCAACACATAACAGAGGAACTTCCATATGAGGAGCTGTTTTGCTATATGACGACAATTTCCCATTTTTGGAGCTGCTGGCACGGATCCATGCCGCTCACGTTCTAAGTGTTAAACATGTTTTGGACCATTTCCTCTCACCATGTGTCACTGCATTGTCATTACTATGCCTGTTATGGCACAGCAAAACAACAAACAGCCCCCTACAATTCCTGTAGAGGCCACATTTTGAGGCCTGCTACCCAACCTGAGACCAACAGGGCTCAATAAGTCAAGCAGGGTTTGATATTTAATGTGCAACGGGCTTGGGTTAATTTATTAATTAGTGATTTTTTATATAATAGATGTGATACACACAGTCTCTCTCACTTGCACATCTTTCTTGAGTGCATGCACATTCTTTCTTTCATTGTATTTTTCTCATTCTTGTAGCATCAGCAGCATTAAGAATAGGTCCAGGGTTTGAAGAGTAGGTGAGCTGCAGTGGATGCTGTTCTCTGCCACTTATGATCAGCTATTCCATAAAAACACACTGATAATAAACCCTGCGAGTGTGTTACAGGTGTGTAACAGGATTAGTCACTTAACCGAAGTGATGAAGATCTGTAAAACACTGTCCATCTGGGTTAGGGGGTATGAAAAAGCATTTTGAAATTTTTTTTGAAAAAGCAGTCGGGCCAGGTTGTGCCGAGCCTGGTCCAGGTTCATGTTTGGGTTCAGGTCCAGTCTCAAAGTTGCGGGAACAAGTTTGGGCTTCAGCTTCAGTTTAACACCTGTGCAGACCTCTAGTATCATTCTAACATGCTTTTGTAGTCATTTTTATATGTAGGTAACGTAAAATGTCCTCTTCTTGGATCTTTTTCTGTCGAGTATCTAAATGCAGAGATTCTCACATCTCTCTTTGGGCTGCTGCAAAGACATCTAGAGCTTCAGCCATGAACGAATCCTGCAGGGATTAACCCAAGAGTACACATGTTGTTTAAAGATGTAGCTAGTGTGGGGCTAATGATTGCTTCCAGCAGGGCTAGCAAAGCTCGTTGGCCTAATTACCTCTGATAAAATCAATCCGACCTTGGCGTTGCATTCCTCCGCACTTTCGAACGGGGCCTGGCAGAAAACTTGAAAACAAGAGCGTTTACACTCGGCGCAGGCAAACAAAGACCTGTCACTCCTCCAAGCAGTCACCTTTCCTGGCTCAACTGCACATGAAAAGCATTTTACAAACGAATAACAATATCGCCAGCACCTAATCAACACCGTGTTAAACTGGCCTCCTCTGTATACTCTTCACATTGGGCAGATCTCCAGTGTAGATCATTTAATGCTGTAGCTTTCCTCACGAAAGGCAGATTTAAAGAAATAGTTCAGGAAAAAATAACATCCGCGCATAAATAACGTCTCCTTAACCCAAACACAAATGACCAGCCAAGACAGGCCTGATGTCTGGCATTTGCATCATTTATAATTATAAGGCTAATGTAGCTAACAGGTAATGGAAGACCACCGGGTAGCACGGCCATGCCTAAACCACACATTTGTCCCAAACCATCCCGAGAATCCAGTAGACTTGCTTTTGTGCTTTCTAACACTGTATGCTGCTATCTTCAATGATGAAAAGGACTTTGGGCCATTCTTACCGATGACACTCTATTATTGGCAATAAATCAATTTTTAATCTGTTTTGAATCTCATGAAGAAGAGTGCACTAAGTGAGAAATATGTACTCTGGGAGTCAGGGGTCAAATTCCTGAAAGTGTGCTGCTCTACGGTTCACTGTACGGTACACTGGCAAACTTTTAAACAAGCTCACAATGTGAGGAAGATCAAAGCATGTGTGAGGGAAAACTCTGTGGGGGTGATGACATCTCTCCAGGCAACGACTTCAGAAGACCAAGGGGGTTTGTTTTATTCCCACACAGCAGCACACCCAAATGCTACACTGGGACAGCTGGTGGCCTGGTGGTTAGGGAGTTGCTTTTGTGATCATAAGGTTGTGGGTTGAAATCCCATGAGTGCTAGTGGCACCACTGAGGTAAACTTGAGGTAAGGTACCGTCCCCACACACTGCTCCCGGCTGTGTCGCTGGACGCCCACTGCTTCACTTGGTGATCGGGTTAAATTCAGAGAAAAAATTTCACCCTGTGTGGTGAGACAAAAATGGCCTTTACACTTTTACACAACATGACTAGCTAGCACAATCTCACACACTGCATTAGGACCACCAAGCTGCTGCAGGGGGAAGCGACCTTGGTCAGTTATCACTAAGGAAGTGGTAGGAAAGGCCACTCTCTCAGAACAATGCTATCTGCCCAGGCTGATGCTGCACTGCCCAGAGCTCTCAGCCCTACAGTAGCCAGCTCAGCTCTGCATTCTTTTCTGTACTGAATAAGGCCGGATGAGTCACGCAGGAGCGAATGAGTGCGCATAGTTTTCCAGCAGTGTCAGACAACGAGGCAGCAGACATACATTAACGCAATCCCCACCACGCTGGAATTCTCGGCCTTAATAAACAGAGCGCTTCCTCGGCCTGCGCAAAGTTTGGCTATTCGCAGTGTTCCAGTCCCTCGTGACAAACACTGACCGCTTGCAGTGTAGAGGCTAAGCAAACACCCACAAATCCTGATTTTATAGTTTATGCTCTTTGCACTGAACTGCATCCTTTCATTCTTACGACTCGCTATCGCCTTAAATCACCAAATGATATCCAAGATCGTATCTGTGCAAAATGCAGGGCCGGGGAACGCACGAACAAATGTTTCTCATTCTAAAGTCATGGACTAAACTGTTCAACTCTGGACCTGGAAGGCAGGGATCCAGCACAGTTTGGCTCCCCAAACACAGCCTCTTACCCTGGCAATTAACAGATGAGTTGAATTAGGTGTGCGTGAGCAAAGAAAACGGCAAACTGTGGCCGGACACAGGCCCGCCAGGACCATAACTGGTGACCCCGGGATTGAACTTCCACCAGAGCTGTCAGGCTAATAGCAGTGATGCTTAAGAGATTGCTGAGTTTTAGGAGCCTAAATTTCGGCAGACAATGGGATTAGCTACAGAGGTTGGGAATTTATGGGAAGTTATGGAGGTGAGTGGAGTGGAACCTGATTGGTTCTGACAAGCATGACCATGTAATGCCAGCCGATCGTGATTGGCTGAGAGGCGTTAATCCGCACTTCCTGCACATTCACCCTTGCTGGATGTTCACCTGTAACCTCACAGCTGAGTTCTAGTAGAAGCGGCTTTCATGTATATTTATTATACACACACTATAATGGCACCTGTCAAGGGTGGGATATTTTCAGCAGCAAGTGAACAGTCAGTCTTTGAAGTTAATGTGTTGGAAGCAGGAAAAAGCATAAGGTTCTGATCAACTTTAACGAGTGCCAAATTGTGATAGCTGGACGAAAACGGGGTGTCCTTCATATGTGCTGGTTAGTACCTACCAAAAGTGGTCCAAGGAAGGTCAACCAGTGAACTTACAGCAGGGTCATGAGCACGCTAGGTTCACTGATCTGCATAGGGAGCGAAGGCTAACCCACCTGGTCCAATCTCACAGAAAACCTATAATAGCACAAATTGCTGAAAAAATAATGCTGATCCCTGACCACTGCCAAAAGCACCTAAAATAGGAGCATCACCATCAGAACTAGATCATGATACAATGGAAAAAGCTAGCCTGGTCTAATGAATCACATTTTCTTTTACATCCTGACAATCTGATCAAGGATAATCAAGAATCAAGGTTCAAGTTTACTTTATTGTGATCAGCAGCTGTGAACACATACATAGTGTGATGATATTATTCATTCTAGAAGGTTTACATCCCATTCACACTACTGTTACACTGCTGTATTGTCTATTTATTGTATGTTTCTGTTATTTTTTGCACTTCGTTCAATGTTGCTCACTGCCTCCTGTGCAATATCATACTAATGGTGCAACACTAATCATTCTGGAAGCTTCATATCATGTTAACACTATACTGTTTCATTACATTACTGTACATTGTTGTGGTGTCTATTAATCATGTTTTCTGTATTGCCTCTTGCACTCTGCTATGTGTTGCACCGTTGTCTGTAGAGAAACGTTTCCTCACACTACGTACATGTACAGAGCTGCTGATGACAAAAAGTAACCTCGAACCCTAAACCTTGCGACGCTTCTCCATGGACCATGGTGCAACATATGGCAACATTCAACAAAGTGCAAGTTACAACAGACACAATACAATGAATACACAATACAACAATGTGAATAGGATTTAAACCTTCCAGAATGACTAATATGACACGATAAGTATGACAATGCAGTTTGCAGCATGGAACCACATTGAATGAGTGTAAATTATAATCTTATCAAATAACAGGATGAGTGTGCCTGCTGTGGCTGCAAACAGAAGGTTAAGTAAAGTGCAGGTGGTATTGAAAGTATAGAGTGTAATATGAGAAGTAAAAAAAGTCTTACAGAACCAGAGCGGAAGTTCCGGTATTGTTTGCCATACAGTAGAAGAGAGAAGAGTCCATATAATGGGTGGGAACAGATTGTGTGGCATGTGCTGGACAATCTAGTCCAACCCATACAGGCCCCACCTCAAATCTTGGTGGAGATCCATCATCTCACTGTTTGGGTAGCACCTACACAATACTGAGTCGGTGCTTTTAATGTTATGGCTGATTATTGTATATATGAAACGAGATCATTTTACAGTTTAGTTTCCATGTGTAGCTGGGAAGTGAAAAAGACTTTAAAAAAAAGCTTTTACGGTACTATACAGTCTGTATAGTGCTTTTCGTCATAGCTGACTACAGTCTGGCAAATGGCTGTTGACAATAGTAGCAGCTCAGCCTCATAGCCAGTAAAGCATAGGTTTAGGGTAGGTAATGTCGTCCAGGATGAAGCGTTTCTCTTCCCTCCTGCTGACGCGTGAAGAAGCGGCCATAAATCAGCGTCTCCGAAGCTGTCGGCCGGAGCTCTACTCCGACATTACTGCGGGTGGACGGCGGGCAGACAGAGACTGAGGCGAGCCCCGCGCCGCATGGGGGAGTGAGATGGACTCTGGCCTGCAACCACACACACATACACACACCGCAGCCTGGCTCCCAGCACGCCCTCCCTGGAGAAGTAACCTCCGCCCTCTACACACTACACACACTCCATACCCCCCCCAACCCCCTCCCCTCCCCTCCCATAGGCCTGCTCTAGGCTCCACACACACCAGACTGTTATTGTTGTTTCAAAGACGAGAAGGCAGGCTGCCTTTTCTTTTCTCCTGGCGACAATGTGTTGAGCAAGGACAATCACGGTGTGTTTACAAATTCACTGCAGGCCAAAAGTTTGGAAGCAACACCAACTTTGCAAAAATAAACATGAAAATGACATGTTTTCCAGAGATAATTGGCGCTAACTTGTTTGGTGAGACAGAACAAAAAGGGACTGACTAAACGTCTCCAGCCGCGCACCGCGTTCTCTGTGTTTAACTTTCGTAATCCAGGTGATGAAACTGAATTGGATTGATTGATAAAAATCCATGTGAATAGTCTGCACCACTGAAATACGGACTATGAGGGGGCTACACTTATTTCTATGGTTATGAAATCAAGGCCATTACAAGCTGAATGCTACTACTGGTGAAGAGGAAAAGCCAATGGCTATTTTTTTCACCACCACCCTCTGGTTTGAACCTTCTGGGGCAGCTGGTGGCCTGTGGGTTAGGGAGTTACCCCTGCAATTGGAGGGTGGTGGGGTCGAATCCCAGGACTGCTAATGGCACCACAGAGCTATCCGTGAGTAAGGTACTGTCCCCACACACTGCTCCCCGGGCCCTGCGTCACTGGCTGCTTTGGTGAATGGGTTAAATGCAGAGAACAATTTGACACCGTGTGCTGTGCTGTGGTGTGCTCATGTGTGACAAATGGTACACTTTCATTTCAGTCAGACAAAACTACCAACAATGGGACGGTGCATGCTAGCACGTTCTTCTTTTAGCACAACTTCTTTTCAAACTGCTGCTAACTCAACGTCATTAGAAGGCTCAAAGCATCGGAGGAGGATACTAACTGCCAATTCTGTCCGATGCATAAAAGATAATTACCTAGCATCATGCTTAGTGATGGTGTAGAGGGAGTCCTATCTTACTTAGAAAAGTCTGCTCAGCCATCTTGCCAATGCACCTGAACTCATACAAGACCAGAATCCTGTCTTGCTGTATGAGGAGAGACCTATACATTCTAAGCTAAAAGCCGCATCAATGTTTTGAAACCATATTTGAAGCTCTATTAATATCTGACAACAGTAGTTTGTAGCATTTGGCTTAAATAGCACACAAAAATGGTGTTTTTATAGATGTTCTGGCTACTGAGCATGTTCATGTCTCCTCAACTCGGGCAGGCTTTTCCCGCTTGTGGCTTTACCAGCATGCCGATTGGTTCTTCTTACTTAACAACGTCTTTTTTCCCATAAACAGACTTGTTGAGCGTAACAAGCTTTTCCATTTGCTTTTCGTCCAACGTCTCCCCTTCATAATGTCTCTGATCCTACCCACCCAGAGAGAGTGAAGTCAATTATGCTCACAGGTGGCTGTGGCTACATTGGAGATCAAACCAATGACAGGGCCGACGCTGAAAAAGCAATGGGATGTTTTGAAAATATTCAAAGCTGTCAGGCAGAAAAAGAAGAAAGGAGGTATAAGGAGGTGAGCGGATAACTCACTCCATCAGGAGGGTCAGAAATGGAATAAAAAAATAAATCGCTTCAGTCTAAGCAAACCACTCGTTTCCGTTGCGGTGTTCCAATCTCAACACAATGTTCCTAAACCAGTTAGAATACAATGAAAAACTGGATCATTCCATTCCTTTTACACAGGCCGCATGTGGGACTAATATAATAAAACAGTAGGTTTAGACCAGCAGTTGTGTCTGTACTGATGAGGACATCAATCAATCAGTCTCTCTCACTCTCTCTCTCTCTCACACACACATGCTATGTAAATGTATTGTTTGTGAATCAGTACATTTCTCCAACATATATCAATAAAAAACAGACCATAAAAAGTTAGTTATGTAAGAGCAGATACTTGCTAGAGTCCGGTGAGAGTGTATGGAAAAGTACAGAGGACACCCAGATCTTGAACTAAAGAATGAATCTATAGCCTATAAAATACCATAGTAATGTGAAATGAATCTGTGAAATGATACACTGAATGAGATGTGCTGTTGATCCAAATATATCTGGTGCAAGACATGAATCACTAGAGACGTATTTCCGCAAGAAAATGCGGAATATGGTTGCGCAATGTAAGCAATTCCCAAACGAATGTGGTGTGTGATGTGTGTGTGTTGTGTATATGTGTGTGTGTGTGTGTGTGTGTGTGTGTGTTGTGTATGTGTGTGTATGTGTGGCACGTGAAGTGGGTGCGTGTTGTGCAAAGTGTCTGAAGCATGTGTGTGGTGTGTGAAGCATGTATGGTGACTGAACTGTGTGTGTGGTGTGACAAGTGTGGATGTGGTGTATGAAGGGTGTGTGTTTGAGTGTGAGTGTGTGTGGTGTCTGAAGTGTGTGTATGGTGTCTGAAGTATGCATGGTTTGTAAAGTGTGTGTATTGTCTAAAGCATGTGTGTGGTGTGTCAAGTGTGTGTGTTTGGTATTTAAAGTGTATGTGTGGTGTCTGAGGTGTGTATGTAGTGTATGAAGTGTGTGTGCGGTGCCTGAAGCATGTGTGCAATGTGTGATGCTTGTATGGTGTCTGAACTGTGTGTGTGGTGTCTGAAGTGTGTGTGATTTGTGAAGAGTGTGTGTTGTCTAGCATGTGTGTGGTGTGTTAATAGTGTGTTAGTGGTGTGTGAGATTTGTGTGTGAACCATTTGTTAGTGGTGTGTAAAGCACGTATGGTGTGAATTTTGTGTGTGGTGTGTTTGTGTGTGTGAAGCATGTATGGTGTGTGAAGTGTGTGTGCTGTGTATGAAGTGTGTGTGTATTTGGTATTTTGGGTATGTGCAGTGTGTGTGCAGTGTGTGTGCAGTGTCTGAAGTTTGTGTGTGTGTGTGTGTGTGGTGTGTAAAGTTTGTGTGCAATATGTGGTGTATGAAGCATTTCTGGTGTGTGTTTGGTGTGCACAATGTGT
>JBBPCY010000039.1:27118073-27144684 GCA_037974405.1 Brachyalestes nurse
ATTCCAGATGATCAGGCGGTGATCAGTATACTGGTGGTGCTGAATGCTGAGCGGTTGGAACTCCTTTATCTAGGCTCTTTGTACCCTTTGGCACTTTGCAGTTTGTTGCAGTAAAACATTTATTCCCATTTCTTTCATTTAATCTACTCAGTGTGTCAAAGATAAGACAGTTTGACCAGCATAAAATAGCATTTTTGCACCAAAAAGTTTATTCAAAGAAAAATATAAAGAAATTAAGTGTGGCACAAGACTTTTGCACAGTATTGAATATTAACCCAGAGAAAGGACTTCAGGTGGGTTACAGTCTTGTGTGTCTGTAGAAGTTGATAATTTCAATAAGTATTAAAAGTAGTAAAAATATTTTGTTGACACGCCAAAACATGTTAATGTGAATTAACTTAGGCTTGCAATCCAAGTTTCTGAAAAAACCCACTGTAAACCGTCCATTTCTGATGCATAAAAGGGATTAAAATATTTATTGCAGAAGGACTAACTGCATTAGAGATGATCATTCTTCTAAGTAAACATGGCAAAGCTAAGTGTAGGGTAACTGTCCTGTAGTGCAGAGTTTATGGTGGTGCTGCTGGGATTGAGTTGCTTTCTCACTCAAGTTCTGTCCCTCATCTGCTTGCTTTAGGAATGATGCGACAGCTATGGCCACCAGCCCAATGCTCCATGAACGAATCAAAACAGCCAAGGAGCTGCTAGAGCGAGTGGACCTGCTGTGCAGTCGTCAAGCCCGAGAAGTGGAAGGCCGCGCCAAGCTGTGCAGTAAACTTCGCGCTGAGCTCAAGTTCCTCGAGAAAGTGGAAGCAGGGAAGGTTGTGATCAAAGAGTCTCATTTGCAGAGCACCAACCTTACTCACCTAAGAGCTATCGTCGAGTCAGCTGAGAGCCTGGAGAATGTTTTGAGCGTTTTGCATGTGTTTGCTTATGAAGGCCCTGATGGGCAGAAGCAGACGCTGGTGGTGGATGTGGTGGCCAATGATGGACACACGTGGGTTAAGGCCATTGGACGCAAAGCAGAGGCCTTGCACAACATCTGGCAAGGCAGGGGGCAGTATGGGGACAAAAGCGTGGTCCGGCAGGCTGAAGACTTTCTTGAGGCCAGTCGTCAGCAGCCTGTTCAGTACAGCAACCCCCACATCATTTTCGCCTTCTACAACGGCGTCTCCAGCCCTATGGCCGACAGGCTCAGAGAGATGGGCATCTCTGTGAGGGGCGACATCGTTGCCGTCAACACTGTGGTGGGAGTGGGAGAGGATGACGAGCAAGGAGAAGAGGATGAGGAAGACGAAGGTGAGGATGAAGACGCTTCTGGGGAAGAGGAGCTGGAGGCCGAGAACGAGGCTGTGGAAGACGAGGAGGATGAGAACAACAGTGATGATCCAGACATCATGCACACTCGAGTGGATCGGGATACAATCGTGGCCAGCTTGGCATTCCCCACTGAAGTGAAGGTGGACGTCTGTAACAGAGTTAACCTGGACATCACCACGCTCATCACGTACGTGTCCTCTCTCAGCCACGGCAACTGCTACTACACCTTCAGAGAGCAGGTGCTGACCGAGCAGGCCACTCAGGAACGGCAGGAGAAGGTTCTGCCCAAGCTTGAAGAGTTCATGAAGGGTAAGGAGCTGTTTGCCTGTCACTCTGCTGTTCATGACTTCCGTGTTATCCTGGACACTCTAGGCGGCCCTGGAGAGAAGACCAGAGCTGAAGAGCTTCTAGCCAGGCTGACCGTGGTGCCTGACCAGCCTTCGGAACGCACAGAGCGGCTGGTCACCAGCTCCAAGGTGAACCGCAGGTCGCTCATGATCTTTGGGACTGGAGACTCCCTCCGAGCCGTCACCATGACTGCCAACAGCGGGTTTGTGCGAGCAGCCGCGAACCAGGGTGTGCGCTACAGCGTGTTTATCCATCAACCCCGAGCTCTGACGGAGGGTAAGGAATGGAGAGCCACGCCCATATGAGCCCAAACAATGACTGAAAGCCATCAGATCAGAGTATAACAATGGTTCCCAATACTGGTCCTGGAGAACCCCTGGGGTGGGTTCATATACTGGGTTTGAAAAGTGTAAACCAAAAGTTTATCAAGATTATCACATAGGAACGTCTCTGGCCTCTCCTGCTATTGGACAGGCTTCAGTTTTGGCTTGATTTTCTTTGAAGGATGTGTAGCATATGGTTTATTACCCTAGTGTAATGTAATGTGTGTAACAGGTGCTGCAAATACAGATTTATTGGTTTAAAAAAGGAAATTGTGCCTGGCTTGTTGTATCTGCCTGGCTTTCAACCCAGGAATTTGTAAATGAATTGATTTTTTTGGATGGAGTGTGTTAGAAGCAGAGCAGGGGTTCTCCAGTACCAGGGTTTGGAATCACTGGCACAGAGCTACCGAAAATAACAATGTGGAACAGCACTTTAAAAGCAAGTCCCATTATGTTGTATGCTTAAAGTAAATCACTTGCAAGAGGCATTATCTTACAGTTGTGTATGACTTGCACAGCTGGCTGCTAATACAGGTTGACCCCCTACAGTATATAATCTCTTTCGATGAGCTCAGTGCCTCAACTCTGGCCAGCACAGATGTCAAATATACCAAATGTTGTGGATGTCAATATATTTTTGGGGCACAGAGTGTACTGTACACTTTATATCCTGTAGCTACCAGTCATCAGCAAAACCTTGTTTGAGTGTTCTTTTCAAATTTTGGTTTCCACATGTATGCTTGATTGCAGAAAATTCAAGTCACTTTGAGTACCCTTGGACATTTTTTTCTTTTGCATAAGAAAAACAAATAAACATCTGTAAAATGTCTGGCATGGAGGCTCAGCTTTGTTCAGTTTATCATGGCTCTGTTTTATTATGAATTATTTATTTAATTAGACGCAGATACATTACCCAGAACATATACCATTGAATTTTGTAGGTACAAGTACACTACCAGTCAGGTGGCCCCTTACTTCCAGTGCAGGGCAATCCTAATGCTTCAGCATACAAAT
The DNA here is from genome assembly GCA_037974405.1 of Brachyalestes nurse. Lineage (NCBI taxonomy): Eukaryota > Metazoa > Chordata > Actinopteri > Characiformes > Alestidae > Brachyalestes > Brachyalestes nurse. Next base: position 27,121,079 of record JBBPCY010000039.1, read on the forward strand.
ACATTTTGGACAACGCCATGCTTCCAACTTTGTGGACACAGTTTGGGGAAGAACCTTTTATATTCCAGCATGACTGTGGCTGGGTGAGTCGGGGAAGAAGTTGACTGGCCCGAACAGAGCCCTGACCTCAACCCCATCTAACACCTTTGGGATTAACTGGAACGGAGATTGCAGGCAGGGACTTCTTGGCCAACATCAGTGCCTGAACTCATAAATGCTCTACAGAATGAATGGGCCACAAATTCCCCACAGAGACACTGCAAAATCTTTTAAAGAAGAGTGGAAACTCTTCTAGCTGCAAAGGGGCCATATTAAAGTCTATGTATTTAAATGTAATGTCATTCCAAAGTCTGTTGGTGGAACGGTCAGGCGTCCCAATACATTTGTCCATGCATATCAGGTTAGAGATTAGAATAGGGAGTTCTTGGGGAAGGGATTTTATGTGCTGAGCTCTGAGGTCTTCCTCTAAGTGTTGAAGATTTTTAGGGAACTTCCCCCAAGTGCCACCACATCACCAGATGGGGCAGTTTGTTGTCATGAGCTGGTGACGTCACGAGGAGGGCTGTTCCAAAACAAGATGCCAAACTTGCTGCTAGTAGAGAGCAGGAAAGTGGACCAAAGCCGGGTTATAGCTTCACCTTCGGAGTGACCACATCAGTGTATGAGGACAAACGTGTGAGTGGAACCGTGTACCCTCACATTTTATCCCCTCGAAATAGCCTTAAACTGGACTTCGCTAGCTTAGCTAACCTAGCCTGGCTAACACGAAACTAGCCTGCTATTTTAAACTCGGGGCTCTGTTTAGTTCTTTCAAACTCTTTTTTAAACTATACGGTTACAATAATCTTAGACATTGCTAATAATACAGACAGAAACTGTCCATCAAATGTAAAACAGCCACAAGACGTCGAGCAGCTTCTGGAATTGGTAAGTTGAAGCTAAAAAGTGCTAGACTTCACTTTCCCAGTCTATTTACTGGGAAAACTAATACCAGCAGATACAGTTTCGTATTTAAGCTGTTTTTTTCATCCATTTAAATCCTTATAACACCGTTAAATCCTTCTCAGAGGTTAAGGATGTGTATAAAGGAATTCTGAGTCTGAATTGTGTGTTTAATTTGAAACTCCTATTAGATATGGATAGTAATTAGTGTTTTCTGTGGATTTCCGATTTTATATTATGACTGACTTGAGGGAAACCTGGCTAATAGGTTTGGAGAAGGTGCTTTAACCGTTTAGATCAAGAATTTGATGATGTTACAGAATACAATGGCCTGTATTAAGCCATCATCTTTATTCCAGTGCACCAATGGGAGTGTAAAATGAAACCGGTTTTATTTATATGATGTGTTTTTGCAGAGGAAAAGGTTGACAAGAGCAAAGCAGATCTGTTACCACACCCTAACTAACTGCAGGCTTCCCCTGGAGACTCACAGGGTCATGGAAAAGAGACCCAGTAGAGCGAGACTGTTTCACAAAATTAACTCTGTAAAATGTATACGAGCACATAAAAGTGCTCCTGGAAGCACTTTTTTAATCCTATATTTGCCAGCTTCATACAGATACACCATATGGACAAATGATTTGGGACGCACTGTTTATTATTAATATTAATGCTTCAACATACCAATACATTTTGGACAACACCATGCCTCCAGCTTTGTGGACACAGTTTGGGCAAGAACCTTTTCTACTCTGGCATGACTGTGCCCCAAGACTTGACTTCTCGTCTAACATGCTCTATAGAATGAATGGACACAAATTTCCACAGAAACTCATATCTTGTGGAAAGCTTTCCACGAAAAGTGCAAACTCTTACAGCTGCAAAGGGGGACCAACTCCTTATTAAAGTCTATGGATTTGAATGCAGTGTCATCACAGTCCCTGTTGGTTTAATACTCTGGTGTCCCAATACTTTTGTCCATATAGTGTATTTCCAGTGTGCTGAAGTTTGTGGTTGGTTTAATAAGATTGCAGCTAGGTTAGCTGTACAGAAATGTTATTGGAAGTTTAATTCTCTAATATTCCCAACAAAGTACATACACTGATACTAAAAGTCTAATTTATTCCCACTGTACTGGAATTTTTGGTTGGTTATTTGAAAGACTGCAGATGTTTTTCTTATACACTGGCTCACCTTACAGCGGGTACTGTACTGTACACTCAATGAAAACCTAGGCTGTTTGACTACTGCTCTCTCTGTGTTGATGCACAACATAAATGATTTTCCTGATTTTTCTATCACTTGGTTCTATAATATTTCAGCCATCTGTTCTGTGGAGTGAGGGAAGAACAAATGTAAATTGTTTTTTGGGAGGAAATTGGAGAAAACGTATTGATACTTAAACTTGATGGGTTTTTGTCCAATTTTGTAAACTGCAATTTTATAGTAGGGCTGTCAAGTTTGTAAGGAACCAAGTCATTCTGTTATAAAATGTGTTTTCCAATCCTGTGCACGCATAAATAATCAGGGAGAGTTTTTCATGCGCCCTATTTTGTAAACCTGAACCCAAAGCATTCTGTCTTTATAAAGAAAGACTCAGCAGGATGTTTTCCAGTCGGGTTCACCTTTCACAATGCATAGGGCACGCAGCGTCCGGCAGCTGAGTAAAATAACAAATGAGGGAACAGCTGGAATATGTATTGGAATAGTCTTTATTTCTGAACGCAGACAGTATTCTGGAAGACGGTCCAGTGCAACTGGGAAGGGACTTCATCATATTTGATAGACTAGCAGCTTAAACATGCACTAGAAGTCTCATTCTCCCCTAGAAATGAAATAGAAAAACTTGTCTCCTGTTTACTTTATTAGAGCATAATGCTAAGGCCTGATGGGTTTAGTGTATGAATGAGGCGTCCTTGTCAACTCTTGGCCTGCCTGTGTTTTCCCTGACCTTGGTGTGTATACGAATGAACAAAAGGGCCTTTTGCCACCGTCCTTGTGTGTCAAACTCAAGCTGACAGTGGATTTCAAAGCAGCTTTGGCTGTGTTATATCAAGGGCTCCAACTTATAAATCTGATATTACAAACCAATAAATGTAAATTGGAGTTTTTTTTTCTTTATTAAGCAAAAAACATGCATTGTCTGAGTTTGGACTGAACTTTCTGAACAGAACTTTATTTAAAAAAATGGATAAATCGAGTATTTTTAAAAAAAATGTTTAAAAAAAAAAACACATACCAAAAACTGCACTAAATGGATGTCTGCACCAGATTTGTCTACACAGCTTAAGATATGCATTATCATGCAAACTGCTAGGTGATCATGATTGATTTATCAGAAAGCTTCATTTTACTTAGCTTTGTTTCTAACTGAATAGCTTTATCATCGATAATTATAAAGATTTTTCTTTCGGTTAATTTGTCATTAGTTTAGATGTGCACCACGTCCATTACATAAAGCAAACAGAGTAAACATTAGGTAAAAGCTACAAACAAACCTGATACTTGTCTCACCCACATCGACCGGCAACCTGTTTGAAATGAACACGTGTGTGTGTGTGTGTGTTTACACTGTGGTAGTGGGGAGTCACGCCTACAGAGGTTGTAGAACCAAAATCTTCCCAGTTATTATTTGCCTTTTGTTATTTGCCCTGCCTCTAAATAGCAAACTGCAATGACCAAATATCAAAAGGTAAATACTAACTGGGCTACGACTTCTGTAGGTTCTATGCAAACAACGATCTGCTGTTATTTAAATGCCAGTAGCACTTTGCCGCAGACTGAAACGAAATGCACTTACTTAACCCTTAGTATCAACATTAGCATTCTGATATTACATAAGTGTTCCTCATCCCTGCTCCTGGATGCTCTCTCCTTCACACATTTGAGTGTTTTCACTGCTGTCAACAGCTAATCAGCTCATTAGCAGCCCCTTACTGAGTTCAAGTAGGTGCATTTAAGCAGAGGAAGCGCTAAAATGTACAAAGAAAACAGAACCAAGGTGAGGAAACAATTATATAACTTTATATAATATCATTTCTGTGTAATAGAAGCTGGTGTAAACCATGAATTGTTTTGTAGACCTGCTCTTGCTGGCTTGTTTCATTATTTGCACTAGAGGGAACTGACACTTTCTCTCCGTTTCAGTTCCGTAAGGCAATGATGTCACGGGCAGGGTGTAAGAGAACAGATGAATTCAGTTCTTGCTCTGTAGAGAAGCTCTATTGTTATGTGCACGACACATCATCACAAGTAGGGGGGGCAGGACATCAGTGTCTCTGTGATGCTTGTCATGATGCATTTTAAGGGTTTTGAGTGTTTCTATCCATTTATTATAGTACAAGACTTTGAAATATAGCTTCTGTTTTGTGTATTCTTTAAGATTTCCTTACCTAGGTTGGCCTTACCCGGTGTATCCAGTCACTTTCTTGAGCCTGAATTTTGAGAGATGACATCCAACAAACCCAAGAGCCAGAACTCTCTGGTCCTTCACAAAGTGATTATGGTGGGCAGTGGCGGGGTGGGCAAATCTGCGCTCACACTGCAGTTTATGTACGACGAGGTAAGACTTTAGCCTTCTCAGCTTCATGCCTGACATGCTGGTGAAATGCGTTGCCGTGGTTTGTGGTTACACAGAGAGCAGCACATACTCTAACTGGTCCCTCTCTCTACCCTTCTCAGTTTGTGGAGGACTATGAGCCCACTAAAGCTGACAGCTACAGAAAAAAAGTGGTTCTGGACGGAGAGGAGGTCCAGATTGACATACTGGACACGGCTGGTCAGGAAGACTACGCTGCTATTCGGGACAACTACTTCCGCAGCGGAGAGGGGTTTCTCTGTGTGTTCTCCATCACAGAATCAGAGTCCTTTGCTGCAACAGCTGACTTCAGGTTGTGGGAAAAACTTGACTGTGATAAAATAATTTCATGTTATCGTAGCTAATCTTTACAATACAAACAAGTTCTTTCAGAAACCACAACATTTTTTTAGTCAGTTCCCTAGCAGACATATACTTTCCCTTACCATTGAATGGCTTATTAGTATTCAGCTAGCAGCTGGTGGCCTGGTGCTTAGGGATCAGCCCCTGCAATCAGAGGGCTGTGGGCTCAAATCCCAGGACTGCTAGTGACAACACTGAGGTACCGGCCCCGCACATTGTTCCCCGGGCATTGCGCCACTGACTGCTGGCTGCTTCACCTTGTGAATGGGTTAAATACAGAGAACAATTTTGTACTGTTGTGCTATGCTTTGTTTACGTATGACAAGTGGACACTTTACACTTCTTTATTGACCAATGAAATAACCAGGTCTCTAAGATTACTGTACGGTGGCCATTTTTAACCTTTTCCAGCCACCAGCATAGTTGAGCCTGTCAATCTGTAGCAACACAATGCAGGTGTGTTTGAGGCTGGAATAAAACAAATATGTTGACTCGCTGGTATTGTGTGAGAACCTGGTTGTAAAGTGCTGCTACAAGGTATTTTCTGTTTCTCAGAGAGCAGATCCTCCGGGTTAAGGAGGATGAGCACGTTCCCTTCCTGCTGGTTGGAAATAAGTCGGATCTGGAAGACCGGCGACAGGTCGGAGTGGAGGAAGCCAAAGCCCGAGCCAATCATTGGGATGTCAGCTACGTGGAGACCTCTGCCAAAACCCGTGCCAACGTGGACAAGGTTTGTGTATGAAGACTAATTGACCATCTGCACCATACTTGAGTGGGAAATATGCGACTCACTTTATTGTTAAGCTACCTTTTTACCTATGCTACCATATCTACTCTCATTACTCAGTTCCATTTCCATGTAGTCTACAATTAAAAACTATATATATCATTTGTTAGCCCCTTTTACCCCCTTCATAAACTATATATTTGGGTGCTGGATTATTCCCAGCACAGCAATGACGGAGGCATGTTTGTGTGTGTGGATGTTTGTGTGTGTTAAACACCTTGTTGTCACTGCTGGGCCAAGAATAGTCAAAAATCTAAAATATTTAGTCAGTAGCATCCTGTGGCTAGAAACTGGCCCTTGGTAAAGGACTGGATCTTGACACAAGCAAACTATTTAGCATCAGAGGAACTGTCCATTTTACAGCTTTAATGTGGACCAACAGGTTAGATGGGATAGTGGACAGTAGGGCTGTAACGGTACATGTATTCGTACCGAAGCGTCACGGTAATGGTTCGGTACATGATGTCGTACGGAGAATACACGGTGCGACGACGAAGACGCGATTAAAGTCATGCGGAACTAAAAAGTGTGTGTTTTGTTGCCTTCTCGCCTCGGTAGTACTGAACCGTGATGTCAGAATTATAGTGTGAACCGAACTGCGACATTTCTGTTTGCCAACTCTTAAAAAGCCATTTATGGGTACGAACCACTGAAGGCATAACACCATTCACAGGCTGATTATTTTAAATTAAATTAAAAAAAACCATGACGTGTCTTTTTTATATAAATGACCCACGCTTTAGAGTATTAAAGTGTGTTTTACTCTGCATGTTTTGCCTCAGCATATGAGTTTCTCCGCCTTTTGTCCTTTTCCGGCCTCCTCACCTGTGACATTATACACTCTCTCTCTGATAAACATTTTAAAGGCGACTCGACCATCCTGTTTCTCCTCCCATCTGTTACAAAGGGAACTCAACCACAAAAAATGATCAGTTTTTTTTTTTTAAACAATCAGTACTCGGCCCATGATCAAAAAGCCGTGTATACGGGCACTGAAGAGGATATTAATGGACATTTTGATGTTGGAACCATGTCTGTATTTTAAGAACTGTAGGGGAAGGAGAGATGTCGAATCTAAGCTATAAAAAGAATAGGAAAAAAAAACAGTAGTGTGCTTACTGAGAATTACACGGCTGTATGTGATCCACTGTGTGCATGGCACATATACACACTAACATGGCAGTGTCACTACTGTGCTGTGAGCATCCTGACATTAATGAACAGGACAAAGAAGAGGGATGAACTAATGATAAGAAACAGGTGGACTACATGGTCTCTAAGCTGACAACATGGACAAAGAGTTTAGGTACATGGTTGGTGTATATTGTTTTCGTCATTGGTATAGCTGCTAAAATGAATGTTTTTTAGAGGGTTGCTGAAAATGTCATTTTATGATCATTCCAGGTGTTTTTCGACCTTATGCGACAAATCCGAGCTAGGAAAATGGAAGACGGTAAAGAGAAGAATAAGAAACCGAATAGGAGGAGCTTAGTACAAAGGATTCGAGAGAGATGTTGCATTTTATAAAGACTGTGTTTGTACACACACATGCAGCCAACTACTTGTTTCTTCTGATGCCTACTTTTTTTCCTCAACTACTGAACTTTTTAACAGCTTTTTATTTCAATTTACTTCTTTTCACAAGGTGGTAGGGGACATCAAATCAGGTATGTATGTGTATATATATATGTACTTGGAAGCTTGCTAAACAAAAGGTATCCATAATTTGGGCGATGCTGTGCATGACTAAGTCTGAATGATTCAAGTATAAGACTGCTATGAAGACATTGCATATCAACGTGTAGATGTACTGTAGACAGACATTCAGTGTGGCGCTGCTGCATATGATTGTAGTTTCTGGTTTTCAAGAAAATGAAGGGCCTTATTCTCCCATGATAAATCCGAATAATACATAGCATTTCAGGCTGGGTGAATCATGAAAATCCTGTTGTCCTGCAAAAACAGTCATTTCTTCTTCTGCAGACCCCTTGTAGTTCAGTTGCTGTTATGTTTAGTATGTTTACATACCAAAGACCAGTGCTGCATTTCTTCCAACAAATATTTCAGTTTGTGATGAGTTAGCGGTTAAGAAATATGTACATATTTCAACCACTGAGCAAATTAGTGCCTTCACTTTACGCCCTAACGTTCTTCATTCTACATCAGAGATGCCTATTGTTGGCCCCAGAGGTCCACAGTCCAGCAAAGCTTTAACACAACTAATCAACAAGAAGCAAGCTGACATAGAATCAGATTCTTCTTTAATTTACCATGACTTTAATAACAGGAACAGATCCCAGGTCAACACTTATAATCTTAAAAACTTCATTAATGTAGGCTGTTGTAACTAACTGAAGTATAAGTTGAGCATCTTAGATTTAAATTGAAACTTACCACTAATGTTGCTGCTTTTTGAAACTATTTTGCATTTCAGATTGAATTGAATTAAATTAGGGGCCCTACACTCCCATCACACTACTACAAAAGTAATAACACAAGAATTTACTTATGTTGGTTAATTTCCTCATTAGCATATTCTAGTTAGGGCATTTTAAGTTCACAGCTTTTATTGTGGTTCTGAAATGTGTTCAGTTCTGCTTTTTATTCATGTGCAAGCCTTTCTAACATTTACCATCGCACTCAGGGCAACATGCACACATTCATGGGAGAATATGATCCTCAATTGTAGGAGTTGGACCTTAACACTACCACTTTAAGTACATTAAGTGTCTACACACTACTGTTTGGTTAATTTCACCCTTTACTTGAAGGCTACAAAGCTTCAACTTTAAGTCCATCCTTAGATAATGCCTTAAGAACAAACAGGATATTTTTTTTAATTCTGCCAAATGACACTGAAATTCCCAGGATAGTAGTTCTAGCTACTAAGAGAAAAGTCCTTGTTGTCCAGAGCTGGGTATCAACATTTCAGTACATTTATGGTATCAAACGAAATACTTAAACACTATCACTTTCTTTTTTTTTTTTTTTTTGTTCTTCACTACCAAAGTACTCAGCCTTGGCATATCTGAGCCACTAAGTGTGCTCCTTTCCTATAGCTAGAGTGCTGATTGTCTAAATTATATTCTGCAAGCCTATCAACACCAGTGCTTCTTGATTGGTCAAAAATGTAACTGTTAAATACATTAAAGCCACATTTAGTTTGTATTTAAAGAAGGTATGAGAAAAGCCTGTGCTGAAATCAAAATACTGTCACTGGAAAAAATGAACGATGCCCAGCCCATGCTGTCAGTGTAATTATTGGCAGCACGTCAGAACTGACAGTAAAGTTTAATTCTAAGCTTTTGGTTTATGCCTGAGTTTAGCCCATGCTTTTAAATGTATATTATGATGGTTTTAATATGTACTGTGACCTTGGCCTTATGATTTTCTTTTCATTTTCTTCTAGTCCATTTCACTGGCTCCATTTCATTAATATATCTCTGACACTGCATTTCATTCAGCTGATGAGCTACTAACGTTTTGAGACTTGCCATAATGTTAATTAGAAATATAAATATTTGAGGGCTATGTAAAGTCAAAATATATAAAGTATATTAAGGTTTTTTTCCCTTAACTGCAATGCAAAGGGCTCTTTCATTTTTTGTTATGTTCTACTCCAAATTTTAAAGGACGCTGAATTGTGTCTCAAGAGTTTGAAACCTATATTATGTAGGCTCTACAAACAACTGAACACCACACAAGAGACATTATCTGGCTTTTAGATTCAGGTTTGCACAATGAAATAAGAAAGGAATGTTGCACTTCAGCATAGTCTTGTGCATTTATCACCTCACAAGGCTGTTACAGAGAGGTGGCACTTTGTACAAAGACTTCTTTCCTATATATGTTTGTAATCAACCCTTCTGTACTCATTTACATTCACGATGATTTGCACCTTTGAAGGATGATTTGCGCCTTTGAATACTGTCAGCTTTGCCTGGAAAGATGATTGAATGATCTGAAAGGGCCAGGTAGCACTACGGAAAAAAAGTCTTCACTAAGCCTCATCTACTGTTAGACGTGTTTGCATTTTTGTGCGTGAGGTATTCCTTTATCTCATCATTTAAGGAGGGACCGTTAATCAGTTAATGTTGCCATTGCTGTGCTTTGGGGTAATGAAGCTGAAATTGAACTCAGCTGATGCCTATTGGTAAATGTTTTTTAAATGTTATGTTAAAGCATAAGTCTAACTTAAAGCCAAAACCAAAACAAATGCAATTTAAATTATTTGAGTGGTTGAAGTTACTTTGTGCTGGTCTGATTCTTCATATAAACTTACCAGTTATTTTACTGTGTGTGTGTGTGTGTGTGTTTATTTTCCCCCCAATCGCTCAGTATTATGAATGACATCCCTTTATGCCATAAATAAAAGGACCATATACGACTTGAATTTTTTTTTTTTAAATCAGTGGTTTGAAAGAAAGAGGCAAAGGTTTTTTTGATTCGACTTCACATTACTGCCATAGTAACATGTGACATTTTACAGGTAAAATAAATCAAGGATCAATCCTTAGGACATTCATATAGAGACAACTAAAACAGTTATGGTACAACTTAAAGTGAAACGTCAAATCTGCGGACAGTCTGCTAGTCGCTGAACGAGAAGGGTGGTTAGGAACATCTCAATTTTGTGTGATGTCAAATATCTATTTAGTAAGAGATTCAAATGCACTGAAAATGATTCTTTCTTCTCGTATCTATGGTATCATTTAGACTCCAAAACCTGACTGAGGTACTTAAGCATTTAGAAAATCCTGAGTATGTAAAGAAAAAAATATCAAATTTAAATTATTTCAATAAACAATCCCGCATGTTTTGTTAGAACAGAATGTCAATTGGCTTTTGATGGCCACATGCTTACATAGTTCAACATCAGTCCATGTTTTTTTTTTTTTTGCCCCGACAAGAAAAATAAGTTTTGACAGACCCAAGATAAAAATATACCAAATAAAAATGGTTCAATATGTACAAAATTGGAAAGGAATGGCTAGGAAAAAACTTGCACTAGTGCTGGTACAATATTGGAAGTGTTCGTTTCGAGGTAGACGGTCGTCCAGACCTCATTTTAACACTACACACACACCCCAAAAACGCTTCTGTCCAAAGAACAGAAAGTGGGGTCCAACTAATTTCTGCCAATGGCTGGCAACACTTGTCTTAATCCCATAGTCAAAATGAACATAAAATATAAAAATGTGTAATAGAATGTCTCACAGTATACAAACAGACTGCTGGATAAAATTTAAAAAAAGCTGGAACAGCTTTGAAAGAATTATTGCTGCTGAAAGTCCCATTTCTGCTGTTGTTACTGAACCAACAACTCAATTCTTGACCCAAAAACACAGGTGAAGAGCTAGTCCTGCTATTAAAAAAAACAAAAACAACAAAAGTTGGGAAGTGGCGGCCCTTGTTGCCACTGCCATGTCTAATTTAAAACACGTTCAGTTCGAGCTGTAGTACCTCCCTTTCCTGCCTGTGTTTGTGGTCTGCTGGGTGCTGCTTTTGGACTGGGTGTCTGTGACTGAGATAGGCTGGAGATTAGCCCACGGATCTTGAAGCATAGACGGTTTGTAATACTTGTCCATATCATTTCCCCCTCTCTCCCTGCCAAATGGTGTGGATGTCCGCGGCGAACCCTTTAGGAGACAATTGGTATGTAAAAAAAAAAATCACAATCAAACTGAAGCTGCTATTCCACACAGCTCAGGCCAAAATATTACCAAAAAAGCCTGCAAGTTAAAGATAATTTAGACTGGCCCTAAATGTGAAGAGATGTATAATTATATGGACAAAAATATTGGGACACCTATCAAGAACACTAATTGTACTCAAACACAGACTTTTATATGGTCGTTTGCAGCTATAACTTCCACTCTTCTTGGAAGGCTTTCCACAAGATTTGTGTTTCTGTGGGAATTTGTACTCATTTATTCTGTAAAGTAGCTATGAGGTCATTCACTGATGTTGGACGACAAGGCCTGGCTCGCAATCTCCGTTCCAGTTCATCAAAAAGGTGTTGGATGGGGTTGAAGTCAGGGCTCTGTGCGGGTTCATCCACAAAAAACACATCCAACCATGCCTTTATGGACCTTGCTTTGTGTACTGGGGCAGTCTTGCTGAAGTAGAAAATGTTCTTTCCCAAACTGTGTCCACAAAGTTGGAAGCATGTTGTCCAAAATGTCTTGGTCTGCTGAAGCATTAGGCCTTCACTGGAAGCAAGGAGACTAGCCTAAACCCTGACGAACAGATGTGTCCCAATACTTTTGTTCATATAGTATATCTACTGAAAGTGTTTCTACCTGGAAAGCCCCGCCGTGCTGCCCCGGGCTGTGGTAATAAGGCGATTGTCTGTTGTTGCCAGGCCTGCGCGGTGTGTGCCCGGGAGACCTGCCGCTGTACTTGCCGTTACTGCCACCTCTGTTGCCACTAAAGTCCCTGGGCGGCGTGTTTGGAGACCCGCCATAGGGTCCAAACCTGGGCCCAAATTGAGGAGGGGGGCTCTGGAAAGCCCATGGTGGTGAGGGGAGCAAACCGGGGCCCCTCTCCAAGGCCGGTGGGGGGCTGCGGAACCCACCCATCCTCGGGCTCTGTCCAGGAAATGGGGGGCGAAAATGTGGCCTCTGCATCAGACCTGCCACAATATATACCTCAATAAAGGCCTGGAATACCAAAATACTCAAATAACGTTACTCAAGTACCAAACTACTCAAATAATGTTACTGGAGTACTAAAAATACCCAAATAACGTTACTGAAATACCAAAATATTCAAATAATGTTACTGGAGTACTAAAAATACCCAAATAACGTTACTGAAGTACTAAAAATACCCAAATAACGTTACTGAAATACCAAAAATACTCAAATAACGTTACTGAGGTACTGAAATACTCAAATAATGTTACTGAAGCACTCAAACTACTCAAATAAGTACTCAATTAACTACAATTAAAAACTGCTAGAGTACAAAAATACTCGAATAAAGCTACTGAAGTACTACAAATGCTCATATTACCTTACTGAAGCAATAAAAAAATACTCAACGTTAACGTTACTGATGTACGAAAAATACCCAAATGTTACTGAGGTACCAAAATGCTTAAACAACGTTACTGAAATACACAAAATACCGCTACTGTATTAAAACTGTACTAAAACATATAACGCTACCGAAGTACTAAAAATGCCCAAATAACGTTACTGGGGTACCAAAAATGCTCAAATAATGGTAATTATGTACTACAATGCTCAAATTACCTTACTGAAGGCCCTCACAATACTCAAATAACGTTACTGAAGTACTAATAATACCAAAGTAACGTTACTAAACAAAGCTAAAGCTAAAACACTCAAATACAAAAACCCAACCCAAACAAACAGCTCCGCCCCACCTAAACAGGGACAGTCTGAGACCTTCGATTCTAACCCCCTTACTTTCGAAAAATAAAGTGTTAATAATCTTATTTTCCCTTTTGTACTCTCATATTTTCCAAACAAGCTAACTGGGCTAAACGCGACTCCAGAAGGACGTACGACGGCAACTCCAATCCGACGTAAACACGAGAGCTGAAGCTTGGTTCCGGAGATCAGTCCCTCAGTCTTCACAGTTTAAATCTGAAGAAATTCTTTCAAAACAGAAGAAACCTCCTCTATCCAAAGAAATACCCCTTTCTAACTCTTTAACCAAAGAAATACCATTCTCTAAATCTTTAACAAAAGAAATACGCTTCTCTAAATCGTTCATTTCCAAAGAAACAGTCTTCCCTAAATCGTTAACCAAAGAAATACTCTTCTCTTAATCTCAAAGCAAATACTCCTCTCTAATTATTGTAGTACACGTACTTACATTACATTGATTCATGTGGAATTAAATGGACCTCTGATCACAGCAAGTGTTAGGCATTAAAGAGACAATATAAAAAACTTCTACACCTCACTCATACATACTTTACATACATTGTAAACATGCTTTCTTACCTCCTGCAGTGGTGCCACAGTGGTCCCTAGAGCGTGGTTTTCCCATTTAAAGGCAAAGAAACCCCTCCCTTGATGATGTATCCTGAAGGTGGGCTAAATAAGCATATTGGGGTGGGTCCTGGAGGGCAGGCTGTTTGAAAAGTTTTGAAGTTTCTTCTATTCCTGCCAAGAATACTAATCCTTTCTACCACTGGCAATATAACTCCTCCCTCATTCTATGGGTGATGTTTTTATGTTTTATTTTATTTTATTCGGATTTGTGCAATATATGACTGCTTAATCTGTGAATTAACTAAGTTTTACTTATTTCATAAACCATTTGCACTACCAATCTTCTGGTACAGTTAATCCTACACACAGCATTGTCAGTGCTACAGTTATTTTGTTACAGTAATGTTCTTGTTGTTGCACTATTGTTTATTGTCAATTTTAAACAATTCTATTGTCTTATTATCTTTTATTCTTTCTTGTTGCACTGAGCATGCCGAGCCACCTCATTATGCGCCATATCACTACTTACGTTAATATTACTAATATATTACTGATCTCTACTAAGTGCAATAACATTCTCCTTACTGTCAGTTGGTTTCACTCAACTGTGTTACTTATCAGTAGTATTTATCAGCAGGATTTGTGTATGTAGCATAGTGTTTGTCATATTGAGTTTTTTACTATAGATTTTTATTTATATTTCTTTATATTGTTCTTGTCTTTGTGTCTCTGTGCAGTCGTTACATAAGCAATGACACAAGAATTTCTCTAAAGTTCTTTCTTATCTTATCTCATCTCACCTCATGTCATCTCATCTTATGTTATCTTAAGAAGCCAAACCACTTTTGTATTTGTTAGCTTTAGTGGCTAAGGTTTCTTTATCAGTGTAAAGATTAGTGTTGTAGTGGTGAAAACACAGATGGACAAAAAATACAATAAAGGATACAAAATTGGGAATTTGTTTTTTCCGAGGCAGCTACAGGACACAATACTACGTAAAAATACTACATAACATGGCAAATAACATGTTAAATAGTTTTTAGACTAGAATGCACCTTTTAGATTATATGCTCCAACGTTGATTGAATGTATATTTAAGCACAAAAAACTTTTTTCACTGATTTCTGACTCTTAAACACAGCCTAGAATGTTGTGGACTCAAATAACTTTTTATAAAAATGACTGACCAGACTGTTGATGCTTTTAGTCCCCAGGTCAGTTATTCTAAATGTTCCCATAGTGTGAAACTGACAGTATGAGAGAAGTTTATACATGAATGTTGTGGGAATAAAGTTAAAAAGCATCACTGAAAACACATTCACTAGTTTTGATAGCCTCCCTAGGTGTCATCAGAGATCAGCCACACCTCATTTAGAGAAAGCAATCACTGAATGATTAAAGGCCCATCGACACCTCACAGCCACAGATGAATATCCCACCCCCACTTCCACCCCAGCCCTGCACTCAGTCTTCAAACCTTTCATTAAAATTTAACTCTGCACTAAAAATAACTGAAGGAGCTCACACTAGACAATTAGTCACCCCTCTGTAACCTTTCTGTTTATGCATCATGTTGTTAAATCAAATAGTTGGTTTACTCTGATGACGAATAAAGACCTTCACCAGTCAAAGATGAACAAAGACATGTCAATATATTGTTATATTGATATAGAAGTATAAATATATTTTATACAGACACACACTACTGTCTAAAACGCCTGAGAAAATTATACTTAAACCCTTAGCTAAGCAATACAGGTTTTGAAAGCTAATATTAGAATGTATACAAATGATATTAACAAAGTCAATTGTGATTTTATGTGTCTATGTGTTTCCAGACCTCTCCTCGTGGAAGCCCAGTATTACATTGTAGTAAAATACCTCAAATATCTGGTACAGCTCAATCGTTTCTTCATTAAATTAAATCAGGAGCTGCTGATGGAATTCCACAAATCCAAACAACGGCTGGAGGCACTGAGGAACCAATGTTCTGCTTACTAGCTCAAAATTTTTTTTAGGAACACGAAGAGCTGCGATGTGCACTGTTAAGGTCTAGTTAGCCTTCCACCACAAGGGGGAGCTGTTGTATATAATGGCGAGACACTGCAAGTGAAGGATCTTGTGTAAACAGATCTCACAATACATTTTGGCTGGTAATTATTGATATTTTTACAGTTCGTTGTTTTGGAAGACAGAATACAGGGTTTCAGGGAACTGGAATGGAAACCACAAGCCAGTCCTTTTCATTCCAACATCAGTGCCTGACCTTATAAATGCTCTACAGAGTGAATGGGCACAATTTCCCACAGAAACTCCAAAATCTTGTGGAAAGCCTTCCAAGAAGAGCGGAAGCTGTTATAACTACAAAGGGGGGACCATCTCCGTATTAAAGTCTATGTAATTGAATGCAGAGACATTCACGTAATGGTCAGGTGTCCCAAAACCTTTGTCTGATAGTGTATTTGTTAGCTACACTAGTCTCATAACTGCAGTTCTAAACTAAAGAAGCAACAAACATGTCTGGGCTGATCGACAACATCAGAGTGTAATTTAGATTTTATGTTCATGTTCATGTCACAACTAGACCCTTTACAGCTTAATATAGCCACCGGACCACAGGCCTAAAGGGGTCAAGCATTTAGGCCTGTTCTCTTGGTGTGTGCCACATATCCTCATCCATTTGTGGATACTTACTATAATAACCCCCTCATTGTCATATGGAATGTTCTTGCAGACAGTCTGATTGATGTTCCCCTGAGGAACTGCTGCTCTTACAACTTGTACTAATGCACGACCCGTGTACTGACGTCTTTCCCACAGAGCTCAATGCTGAGGTCACTTTAGTCACATGTTCAAAATGAAATACACGTCAGTTGAGCAGTTTCTGTGACTGAAGCTTAATGACATTTTCCCCCAATAATGAAGTCTCTTCAAAAGAGATATTTTCCTCCTGCCATCCTGAGGTCAGCTTGGCCTGCTCGGTGGTTTCATGCTACAGAGACTGGGAGGATGTTAACTGCTGAACTATATCATGCTGTACAGCCGTCGGGAAGCATTTGCACCCATTATGTTTCTCCACCCAGTAATGTAGATCTTTAATTTAATTTGTCCTAAAAACATACATTTACAGCATTTGGCAGATTCTCTCATCCAGAGCGACGTGCATTTGTGCTTTATAGTCCACAAGAAACATGGATAAAAGTATTGGGACACCTAATCATTACACCAGCAGGGACTCTAATGACATTGCATTCAAATGCATAGACTTTAATATGGAGTTGGTCCCCCTTTGCAGCTATAACAGCTAAAACTCTTCTTGGAAGGCTTTCCACAAGATTTTGGAGTTTCTGTGGGAATTTGTGCCCATTCATTCTGCAGAGCATTTAGCAGGTCGGACAATGATGGACGAGAAAGTCTGGGTCGCAATCTCCGTTCCAGTTCATCCCAAACCCGTAAAAACAGGTGTTTCTCAAGTGTATCTCATACTAATAAGCCTAGACTTAAAATTAGGAGCTGCTGATTCTACTAGAAGTGAAGTTAGTTCTCCACCAGAGACCAATCAGATCACACACAGAGAATTTTTTTTATTGTGAAGTTTGTGTTAGGTTAGTTTCTGACATGAACATTAAGCACATACTGAAGATACTGAAGGTCTCAGGAGTTCTGATACTCAGGGAAAGTTTGATGCCAAAGCTAAGGAAGGTTTTGATGTACTTCTTCAACCTTTGAGAAGAGGGTGTTCAATTCAGGCTGTGCTGATAGATGAGATGGATCTGGCTTATTAGGGGAGCATTAGAACATTAGAATGCCACAGAAAATCCCTAATTCCAACCACCATCAGACTCTATAACTCCTCCCCCTGTCACACACCCACCCATCAGACTCTATAACTCCTCCCCGTCACACACTCACCCATCAGACTCTATAACTCCTCCTCTTGTCACACACTCACCCATCAGACTCTATAACTCCTCCCCCTGTCACACCCCCACCCATCAGACTCTATAACTCCGCCCCCTGTCACACACCCACCCATCAGACTCTATAACTCCTCCCCCGTCACACACACCCATCAGACTCTATAAGTCCCCCTCTGTCACACACACCCATCAGACTCTATAAGTCCCCCTCTGTCACACATCCACACAATAATTTGTGCAATAATCTGCTGCTACATTATGTGCATTATTATCTTATTATTGGGTTCAATAGTCATCATGTGCAAAAGTTTTTACTGGGAGCTAAATCATTTTTATTATGTTACAGATCTACTACTGTTCTTGTCTCTGCGTCTCTGTGTGTCTGTGCACTTGTTAGATGTCCTCAGTAATGTTTTATGGATTCTGATTAATGTGAAGTGTTAAACCACTTGTTACCACACAAAGTCATTTTCTAGGCTAAAATGAGCATTTTCAGAAAATTAATTTTGGTCTCAGCTCCACAATATCTCACCTGGGACTCTAATATAGGCCTTCTACTAATATTGGACCATTTTCTTC
This sequence comes from Brachyalestes nurse, assembly GCA_037974405.1. Lineage (NCBI taxonomy): Eukaryota > Metazoa > Chordata > Actinopteri > Characiformes > Alestidae > Brachyalestes > Brachyalestes nurse. The sequence continues at coordinate 27,139,217 of JBBPCY010000039.1, forward strand.
CTCTCCTGAGGACTGGTCAGGATATTTAGCATTGTGCCCACATTGGCTACTGTGAGATCGAAAGTGATACTCTTTTCTAATCACACTTTCTCAGCTAAAGATTTAGAATAGATTAATTTGGTAGCAATGCTTTTTGGCCCCAATTCCAAGCAGTTTAGGATAAAAAAAAAAGTCCATCAGGTTTTTGCTTCCAATCAATAATGAACCTTTATTAATCATCATTTTTTTATTTAATAGGTCATAGCCATAATGAATACACATTTTTTCAATAACATTTTCAGTTGATATAGTAATGTAATGTACCCCATGGAACTGAACTGTAGAACTGTAAATGTTGACCACTGTATGTAAGAAGCACTTTCCTGCTTACTCCATTTTCTCCTTCATATCTTGACTTCGCCTCAAGCCTTGATTACAATGGAGCTAGACCCACATCACTTCAGATAAGTGCCTTTCCCATCAGCAAAGAGACAATATCCACTAGAAGATCACCCAAAACAGATCACCCAGACTGCTGCCACTCAGCCTGCTCCGGTCAATCCTGTTTAATTACAGCCAAATAATTCCAGTCGAAACAAGCCTTCCTAAAGCATCTCATGCCTCTTTGTACTCCTCTGGTAAATCTCTTTACAAAACTCGGATTGGAGATTCTTAACAATGTCTTGCTAGGAAGTGGACTTTCAAGTTCATTACAAAACATGTTTTGGTCTTACCTGGTGCTTACACAGATCACTGTAGTCAGTGAATAAAGGGGATTTTTTTTAAAGGTGATGTTTTTCCCCTCTCCTCTAAGACAGCTAAGGTGGAGGCTATTATTTTGCATTCCAGTGTTTTCCAGAGAGAGGAGGATGGGTTCTTAGTGTTTTTCTCTCTGCCATGGATTTAACATGCAGGTTACACAGTAAACCTAAGGGCTCTCTGATTCTGCTATTCAACTTGGCTATAAGGGGACAACAGCTGTTTCTTCGTCAAGCTCTTAGAGAGGTTCTCCTTTTCAGTCTCGGTTCCTCTTAGTGTTTCTTTCTCACTCTCGTAGTGTTTCTCCTTTTAAGTCTTGGTTCATTTCTGTTTCTTCATCATGCTCTCAGAAAGTTTTCCCTTATGGAGCTTGGTGCTCTTAAAGTATTTCTCTTTTTGAGTCTTGGTTCCTGTTAGTAGTTCTTATTCACAGTGTTAATGGGTTTCACATTTTAAGCCTTGGTTTCATTCAGTAGTTTATATTCACACTTTTGAAGTGTTTCTTGTTTTGAATCTTTGTTTCTCTTGGTGTTTTTTATTCACACACTTAAAGAGAGTATCCTTTTGAGTCTAGTTCCTCTCAGTGTATCTTCCTCATGCTTGTCACTGTCACACTTGCTCTCTAGGGGTCTGGACCTGATGTTTATACAGCTGTTTTGTGACAGCCCCATAAGGAAATGAATTTAAAGTGAATGAAGGGAGCCGTTGGTTGTCCATTGAGTCTACAGCACCTTTTCTTTACCTGTTCTTCAACAAGGCAGCCATTCAGGTGAAATAGACTTCAGACATTTCAGATGAACATTAAGCTTGACTAGAGCAGCTCATCTGTGTACTTGTAATGTCACTGTCCCATGCCAAGATCAGATAGTGATATAGACATCACACCAGAGGACACAGAAGCAGACGCTAAGCAAAGGCCCGAGTCTCTTAAATTGGACGATGTCTGAGTGATGTGAGGCTGCAGCCGAGGGCTCACTCAGGCACTCTTTTCTTCAGTAAAACATCATTCACACAGAAACGGCACTTGGAAACCTTGAGTGAGTGAAACATTGCACTCTAGACTTGTTACAGATTGCACAGTGGACAAGCAAACCTTCTCAAGAAGCACTGCATACTTATTTATGCTTCATTTTAGGTTATTGAGTCCTTCATTAAATTAAATCAGGAGCTGCTGATGGAGTTTCACATCGTGGTGAAATCTGGAACTGAACCTGTGTTCTTATAACCAGCTCACTAAACCTCAAGTACATTTTACAAATAAAACAAACTTGATATTATTTAATGCTTTCTGTTTGTTTGTATTTGTTCTAATGGTGTATTTGCTAACAGAAAGTCCCTCACTACTCAGACAAATGGCTTCATACAGAGCCTTTAGCACAGTACTGTACAACAAAATATACACAGAGCTGTTAACTTTTACCAAAAACAAAGTACATAACCAGGTCATAGAAAGTCGGATGGATGAATGGATGGATAGATAGATAGATAGATAGATAGATAAATACATACATACATACATACAAACATACATACATACATACAGACAGACAGACAGACAGATAAATGGATTGATGGATGGATGGATAGACAGATAGACAGATATATAGATAGATGGGTAGATAGATGATGGATGGATGGATGGATGGATGGATGGATGGATGGATGGATGGATTGATGGATAGATGGATAGATAGATAGATACATACATACATACATAGACAGACAGACAGACATACACAGATACACAGACAGACGGACAGATAATAAAATGGATGGATGGATGGATAGATAGATATATAGATAGATGGATAGACAGATAGACGGATAGACATATATAGATAGATAGGTAGATGGATGGATGGATGGATGTATTGATTGACCGATGGATAGATGGATAGATAGATACATACATACAGACAGACATACATACACAGATACACAGATAGACAGATAGATAGATAAATGGAGAGATAGATAGATGGATGGATGGATGTTTGGTTCTCGACCTGACCCTGCTCTGAACATGTTTTATATTTTGTTTAAACACACCTGCTTGGCTAACGAAGGGTTTGGTAATTAGTTGACAAGTTGAGTCAGAGCAGGGAAAAACATTAGATTGTGTAAGGCAGAGGTCCCAGAGGTTAAGGAACGACGGGGCTAATGAATTCTAACACAGCCCCTTGATATTACTTCAAACTGACCGATGTGCACATTAGGAGAATTAATTGGCCTCAGCAAAATGTCCAATTAAAATGTAGAATGGTAAACTAGGGGAGATTCTGGGCCAGTGTGTGCAAGTAAAGAAGGATCTACTCAATACCTATCTTACAAGACCAGAAACACATATACACAGGGTGTGTCTCCACCACAAACAGACTGAGGTGTCTACAGTCTGTAAGTACTGGTTCTTAATGAAACAGCAGCTTTAGATGTTCAAGAGCAGAGTGAAACAGGGTCACTGCTAAAGTCAGGAGAATTATCTGTCACTGAAGTAACACATCAAAGAATGACAGGAGAGAAATGAATGCGAGGTAAAGGGCTTTATTACTCTTACCAGCACCTGAAGCACCTCCACAGAATACATAAGCTCTCTCTCTGACTCCATTACCTCAGTAGGTGTTTCTGTACAGGAATAAGACGTTTCATGTCAGCATATTTGATGGCGTTGCATACTTTCATGCATTTCAGGGTGTCTTTGATCAAAAGGCAGGTGGAATGGCTCTGTGCTCCTCTACAAAGACCAGGCTTTCTGTCATTTGATCTACAAGCTCAGCAATTACTTCACAAATTCAAATTTAAATCTATGAGAATACAAAAAATGAAGAACTAGAAATACTGTAATGTTTGAATGTTTGAAGCAATACAAAGCACATACTGCATTTACTATGTAGTGATATTATTATTATTATTATTTTTACGAAGAAGAAGAAGAAGAAGAATTATAATATTACTAATATACCCAGTCCAAATTATAATAAAATTTGAAGTTACTATCACAATGTTAATTTTATTAAAATATATTCTGTTTTTATGAACAAAAAATAGACTCTCCCTCTTTCCTTTCTCTCTGTCTCTCTTTTTCTCTCTTCTTTTCCTATCTCTCTCTCTCTCTCTCGCTCTCTCTGAAACAGCTCCAGAATGTGAGGAGTGGATGATTGTGCCCACCATGTGAAACCATGAGAGAGGTGTGCTGGGTCGGTGTACTGCTCCTCTTGTTTAAGTTTAAGAGGAGGGCAGATGCTGTTCTCTTTCAGGTATAATTAGGGTTTGGGGTTTCAAATGTCTTAAAACTGTAGGTACGAGTCAAGTTCTGTTTATTTTATACCTTTGCAGAACTCCAGTCCAAACCAGTGTTACGCCTGGGTGCTCAGAGTCCAACTGAGGTTGGAGGGGGTGAAAAAAAACAGTAAAAACTGCAGAGAAGAGCCACCTTATTGGCACTTAACCCTTAGAAGTCAGAGTGTATTAGTAAAATCTGATTTCAGTAAATATAAACAGTGTAAATGAGTCTAAAACCGGTGTTGGTTCTCCTACATGCTCACCGTTTGCTGCTCTTTCTCTCGGCCACTCTCCGGACCCCCTCTCTCTGCGGGTTTCCCCCACCCACTTGTGGGCGGAGACTATCCTGAAAGATCTTGTCTTCTGTTTGTTTCTAAAACCTAAAATATAAGAAATATAACCATATAAGCAGCTGTTTTGTTGCTGTAGGGAGACGATTTATCATTCCGGCATGAATATGTGTCGATCGGGTTCTAAGGGTTAAGGGAAAAAAATGTGACTTCCTTTGTCCTTACTGCTCAGGTGTTTTATTTATTGCAGTATGGTCTATTGGTGCAGTCTGGCTGCAGTTTTTAGGGACCCATTGAGGTCAACCAAATTCAGTTTTTTAGTGATGTGCAGTTCTAGGAAATAAATAATTGGTACAAAACTTTTAAACTTCATTAAGCAGGTTTACACGTCTCATTTACAAAAAAAATAGTTCTTTAAAGATTCTTTAGGGAGCCCAAAGTTGTTCTATGACGTTTTCCCCCGAGAAACCCTTTTTAGTTATTTTTAAAATACCCAGCTAAACAGCTGCTGTGCTCAGATAAGTCACTCAAAAAAACAGGACGAATACAACAAATACAAACACTGGCGAGTAAAGAGCCACTCTCTTCTAGTTCTTCTATGAAAATAACACAAGGAATATGACCATTTATGAGTCCCTTCAAAGACACTGTGTAACACAGCTATCGATCGCTGGTCCAGAGTGAGCGGGGACAGCCTTTGTGAACTCGTGCTTAATAATGATCTTTCAGGGCGACCCATATTATCAGAATATTGATGTGTAGCCTCTGTAATGGCAGCAAAGCCTGACTGTGTGACAGCTCCTGCAGAGGGGGAGTCCATATGAAAATGGAAAACACTGGAATGGCTTGAAATGGTTTATGAAAGATTTTAATTAGTTTTTTTTCCCTGTATATTTCATTTGACGTATACACTATATGGACAAACGTATTGGGACGCCTGACCATTACACCAACAGGGACTTTAATGACATTGCATTTAAACACATAGACTGTTTCTGTGGGAATTTGTGCCCATTCATTCTATAGCGCATTTATGAGGTCAGACACTGATGTTGGACGAGAAGGTCTGGATCACAATCTCCACTCCAGTTCATCCCAAAGGTGCTGGATGGGGTTGAGGTCAGGACTCTGTGTGGGTCAGTCAAGTTCTTCCACACTGAA
>JBBPCY010000039.1:27189649-27205341 GCA_037974405.1 Brachyalestes nurse
TCACAACTGATGATCCCAAACACATTAAGAAGGCAAGAAATTCCACTAATGAACTCTTGACGAAGAACACCTGTTAAATAAATACCATTCCAGGTCGATATCTAATGAATCTGAGCAAGGTGATGTTTTCAATCTACAAAGTAGCCAATAATAAAAACCTATAAACATATGAAACATATAAACATATTATATGTTTCATATAAGCCTCCAGGACATGGTTTCATATCAAATGTATCAGTATTTAATCTACCCACACTCTTGTACCCAGCACTTCCCTAATCAGTTACAGCTGTGTCCTCCCAACAAAACGTGCTCCCAAAGCTCTCACTGACATTGAAATCCTTCATAGAGACAAACATCCACACAAGCAGCTACACACACACACCTCAGCTGCCTCATATTTCTTTCTCAAGTGCATATACACTGATCAGCCACAACATTAAAACCACTGACAGGTAAAGTGAAAGATACCGATTATTATGATACAGTGGCACCTGTCAGAGGGTCATATTAGGCAGCAATCAAACAGTGATTTTTAGTTGATGTGTTCAGCAGGAAAAATGGGTGAGTGTAAGTCACATTTGTGATGGCTAAATGGTTAGGTAGGAACATCTCCTACCTGTGGGTTTTAAATCCCAACTGCTAGTGTCACCACTGAGGTATCCTTGTGCAAGGTACTGCCCTCACACTACTCCCAGGGAGCCCTTCATTGGTGGCAGCCCCCTGTTTCACTTGGTTAAATGCAGAGAAAGAATTTCACATTGCTCACACTGTGTGCTGTGGTGTGTTTATGCATGACTATAAGGTAAAGAAAGTTAAAGTAAACAACCTTAGAACCAGCAACAGGGTGAGCAATGAACGCCCAAGACTCGCAAATTGCTGAGAAAGGTCATTCTGGCTATGATAGTGAGATGTCAGAACACAGTGCATCACAGCTTGTTGCGTATGGGGCTGTGTAACTGCAGACCAGTCAGAGTGCCCATGCCAACCCCTGTCCATCACCAAAGGTTCCTATAATTAGTTAAATGTTATGGCTGATTGGTGTAAATTAGACATTTCTGCAGGGACCCTCCAGCTGCATAAGGAAGAAAAAAGTCAAAGGACAATAAGTGAAAAAGCAGGACTTGATATGTTATTAAAATATATATAGAGAAAATGGGATATCTAGTAGTTGTACAAGACCAAAGCTGTCCCCATCAGATAAGCAACACTTAAAGCTTTCATATTTTATTTATCTTTGCACATTCTTTGCTCTAAATAAATACAGGTGTTTCTGTCCATCCTTCCCTTTTGAAAGGACAAATCATCATTGTAGGTTTAAATGGATGTGTAGCTGCTCTAGAAACCCTTAATAAGAAGCTGTTCTAGATACTCTAGATAAACCAAAAAGAAGGAAAATAAAAAAAGGAGAGTTTAGCCAGCAATTGCAAGGTTGCTGGTTTAAATCCGAGGACTGTTTGTGCCCTTGGGCAAGGCACTTAATGGCCCAGTGCCCAAGGTGGTGTTGATCTGCTGGCGACACTGTGCTGCTCTCAGTCTGGGCATAGCTATGCAGCAAAAATTCTCTTGCATGATGACATAACATAAAGTAAATGTTTGTAATTGGGATAACATGGATCGTGAGAAGCAGAAAATCTAACCAACATCTATGACTGAGTTTTACAAGAAAAGTGGAAAAAATACTGAAAGCAAATAAAGAAGTTATAAAGGGAAAAGGCGTATGTGTTTAGGCTTTTGTGTAAATATGGTTCCATCATTTTTCCTGACAATTCAAGTCATAGTTAAGTATATTTTATTACATAATTACAATCCATTTGTTTAACCCCTTAAACCGCCATGCTTCCAAAATATATAAATATATGTGTCTAGTCCTGGTTCGACCCCTAAACTGAAAGTAACCCCTTGCAGTTTAGGGGTCGATCCTGGACTACACAACAAGACATCTGTTCCTCTAAAACTTCTGAGATATGATCCTACTTTACTGGCTCATTCCCATCTATAAATAGGACATTTTCAAAAGAACGAAGACCACAAGTAACAGGAAGCCCAAAATCAGGACGGTTCACTTAGAAACCAGCATGCGTGCCAAAGCCGTATAAAATGAATAAGCAGATACAGCCGTCCAACTCAAATCCACATCTTTAAAGCCCTGTGCTCCACGAGTGAAAAACATACTGTAATCAAATCATAATCTACAAGGCTGCAACTCGTGATGCATATGCCACTTTTCATTCTGTTTAGTGTCGTTACCATTTGCGCACACTTTGCCCTAATGTGATTTACCGCAGCCATTGTACCCTGCCAGATTTTTAACACAATGCTTGCAGCCAATCACAAACGTTCCAACACGTCCTCAGATGCCTTCTGAAATTAGATTGAACAGCGTTCTATAAAAGAGCCGTATTTTTTCCCCCCATGTTGTTGTTTGACACCCTTTGACACCCAAAGCTTGTTGTACAGGACGGAGACTGGGCTTCCGAGCAAAAGCTTCAATCAGGCAGCGCTCAACATTTTTGCAAGAAATAATATTTAGACAGTCGCAGAGGGAGCCTGAGGTCAACGTGGCAGGAGACAATGGCTGCCTCTCTCACCCACGTCACTTCCCCCTGGGCCTAGAATAACACGAGGACAGAACTGGGCGGCGATGAATGAGGCTCACATTAGAGCCTGTCCTCAAAACCTGGCTGCTATCCCAACAGGCCAATTCAAGCATAAAGGGTTCAGACATTAAAGAGAGACATCGCTCATCTATTCGTTCCAATGTCACTCTCCAGAGCTCGAAATGCTAAACCGAACTGGTTTGAGTCGGGTTCGGACACATATTCATGTTCCCCACAGCTCCACTCTCACCTTTAACAGATTACTGCTTATTAACTTGAATCACTTTTAAATTGGAACAGTTGCTCATTACCATCCTAGAACAGGTTACAGTAAAGGTCTTTACACAGTCCTACATACCACTTAGTGTTTTTATTCTTTGTGTGAATGTGTTCTTAATGACTTCCCTGGGTAAGTTATAAAGGTAAAAATATGAACAAACAAACAAACAAATAAATAAAGTTGGCATACAGGTTCACAGAAGTCCACAGAGGTCCAGGCGTCCAGGATGAGAACAACATATTGTGTGAAAATCTTTTGAGATGTGGATTGAAAGCACAGATTAATGAATACATTCATCAAAGCGGAATTTAAACCTGTTGGACTGCAGCTTATTCAATGCTTCTAATTTATTTGTGAATGTGGTTACATGGATGGAACAATGTGGAAGCTGCCACCATTGAAATTAACCTTTGCCACCCCAAAAAAAAATGCATTTATTCAATAAAAGCATGGACAGTAATGTGGATTAACTACATATATTTTTAATTAGGCATTTACATTGATTGTAGATTTATATTTTCACATAAAACAATAATAAGAGCATGTTCGCCACATAGCCTATGCAACTTGCACTGGACCAAGCTAGCTACAGAAAGATCTTCATCTGTGTGAGGGTCAGCAAGCTTTAGCATCAGTAGTCATGATCATTATTGCTCTCTAAGTGTTTTTTATTGAGTAAATTCAGAGTCAAGTCACTGCTTTACCTGTGATATTTAACACTTAATCATTATCATGTGTAGTCGTTCCCAGTGCTGTTTGGCTCAAAACAAATGAGGAGAATGGAAAACAGGTTTCTGATTTTAAAAAAAGCAAAGAGAGAGTGACATTGAAATAAAAATGCTGAAGAAAAGGTGGAAGGGGCCTGGAGAGAAAAAAAAGATGAATAAGTGTGAGAGATTGGAGAGATTAAAAATATTTTAAACTACTATAGACCTTCTTACACCACTTTATGTTTAAAACTCTTAACACATCACTGAATTTGTTTCATTCATGATTTACAACAGACACTTACATTAGGAGTGTGGAGTTTATTCAGGCTCTTGCTGGAGGAAAGGAAAGAATATCAGTTCAGACCATAATTTAAGGCCCAATTAGAGTTCTACCATCCTCAAAACGTATAGGAATGCTAAGCTAAGACTTTGAATACTTGCTTCTGCTTTATTTATTTATTTTGCTTTAAGAGTCAAACTAATAGTGTATTTAAGGGGATAAAGTGTCACTAATGACTGTCACAAAATGACATAATCGTTGTCATTACTGCTACGAACAATACCGACTTACAATTTGATGCCAGGAGTGGGATCATTTAAGGAGATCCCATGAGATGCTCCTAATTCTACCATTTTGTGCTTAAATTTCCAATGCTCTGCTCTGACCAGCCTTTTATTTTAGGTCTTAGAAACAAACAGAAAAAGTCACAAGATCTTTGAACCCAGGAGAACTTTCAGGATAATTTCCACCCATAAATTGGTGGAGAAAACCTGCTGAGGGAGGGGATCTGAAAGAGCAGCAAACGACAAGTGTGTAGGAGAACAAACACCGGTTATAAACTGTTTTACACCGTTTATATTTGTTGAAATCAGATTTTACTAATACACTCTGAGTTCTAAGGGTTAAAGAGCGTGTAAAATGCCAGTATCTTACCAAGTCAGCAGTTTGCAGCTACAACCATGTATACAGTGGCTTATGTGCTAAAATGTATATTTACACACCAATGCAGTCAAAAGCAAATGCCTGTTTTGTTTTGCACATTTTTACATCATTAAAAACACTAGCTGCCCTTTACATTGAGTGAGGGTTTCATCCTAATTTGTCCTTACTCTATTAAGATACTGTTTTTAAAATAAGGTTTTCTTCAGGCAATGGCAATATTCATGCCCTTAAAAACAGTATAATCACTTCTCAGCACTACACACAGTAAGCAAGGAAGCTAATGAAATTAGTGTAAGGCTGACACATAAATAATCAAGCTGGCTCTCATAAATGGCTAATTTTCTGTAAACAACAATTCTGACCATTTGTTACAGCTGAAGGGTATTAGAACATAAACAAGTTAGAAGGAGAGGAATGGCAGTGCTTTAGCTTTAACATAAATCCATTTGACATCATTCTTAAAGAGCCTATTTTATAAGGGCCCTAAATCTTCCCTGCAGTCCACTTACTATGAGTGTATGTACCAAAAACAGACACAATTCATTTTTACACAATCATTTTCCAGCCTCTCTTCATCCCTTAAAATCAAACAGGCTGTTTTTGTTACTGCATCTTTGAGACAGATCATAACTTGAATAGGTGCTTGGCATACTTGAAAACTTTGACAGTATTTACATACTTACCTTGGGTGCGGGAAACAGCCCACAACAGCCCTGCATACTATATAAAACATCTGGGTAGCTGTATGCCTAGTGGTTAGGGTGTTGGCCCTGCAATCATATGGTTGGGGGTTCAAATCCCAATGGCTAGTGTCACCACTTAGGTCCCCTTGAGCAAGGTACAGTCCCCACACACTGATCCCCGGGTGCCCCTCGTTGGCAACAGCCCACAGCTTCACTTGGTGAATGGGTTAAAACGCAGAGGAAAAAAATTCACATTGTGCTGTGGCATGTTCACGTGTGACTATAAGGAGAATCTTTTTTTGATATGGCCCTGTGATATAGGCCCTTTAAACTGACTGTTGTGTCAGTCTGCAATTAGCTAATCCAGCGTCTAATCCAGAGTCTCCTTCTGCATCACAGAGGAGAACCAGAAACCCTCTGGTGTCTCATGACATGACATTTGTGACCATACAGGTATAATTACCTGTGCTCTAATTGTGCAGGACAGAGGGAAGTTGTGTATGCTAGGTTTTGCTAGGCTAGTCAGTGTCAGAGAGCAGTAAGAACTGAGGCTCACTGCGCTGGCTCGGCGATCTTGTGCAAACAGCAGCTCAAAGCAATTCGATACCAAGCTTCAGGCAAGCTGGAAGAAGACAATTGTCAACTTTCAACCTCTCAGACTGGTGGGGATATCCCACTATAGCCATGTACCCAGAACACACCCACAAGAATGCTAAGCAGTGGCAATGCACACTGATATCAAATTCATCTTCATATCTGCAAACAGTTTCCCTTTTTTTAAAATATCAGCATCTGACTTGTTTAGATTTCAAACAAATATCTGATGACAGATTTATTGTACTCCAGAAGAGCAGAACACTTGGGAAGCTGTGCTACTGGGGAAAAATGTCTGTGTTTTATTAAGGTTTCCACATTTCCAGCCCTACAAAACAAAATGCTACGGCTCTCTTTATTCCAAACTCGGAGAAACTTTCTTTGAGCCGGCAACAAGCTAACTCATAAGCAGGAATGAAAAATCTCCTTTGGACTTTTGTATATTTGCTCCCTATCCAACTTAGCACAGTCTCTATAAGCTGTTGCAAGGTTGTATGTTTTTTATTTATGTTTACAAAGAAGCCTCAAGTTTTGGAAAGGCACTGCATAAATGAAACAATACTAAATAATAATTATAATACTATATTAATGATACTACTACTACTACTACTAATAATAATAATAATGAGTATTATTATTATTGTTGTTGTTGTCCTAATTTCTAAATTTGACAAATGTTTTTGACATCAGACCACACTACTGTTACATTGCCATTGTGTCTATGTATTGTATTGTTTCTCTTCTCTTGCATTTTGTTCAATGCTGCTAACTGCCTGCTGTTCAATTTTATATTTATGGTGCAATACTAGCCAGTTTATGTACAATTCACCCTATTCTGTTACATTACATTACTGTTACATTGTTGTGGTGTCTCTTTATTGTGTTGTCTCTGTTGTAAATTCCACTTTGTTGAATGTTGCTATATATTGTACTGTGGCCCATGGAGAAACGTATCATCAAACTATGTACGTGTTCCAGCTGTTGATGACAATAAACTAAAACTGAACCTTGAATTTCCACATAGGTCCATCACTGATAAGTATCTGCTACTAGGAGAATAAATTGGTTGACAAAAAGTGGTTTTGCCCCAAAGTGGGTAGCTCTGATGACACAAACTGTAAGGGTTGCGGCGCTCTTTGCTTTAGCATGAGCTCAATTCAAGTGTTTCCGACACCATTGCTGGCTGCTGACCAAGAGGGTCGATGCACTCTGTCTGTTTGCAGAATGTCTTCCTTATTTACTGCCAATTCACTGAATCCACTGGCTCTGTCTGCTGTCTCTGCACCAGCACAACTTTTATCAGCCCGGGTCCACATTGCACACTGTGTATTAATGAACTTTAGCCATTTGGGAAACAGGGCGATCACTAGAGTTTACTGCAGCGCAGCCGTTTACGGTTTAGAGTTATCAGTTTGATGCTAGTTACATTAGAAGTCATAATCGCTGTGCCGATTTGCCGACATTGAGTCTTTGTTGCTTACATAGTTTGAGGATTTGAGTTCAGCAACAATTTAATGATTTCCAGAATTGATACTGCTTTATTAAAACATTATTTCTGAATGTTCGGTAGAGGAAACAACGACCAGCTATGCTTTCTCAAGGTGACTAGTGTGACTTGTAAATAGGATATTTGATCAAATGATTAAAGATTAATTGTACATTTCCTGGAAGTAAACACAAAAGATTGTGCTTCCCATCTGGCTCTCGTTCCATTTAATCACCAAACAAAAATGATCACTACCAAGTGGGGGGGTTTTTGTACATATTTGGCTTCCTCCATAACATCTGTGTTTAGAGGACAATGGGGTAAGACATCTGAAGCCCATTGCTTTAAGATATTTACTTTCCCACAGAAACACTTCCTTCTAAAGATGCGACATGTTTTTTATCTCCCTTTATACAGTGGTGCACAGATCAAAAATAACACATGCAAGCTGATGATTTCGATTAGTCGGCGGGCTGGCTTTGCACTGACGGCACTTTTATCAGCGCGGGTCCACCTTGCATGTGGTGCAACAATGAACTTTAGTCATTTGTAAGGCTAGACGGTCACAAGCACTAGACTGATGTGCATGGTCATGCAAAGTGCATATGGAGTGAATGGTGTAAGACTAAACATGCTTATTTAACTTCCATTTCAGTCATTCCGTGCAACACCAAATTTCAAATAAAACTTTGATGTAGTTTGACTAATCGGTTAATGTTTAAAATAGTGATGTTCACTCCACAGTCCATGTATGGAAGCAGCTGCGAAAACAGTCTAGTCCATTCACTGTTATTATGATGTCATGAAAAACAATACAGTAAAGGCTCTTTTCCACAGGTATTCAGGAAGTGTGCTGTACTTAAACCGATCTGTGATGGCATAGAACTTGCAGCAACTTGATTCTCCGGTGTATCTCAGTCTGGTTGTGGTGTTTCTGATGTATTAGCAGAGCAATTCTCTCCCCACAGTTTATGACTGTTCATCACAAAACCACATCCATGCAGTCAAACCAGTCACATTTTAGGTTAGTTTTTATTTCTTCTGGGCTTTGTTTAGCCATGCTATGAAAGCCTAAACCAGCTAACTTGTAAATGATGGCCTGGCACAAATTTGTTAGCGTTATTGAATACACGGAAATGTATCTTCAGCCCGAACAGATAGTAGTGCTTGTAGTTCCCAGTTGTTAGTTTGTATCCCCAGTGTTGTTGTTTTTGTGCAGGCAGTAAAAAAATGAATCACATTTTGAACAATCAGAATTCAGCTGCGGAACACTTTTAGCTCTGCAGCCGAGTGGCACAGTTACGGGTTGGGTACAGATAACTTTATTTCTAATGGAAAAACATTTGTTCAAGGTACAGCATGGTTCCTTGTCCCATTGGAAAAGCACCATTATATATCCACTTTGGTTCGGTTTACACTTGCTGTTTGGTTTACAGCAGCCTCCACCCATTCATGTTGGGAGTTTCACGTTGTGTTTTGTATACAACAAAATACAGAACAATCCATCAAAACAGGGATCATAGACAAACACCAATCAGCCATAAAATTAAAACCAGTTACCTAATATTGTGTATGCCCCCCCTCGAAATGCCAAAAGAGCTTTGACTCACTTAGGTATGGACTTCACAAGAACCCTGAAGTTGCGAGATGGGGCCTCCATCAGTTTGTCAGTTTTGGACGGCAAATCCCACATGTACTTGATTCGAATGAGATCTGACGAATTTTGAGGCCAAAACCTTTGTCATGTTCCTCAAAACATTCCCAAACAATTTTTGTTGTGTGACAGGGTGCGTTATCTGGCTGAATGAGGCCACAGCTATTAAGGAATACCACCACCATGAAGGGGTGACTTGGTCTGCAATAACGTTTAAGTAGGTGGCACATGTCCACCAAGGTTTTCCAGCAGAACATTGCCCATAGAATCACACTGCTTCCCCCGACTTGCCCTAATCCCAGTGCATCCCCAGGTAAGCAATGCATATGCATTCAGCCATCCAAATGATGTAAAGGAAAATGAGATTTATCAGACCAGGTCACCTTTCTCCATTGCTCAGTGGTCTAGTTCAGCATGGGTACTCTGAACAGTCTACGACTACATATATCTATAAGCAGTTGTGATGCACTGTATGTTCTGACACCTTTCTATCAGAGCCAGCATGAACTTTTTCAGCAATTTGTGCTACAGGAGCACATAAATGAGCAATGGGTGTCCATGAACCTGCCACCGGTTCACCGGCTGATCTTCCTTGGACCACTTTTGGTAGGTACTAACCATTGCGTACCAGTAACACCTCACAAAAACTGTTGCTTTGGAGATACTCTGACCCAGTTGTCTAGACATCACAGTCTGGTCCTCGCCACCCCTTGACAGGTGCCATTGTAATGAGATAATGTTATTCACCTCAAAGAAAAAAAAAAATAGGACATTGGCCCCATACAAATCGTTAGATATTGTAGTTTTGCTATACTTTGGAGTCATTACATACTTCTTTAAACATAGTAGACATAATATAGAACATAATATTTTTGAATCTGCATCAATGTCAAACAATGACAAAAAAGTTGCAAAAATGTATATGATGGGTTTTCATTCCATAGAATAATTACTTTACATCAACTTTAAACTGTAAAATATATCCTATGTTACTTACAACGTAAATGTAAAATCTGCACTTTGTTTTTGTTTTTTTCCAATGAGCTGTAATAACTGTTCATTTGCTGAAATGAAAAAAATACAGCATTAAATGTGGCTTAATTAAAGGTTATGGCAAATTGTATATTTTAGATTGAACTCAACAAATGAAGAGAAATAGTCTTTTTTTGTACAACATTGAACATCCTGTAGCAGATTTACACCAATATTCATGTTGAAAATCGTAGTAATTTTACCAGGATTGTTCAAACGTTTCTGTACGATGGTATAATGAGCAAATGCATGCACTAACATCTACAGTGGCTGGCAGGATTTTCTGGGAGGGGGGCTTTATGACCATATGTTTAAATATAGCGCTCTAAGTGGTATAGTGCTAATTGGAATGGACACGATGCTCTAAAAACTCCTTTGTCCCTCCCGTGCTAATCACACGGCAGATGCATTGATGAGATTTGGGGTCAGCACACAAACGGGCCAAGTCATGTAGGTCTTTGCTTTTCCTGATGCCAGCCTGTGTCTTATCTGGGCCCTTTCTCTTGTCCTGAATGCACTTTCTGTGCCCCCGGGCAGGTATTACTTTCCCGTTGGCCATGTGCAAGTTCCACATACTGCGCGCCATAAAGGAGTTCATGTCTCAGCAGAGAGAGACGAGAGGGAAAGAGAAGAGAAGGGTTCGCCGTGATAACACAGGAGCCGCGCAGTCTGTAGGCTGTTGCTCTAATTTTTCCCCACAAACAAAGGGCCGAGTGTTAGATTTCCCAGCCACTCTCACTCCCATTGTCAAAGTGAGAAAGCCAACCAGACCAGCAGACATGATACGTTGTTCTCAGCCTTGAAAACAACAGACCACCTTGTGTGGACTCCTACCACAGGTCAACGCGGCATGGCCGGCTTCTGAACCAGTTTTCCAGTTTTTTTGTTTGTTTTTGTTTTTTTTGTCGCCTGAAAACAGTGTCAAAATTTGCGCAGAAGTCTTGAAAAGCCTGGCCCGACAGTCTTTAGATAACTCAGGCCTTCTCAGCTGGCTGAGTCATTGTCAAGGCCAAGAGCATTGCAAAACTACTCACTGGCCCTTTAAATCAATACAGGAGGATATCAATAGGATCTACAGTGACACAACAAGCCTCTTTTGTAAAGTGGTCACTGGGTCTGCAACCCCCTTTCATTGATCTCTTGAGACTCTAAGGTGACATGATTAACACTTCAAACTGTAAGGAATCCATTTTTCAATTCCTCACTCTCATTACTACAGAAATTACAATGCTGTGCAAAAGTCAAACCACCCTTTCGTTTATTTGTTCAGCAGAAAGTTATTTATTTTTCAGCTTTGGAAAAAAAGCAGAAAATATAATAAACAGAAGGTTGCACAACATTACCTTAACAACAAAAGTATAATAGATGATTCAGTATTTCGTTTGTATTTTGTGAGTATTTCGCCCTTTTCATTTATTACACTTTCCATTCTTTTGAAGAGACCTGCTTTCAGTTTTTCAGAGAAATATGCTGGAATATTTTTCCATGCTTCTTGTAACTCTTAGATGTTGATTATATTTCCTGTTTCTCACGTAGTCCCAGTTACATATTTACACCCTAAACCTCATCCCACATCTCAGTTGTCCGATTTCTGTCCTTTTTTCTCAGTAACCGCTTCTTATTAAGACCCACAGTGTTGTTTTGTCTTCACACAGCGAAAGGGTGGATGTTCAGATGTGGAGCTTGATTTTCTTTGCTGTTTAACTGATGGTGACAGATGTGGTTTTATTTACAGGTCTTGCAAAGCTGTTAAGAGCCCCATTTTTTCTATCTTTTAAAAACTCCAGTTTTAGAAACTCCTGCTTTTAACTGCAAATGTAAGGCCTTTTTTTCTAATCACCTAAAAAAATTGTATCTCTCCTTTAATCATTTTAATCATGACAGAAAAATGTTCAAGGCAGCTGAGGAGTGAGTAGCTGCTTTAGTGAAGGGTTGTCTCTTTGAAACGTAATGTCGATGAGAGCTTAAGGAACAGCTTTTGTTGAGACGACACAGCTATAACACAGTAGGAGAACTCGTAGGAATTTACACGTGATACATTTTTTGTGTATTTTTCTATAACTAAAAAAACTTAAACCTAATGACCATTTTGACTAGAAATAAATGAAAAGGGCAGCCTCTGCCTTTTGCACAGTACTGCACTTATGAATTTCATAGTAGTTAACAAATAGTCCATGATAGTTCCTTAAGATCAGTCACTGAATAATAAATACAGTGTTAAGGTGCTTAAAGTAATATTTATTTAAATTGGATTGTGAATTGTCACAAATCATTTTTAAAAATCATTTTCTTATCAAATGTATTATTGTTATTAATTGATAAATTTATATATCACACAAGTAACAACTGAAGTATTACTGAATAAGAAAAAAATATTTTTTTGATCCAGGTTGCTGATTTTTTCCCCTCTCACAGTTGAATGCAAACTTACTGAATGGGGCAGTATTGATTTTGCTTCAGCCTGTGACCATTCAGAGTCTCTCTGTAAATATGAATGGGAGGACCCTGGCCAGTTTTGGGCCACGCTGTGCACTCCTCTCAGACTGAACTGTGTCAATGACTGCGATAAACAGGGCCTGAGTTTATCAATGTCTGTCTTCAATCATACTGATTAAGTACACAAAAAGAGTTTATGGGATTTAAAAAAAAATTTATTCATGCTTAAGTGAGTGTGCATTAGTGCCAATGAGGCGACTGGCATGTCAACAGTTCTTCTTCAGATTTTAGGGGGCGGGTGAATCAAGCACACCCTCAAACACGTGCCCTTGAGGCAAAGGAATGTTTGCGCTGATGTGTTTTTGCCCCACAAGGTCTACCAACACAAGTCTCAGAAGGGCCTGGCTGTCAGCAAACCCTTACATAATGTGCAAATAGAGGCATCCGTTTTTTTGCTGAGTGCAATAGAGTCCGATGCATTGTTGCAATTCTTTGTGAATGGCAGTCAGAAAGAGAAAACAGACTCGTAAGCACAAGGCATGTTAAATGTTAAAGGGACATAAATCAAATATTTAAACCTCAGTTCAATTGTAAAAACTTACTTCTTATAACAGTGACACACTCTCTAACATGATTTTATTACTTAGAAAAATCCCATCTTTTAAGGTGGCAATACATTTTTAAAGAGCCCATATCTTACATATTTTTTCCCTGGGGTCTACTATGATGTTTATGTCCCAAAAACATTTTTTTTGTATTCATTTTTATATAACCAATGTTGGACCTCTCTATTCCCTTTAGAATTAAACCTTTATTGCACCGACTTATGCAAGTAAGTGACCTCTGCTCTGAATGTCCAGCCTTAAACACTCCTTAAAAGAATTAGGTGGTGGGGGGCATCTGCTGTAACATGAATAGATGGATGCATGTAAATGGGTTGTTGTTTTCGTCACATCATAAAAACTGAATTTTAAAAATTGTTAGATTGCACATATGCGCTGTATGATTGATAGAGAAAATGATACACCTTGAAAGTTTAACAGCGCTTGCGCACTACATTAAACTCTAAAAAAGTGACTAAAAAGTGTTTTTTCAATAATATTTCAATGATTAGAGGGCCAGCAGTCATCAGATTTTATAACTGATTCTGATTTGTAAGCTAAACTGGCCACTGGCTGATTATTTCAGGATTATGGTTGCGTTGTGTGGGTCGAATGAACACATATAAACCTTGCATACTTCCATTTCCATTTTCTTTCACAGTATACATTGTTGACACTGTATTACTATGAAGTCACAGTCATATGTGGTCGGAAGGCCGAGAAAGCATAACTGGTCTTATTCTCTCTGGGTGGATGGGATAGCCCTACCTCTCCCATCATAATTTAAGGTGATGCTAGCTCTTCTGGTTTTCAACCAATTTAAAAGGTTTCATGTCACCTCATCGCTGGTTGCTACCCAAGTTCAAGTCACTTGCCTACAGAGTGACATCTGGATCTGCACCCAGCTACCTTAATCCTATCATTCAGCCTTATGTTCCTACTTACTCCCTCCGCTACACCAGGGAACACCGTCTGGCTCTGCCATCCCTACACACAAGGCAAACCCAGTCCAGACTGGTCTCATTCTGGGTCCCTGCTCGTGGAATGAGCTGCCAAAGCTGACAAGAGCACCAGAATCACTCTCTAGCTTGAGAGACCTCCTAAAGACTCATCTGTTCAGAGAGCATCTCCTCTCCTAATGCACTACAATCTTCTTGCACTACTCTTACATAAATATTTAGCACCTAATACTCCTCTGGTTCTCACACTGTCCTGAAACTTGAATGCGTTCTCATATTGTTATTTGTTTTGGATGAAAGCATCTGCCAAATGATTCTAATACAATAATGTAATGTTAGCTGATAGTTAGTGTTCTCCTTCAAGCACACCGTGCTGTCCAATGATGTTGCACTGATGTCGCTCAGACTCTGTGGCAGTGTTGATGGTATAGTGTGTCTGGAGGAATCTTATCAAGCTGGTGGAACTGGACATGACTAAATTGGGGAGAAAACTGAAATCAAAACTATTTGCTGAGACACATAACTGTGAAGCTTCACGACTTAATGCCTGTGCTGTTTCACATTATCACGTATCAGGCAGGGGTGTGGTAAGTGTTTGAGGAGAAAAAAAATGCATTTCTGCCCTTTACTATGAATTAATTATTTGGCTAAGTGTAAAATCTAACTGAATGTGAGGGTGATTCAGAGCTTTATGTTGCATTAGCTCCAAATCATTGTTAACCCATGTTCTGAGAACCAACAGCAGGGGGCGATCAAACCCCTATAGGGATTTCCAGTGGTTGAGGTGCCATATACAATCCTGAGCTGCAGAATACTATACAACATAACAATTAAAACATTAAACTCCAGCTTAATACCTCTATATTTTATGCATCTGGGGTTGAGTATTTTAGAACGAGAGGGTTTAATGTGGCCACACTTATCGGGAGGAGAGGCCGGAGTGAGATACTGCTCTGCTTTGGGAGAGACTATTTTTTGGAGGGGGCCTGTGGAGAACTTGGCTGGTTTTATTTGCTGAGTGATGATAGCTGTAATTACCTCTCCACCCCTGGGTCAGCCACTCTCATCCTTACACAGCTATCCGAAGCTCCCAGGAAAAAAGTACAGAGATCTAGAATCAAAGGCTTACTTAGACTCCGATTTAATTATTTATATCCATCCAAACTGGCACGGCAGTAAAATGCAAGTCTCATGCCCAAACCATTTCTTCATCTATTTGTGTAATTCATGATTTAGTTTCATGGTTGTCACTTCACTCTGAAAGAAAAGAGAGGTGGGGGGTGGTTGGGGGGGTTAATCAAACGTTCCTTGATTAGTGAGAAACAATCCTGCTGCATATACACTTACATGTACAGCCTAATCATTGTTTGTATATTTCAGCCAGCAAAGAAATAAACAAACATTGATTGCACTGTGAGTGGAGCTGTGCTTGTCCTGTGCCCAAGGGGCTCCACATTTAATTTCATGTACCATTGCTGTAGTGTGTCACCTATTCTTTAACTCCTGGTATTCAGTAATTAAATGTAAAGTGAACATTTTTTGTCATACGTGAACACACCACAGTAGCATGGGATTAGTTTCCATTACTACGCAGACGACACCCAACTATATATCTCAACTAAACCAGACGAAATACCTAGACTAACTGAGTGTGTCCAGGATATAAAAGATTGGATGACCAATAACTTTCTTTTACTAAATCCAGACAAGACA
>JBBPCY010000039.1:27205441-27224883 GCA_037974405.1 Brachyalestes nurse
CGTTTGGGAGCCGAAAGAACCGGCTCTTCTTTGGGAGCCGTGCCACAAGAGCTGGCTCTCTGAAAAGAGCCGAACTTCCCATCACTTTCCTGCGAACATACAGCGTGAACTGCATTCAGTCTCGCGAGAGTGAACGTCACTCACGGTTATGTTCATAATTTGTAAACTGTTCATTGAACGCATTCGGGCACAACACTGCATATATGTGTACGTAAATTATATGTAAACTTAGATATGTATGTACACAATGAGTATATGTATGTATATATATACAGAGTGGATATATAAATAAATATAAGAACACTGTGGAATATATATACACACACAAATACACACACACACAGGTACACAATGGAGTGACAGGCATTAACAATAACAATAACCAGAAAAATTGCACATTTTAAATTGCACATTTTGCCCAGTAGTAATAGTTCCACCCAAAAAATGTCATGTGTTGCACAGAAAAATTGCGCTCAAGTAATATTGCACATAAGAGAAACTACTATGGTGTATTGGATGTGTGTGTTTGTTTGTCTGTGCGTGTGTTGTCATCTGCAAGGTCTTTGTTGTAGAGTCTGACAGCAGTTGGAAGGAAAGACCTGCAGAATCTCTCCATCCCACATTGTGGGTGCAGCAGCCTGCCACTGTAGAAGCTGGTCAGTGCTGTCATAGTGGATCTTGGATAAATGAACGGGCTCTGAATGCCATGGGCGTTTTCAGTGAGCCGTTGCACTGGCATTTGTCTGAAGCTGTTTGACACTAGCCTGCAGCCCAATGTGTAGTTTCGTGTATTCACCTGTGGGGGCAGTAATTCTTCAGTCCATATTGTTTACATGTTGGACATCTTGATTTGTAGTTCCACATTGTAAACATGGATCCTTACGTTTTCTTTGTGTTCGTCAGGATTTTGGCAAATGGGGAGGTGGTGGTCTAGTGGAGAGAAAACTTGCCTCTGGACCACGAGGTTATGGGTTCTAATCCTACCTTCAGCATACCACCACTGGGGTCCTGAGCAAGACCCTTAATCCCAAGTTGCTCCTGGGAGACTGTCCCCTGTAGTTAGGGAATGGAAGTCGCTTTGGATAAAAGTGTCTGCTGAGTGAATGAATGAATGTAAAGTGTGTGTATATTATACACGCAGAGATATACCCATACCTGGTTGCGTACTGTCGATCAACGTCCTCAAATTGATGCCAAGAAAACGTTGCATGCAACGTTTTTTTGACGCCACCCGAACGTGCAGCCGACCGAGCACCGGGGCTGAGCGCCCTTGTGGATGCTGTGATTTACTACAATGAGCATAAGAACAATCTGCGCTCAGTCCGCGCTTACATAGCACCACGAACGCCTGAAAAACGCCTGATTCAGACTTCCGTGTGTACAAGGATGGCTGATGACACCACAGAGTCATAAGAGACTCAAAATAGTCCTTTAGAGCCTCCTCGCTCTCCTCCGACCATCTCTGCACTGTGCGGGCAACTGCTGGCTCCCTGTGTACTAAAGGGCTCATACACAGGGACAAGGTGCACCAGGGGAGGGAGAGGTGATGAACTGTATGCCTCTTTTGTCTTGGCATACAGTAAGTCCAGTGTTTTATTGTCTCTGGTGGGGCATGTCACGTACTGGGTGAAAGTGGGCAGTGTGTAGTCCAGTGATGCATGGTTATAGTCCCCCGCTATTAAAAACAGAGCTATCGCCGTTATCGCGATAACATGCGAGAATTCCCTGGGGATGTAATAGCTCAATGTCTCTTCTGCAAAGTTGTTATTTTACAGTAATGTGCCCAGGGTTACACCATCTGTTGTTCACAAACACTGCCAGTCCCCCTCCTTTCCTCTTATCGCTCTCCCTCGCTCTTCCTGTCTGCCCGCAGCAGCTGGAATCCGTGCAGCGCCACGTTTGTGTGCCATTTGGGACTTGATGCTACACTCCTGGTACTCAGTCTGGAACCGTGTTAGGGCCGTTAGCTCGTCCATCTTATTGGGGAGAGATCTCACATTTCCCATGACTACAGAAGGGAGAGATGGCCTGTACCGTCACCTTCTAGGGCGGCGATGCTCTCTCCCGGCTCAACACCTCCGTCTCTTCCTCCTCAGCTCGCTGGGGATGTCTGGTCTGTCGTTACGGGGTGCAGCGCTAACAGCTGATCTTGACTGGAAAAAAAAGGCCCACGCATCGGGTCTCTATACATAGGCGAAAATGTAAAGAATACCATACAAAAATGGCCAAAACTAGCTTGAAATGGTAGTGCATGGTATTAGATTTAAGTTACTAAGATTAAATAAAAAAGTTGAGAATAAAAAAAGGAAAATAAGAAAGAAGCTCAGAAATGAGCACAGCTGCCACACGTTGAGGGCCTATGTAGTGCACTATCCAAACGGACTCCATACTAATGCAGCATCTGGCCTTAGACTAAATTATTTTACAGCCTGTATAGTGCGCTATACCAATGAGCCCTATATTTATTCATTAATAGGACATTGAAGCTATTGTTTTAGACTTTTAACTTTATATTAGTACAGTATTTGGCCAGAGCCTGAATGATTTCACAGCCCGTGTAGTGCACTACCCCAATGAGCTCTATATTATTCAATTCAATTCAATTTAAATTTATTTATAAAGCGCTTTTTACAACCAGCTTTACACAAAGCAGCTTTACAAAGTCCAGGTCCGAGCCCCGAGGCGACAGAGGTGAGGAAAAACTCCCTCAGCTGGAGGAAGAAATCTCAGAAGGAACCAAGACTCAAAAGACTGCTTTAGGATGGACTTCATGTTAACTTAAAGAACTTCTGTTATACTGAACCTTCAGCTGCATAACACACATGATGTTACATAATCTGTTAGCACCCAAATGAGGATGGGTTCCCTGATGAGTCTGGTTCCTCTCAAGGTTTCTTCCCATTGCCATCTTGGGGAGTTTTGCCTGGCCACTGTGCAACCCATTCTATATTTGAAGTCTATTAATATTAATGACAACAACAACAACAATGTTAATAGCATTGTGACTGACTGCCATGAGTACTAACTGCAAAATTTGCATCTTCCTCTTCCTTTCAGCCCAGACCGATTGGCAGCATCTGTAGCATGTGTGCTAACAGACTAAAAAAGTTCAGCAGCACAGAGGAAAATTTATAGTACACAGAATACATCTGAAACAGTTTGTCATCTGGAAATAAATTACATTAACAGTGTGTTCAGAGCAAATATACATGAGTACTGACAAAATATGGAAAACATTTTTATCAAACCAAGGGGATATTTTAGTCCCTGGATGTTGAATCTGCAGGAGCTAACAGTTAGCAACATTACTTATCCTCAGACCTTACGATAAATTAGTCTTATTGACAAACAGTAACTTGATAGCTTTCCTTAAAGCCTGTTGATAATGAGCTGCCACCCTCCAGATGATCAGAACAGCTTTTGTCTGAGTTACGACCTCAGAATTCCGACTTTTTTTTTCAACTATTTTTTCCTGCCACAGTTGCTGTCCCTATAGGCTTGTTTTGAGATGTTTTTTCTTCACTAGACATCTTTCGTTTAGACAAGATTTTGGAGTGTTTCTGTTGGGCATTTATGAGGTCAGACACTGATGTTGAATGAGAAGGTCTGGCTCCCGATCACGGTTCCAGTACATCCCGAAGGTGTTGGATGGGGTTGAGGTCAGGGCTCTGTATGGGCCAGTCAAGTTCTTCCACACTGAACTCATCCAACCATGTCATTATGGAGCTTTCTTCATGCACTGGGGCACAATCATACTGGAATAGAAATGGTTATTCCCCAAACTGTGTCCACAACGTTGGAAGCATGCCGTTGTCCAAAATGTCTTGGTATGATGAAGCAATTTTCAAATAGAGGTACAGTTTTGTTGTTTAGCCACTTGCTTTGGCCTTGTCCTTGGGATCATTGTTCTTCTGAGTACTGCATTTTCTTCCAGGCATTAGGTGATGAGCAGACCAAAGGAGGTTGTCTTATATTATCTCCCTGTATTCTGCACCTTCCACCCATCCTTCAATTTTTAACAAGATGCCCAGTCTCCACTGAGGAAATGCAGGCCCACAACATGATGCTGCCACCCCCATATTTCACTACTGATGTGGTGTTTGTTGAGGAATGGGCAGTGTTAGGATTGCATGACATGTAGCATTTTAAATTTTGGCCAGAAATCTCCATCTGACCACAAAACACTATCACACATCCCAAACTGGAGATTCTTTTAACAAACTCCAGACATGATACAGGCCAGTTGTGTACAGAGCTCCTAATATCACCGACTGGTGCATGTTCACTCCAGTTTCGGCCACTAAACTCCTTCAAAATAATTGCTGGCCTTCCTTTTGCCTTCCTCACATGTTCCTTTCTTGATCTGATGCTGAATTTTCAAGGACAGTCTTGTGTAGGTTGTGCCTTGGTGCTCACTTGGATATTCAAGCACTTTATTATTATGTTATTACTATATTCTTTTTAGTCATTTCCCAGTTTGTGTGTGTCTATAGTGTTATATCTGTTTTTTTATTATTCAGTACACACCGAAAGTTCAGGTTCTCTTTTTATGGAGACTGAGTGCTTCTACTGTGTCAGATGTTTGTGTCAGGTTTGCAATTGGTTTATTTCAGTTTATTCAATTGAAAATCAACCAAACGTGCACAATTTGAGTCCTCGTCCTCATGCTCATCACTGACTGACAAACTTGTCATTCTGTAAGAAGTCATTTCACCAGAAACCTGATCTTTTCAGCACCAGCTTCTCTCTGACTTGCAAGAATCACGCCTGTTCACTCTAATCTATAATGTCTTGTTATTAAGTCCTTTGTTGACAGAAACGAGTGCAGTGTAGTGGTTTGACCGCAAAGGCTAACTGTGCATGTGGTGTTTATTCATTTACAAAACCAAGGGTTTTGTTTGTCATGTGAGTGTGGCAAAGAATAAAATGAATATTGACAGATCAGGGTTGTTTTACAACTTAGCTTTAATAGTGAAGCAAAGAGTATGCTGCAAAATAAATTAGATATAAAACATAACAAGCACATTTTCCATTTGTACAACAATGCATCTTATCACCTCATGTTGGATATCTGTACATACAAAGTTAACATTTTGAATGTCCAAAAGCTTCCTTCAATGTTGCGTCGTTTGTTTCATCAAAACAAACGCAGTCGTTTGTCACAGAAGTTTGTGTTTTGTCTCGCTGCAGGACGAATGTCTCCACTAGTGGTGTCTCGCCAGACTGTGCGGTAGCGGTAAGATCATGGCAGTGAACGCCTGGACAACAGGTCCAGATGGTGAGAAGACAATGCACACTGAGAAAGCTGAGGCAATGTTAAAGAAAAGAGTGAAAACTGGAATTTTTGTTGACCACGTAATCTTGTAAATTTCGACTAGTGCCACAGTCAGACTGGGCAGAAGAGCTGTTCTGAAAGCTAGTAATATGTAGGTTCTTTGGTATACTCTATATATGATCCAAATGTACATCATATTCTTGTGTGGTTGATATGATAAGAATGTTGGTTTAGTGCAAACTCTCATCACTTTTCATCAACATTCACAATTGATAGGAAATTAATCATATTATTGTTATTAATAATAATAACAAAAATAATCACAATAACAATAATAATAATAATAATAATAGTTTGGCTCCAGTAGCTGGTCAAACTACTTTTTTTCAAGTACTTTTCAAAACAACAAAAAGAAATTAAACTCTTTTCTTGCTAGGAAAGGGTTCGTAAAAAGAAAAACCATAAACATAAAATGAATGAGAAAAACAAAAGAGAAAACTAAACAAAAACAAACATCCAATGACAACACTTGACAAGTTGCATAGTTCGTTTTTTTTTTCTCGGCTTCATACTTCCGAGACGCTTCTCTTTATTGCAGCGCAGAGAACATGGAATGACATTTTTTTTTTTAATCTTGACCATGCACCCGTTCCCTCACATATCCCTCCCCCTCCCTTCAGATAACAAAAATATATTACGTTTTTTAAGTCTTCTTTTTTACATTTATATGAAAGTGCCACAGAGAGATCACTCAAACCAAGAGTCCCGAACAGAATGGTCCATAAACATACCACAAGATAAATCGTCTGAGTCAAAAAACAAACGACAGTTTTCGAGAAACGTTTGTTGATCCACGGCTGACCCACCAAGAACAGGGTTTGTTAAAAGGTTCTCGCAGGCTTTTATGAGCAGCCGCATTCCTCTACGATCATGTTCTGAATGTCCTTTTTGATGATCTTCTGCTCTTCGTTGTAGTAGAGCATGGACATGGCACGAAGGCGCGTGGGCACGCAGCACGACTTGATGCTGGTGAAGGGGCTGTAGCCGCGCATGCGGTAGTGGTTGATGACGGTGGAGTGGAAGGAGAGGGCAGAGCCCGTGATGCTGGACATGTGGCTGGGGCACTCACCCTCACAGTAGTTGGCATGGTAGCCGGATGGTGCGATTATCCAGTCACTCCAGCCGATGTCCTTGAAGTTGACGTAGAACTGGCGCTTGCAGCAAGTGCGGATCTTGCCGTCGCACTCCAGGCCGCGCTTGTTGCGGCGGTGGAGCGGGTGGTCCTCTGCTGGCCGCAGCGCCACCATCAGGAAGGGGCGGTGTGACTGTTCTTTCTCCTTCCCGTCCCCTGCTGAGTATGCCAGAATGGGCACGGCTCCAGCACCGGCACACAGAGGGCAGGACAGTCGCAGCTGGAGCTCTCCTGTGCCCCCGCTGTCCAGCAACTCCTGGACACTGCGACTCACGGACAGGGTGTGCCAGCCACTGCGCCGGGCATCCACCATCTTCTCAGATACCACCACCTCCTGCTCCTGAGTTTCTGGACCCGAGCCAAGCCCAGAACGTCGAGTCTGCAGGAGCTGCAGAGACACCTTGCCCTTACCACGAATGCCCTTGGCCAGCTTCAGGAACAGCCACACATTGGCCTGCTCCACCACAGACAGCGCACTACTGTCCTTGGAAATGTCAAATTTCACAATATCAGGGGCATCTCCTGCAAACCAAACAAAAAAAGACAAGACAGAGAAGAATTAGTCACCCAAAATGAAATACTATGGTGGATCATTGGATCATTAGTGACACCACACTCATAACTTATAAGGTCTTTGTGACATTTCACAGGGGGAATGTCTGTGTCAGCATGTGACGGAACTGTCTGGAGCTGCACCTTACCATAGACACTCTTTAAAACAATTAGCTGTTCCCAAACTAGAGATTTAGTCAATTGATTTATGGTAAAATACTACTATAAAGTGGTATTTGTTGTGTGTGTTGGCGGGCGGCCAAACGGATGAGAAACAGCTGAATGGAATCAGGACCCCAGGGGGCTTAGTAAACCAGCATAAACCAAACGCTCTCTCTCTCCCTCCTCGCCCCCCCTCTCTGTGAGAGTCAGAGTTAGGAGCTTTCACAGTCGTTCTCCACCATCTGCAGTCCTTCGTCAACACCTAGCCCTTCTCCATAAAAACATTTCCTGCTGCTAAAATCCTGGCACTCCATTTGTGTACATAAAGCCTGTCATGTTATGACAAGGGCCTTCCCAATAACTCGCACATGACTGTGTGCTCTAAGCCCGCTCAGATTCAGTTACCACTGATGATTTATTGATCTGTGATACTGGCTCTCTCGCGCCGCTCTCAGCCAGCCAGACCCCACCTCCCAAAGAATAGCTGCTAATTCAATTATTTAGTCAACATGTCTGGATAAAATACATGATCTGTCATCTGATATCGGTCCACTCACAAAAAAAAAAACCTCCCCGTTTTTAGACCCCCTTTCCTTAGACACTGAAATGCCTCATAATGGGAACACAGGTGAGATTTTTACAAGAAATCCGTGATACTGTCTTTCACCTTGTCATCCGATACAGCACCAAAGAAAAGAGCTCTATGAAACTAAAGGAGGATTTCCTAAGCCTCATTCATTCATTATTCAATTGCAACAGGTTGTCCAGGCACTTAGAACAATGTCCGAGCGGATTTCGCTACTCCCTGCAGAAAGTCTGGCATGATTAAGCCGCCGATTACATTCATGACTTTGTGCTCACTCGCTGACCTACCCTGGCCGTCAAAAGTTTGGGGACATCTGGACTTCTTTTGAAACGTTCCGTTTGGAACGCAGCCTCACGTTCATCAAAGTGTCTTCTTTGATGCGAAGAGTTGGTTTTGCCTACAATAACGATCCCACACTTCTAAAATCCCAGCCGCGAAGACAACTGGTGTTACTGTTGCAAACCGACTAGGACGCCCCGCTCATTTGTCATTTCCAAAAGTTAGGAACCACCAAACATTTGAAGGGCAGCGTGCATCACGCCTTTCCACAAATCTTAACGAGTTTCAAAGGCACTTTAAATGTGACACCAGGAATTGTTTTTGAAGTTTAAACAAAGACAACGTGGGCCACTTTTGCCATCCACAGCGGATAACGCTGTCAAACATACAGCTTAGTGAAAGATCGAGTGTCACAACACTGATGGGGAACTGACTTCTCTCAGCTTTAAATTTCCATGACACTCTCCATGAGTGATGGAGCCACAGGCTTCTGCCTCCTTTTGATTCTACTTTAGGAAGTGTTAGCAGCAGCGTCTGAAGGGTCAGTGGAGTGGCAACTACCGGACAGTCTGTGCCCTGAACGAGGAATGTTCGCAGTTAACAGTCCCAGTCATAACATTTAGCATTTTTACCATCTCTTTTTCAAGTCATTCATGACATGACATAGACTCATTGCCTAATCTTTTATCAA
The DNA here is from genome assembly GCA_037974405.1 of Brachyalestes nurse. Lineage (NCBI taxonomy): Eukaryota > Metazoa > Chordata > Actinopteri > Characiformes > Alestidae > Brachyalestes > Brachyalestes nurse. The sequence continues at coordinate 27,214,179 of JBBPCY010000039.1, forward strand.
TGGCTGCAACTCCACACACACTAGATGGCAGAGAGACCCCATATGCTGTTATTTATTTGCAGACAAAATGCCAACTCTGTTTTATCGACACTGGTTCCTATTTGAACAAGATTTGACATTTGAGGCCGCAAGTTGGACTTTATTTCTTAATCTAATGGGACCTGTTCTGTTTGTTCTCACAAACATTTGCAGTTTGCTGTTGCACTGTCTGAGTCCGTTAGAGTGTGTGTGTGTATGTGTGTGTGTGTGTGTGTGTGTGTGTCTCCCAATGACCTGTGTCCTAAGCTTCCTCTTTTTTGAGGAGGACTCTTTAGTAACCCTTCAGTTTCAGAGGCAGTGGCAGACAGAGGTCATCAGTGCCTGTCGTCACGTAAACTCACGGACATGCCCCTTCAACTCCCACTGAACACACAGTGGCCAGCGCCTGCTTATCTGCAACAACCTGCCTTTCTGTGCCCAGTTTATCTGTGGAGAATGAGTGCACCATCCGGCCAAAGCGGTACGCGGTTCATTGTATCTCAGTGCCATTTTTCTGAATGTTTTCGCAATAACTTTTCATCTTTATCAAACACCTTGTAACCTGTCAGTCTAACACTTTTACACTACAATCCCCGCCCCCCCCATGAAAACATATAGACTTCTTTGAGAGATTTCACTTCTCACTGATTTGAAGTCTTTGGAACGCAGAAATGGAGCTGGATTTCACAAAGAGCCTTACTGTTTTAACTTCTAAGAGATCTACCCAACAGTTTTTCATTTCATTTAGTCTGTCCCTTTCTGCACCCTATAGATCTGGTGGTGGCCTTTCAAAATGGTCAATTATCTTGACAATGGTCAGGCAGACTTCTCCACAATGGATAGTCCCATCTCCCAAGGCCCCGGCTCAAAGGCACAGGTTACAGGGCAGGCAAGGGCATGAGGAAGCCGACCTGTTGTTGTTGGTCACTCTGAAACATTCTCACCCTTTTTTGTTTCAGTAAGTGCGGGCATTTTGAGAGAATCACCCCACCCACCCCACCACTTCTCCAGGCTCAGCTGAGCCAGAAGTAATTATTGGGGCCCATATTTTGATGAATGGAGTAATTATGTTGGGCTAACAATCCTGTGTGTTTGTATGGATTCCGACCAGTCATCCTGTGCCCTCTTCCCTGGGTGCATCGTTAAGACCCTCTGATCTCATAAAGACACTGTGGGTTCCTTTTTTAATCTCAGGACCATTGAAAAGAGCCTATTTATAGCCGAGGGCCATTATGTACGTTTATGTAAGTGAACAGGAGCGAAGGAATGCGTGCTCACATGTTTTTTGTTTTTTTTTCAGTGCGCACAAAGACGCAATTAAACGAGGTGTTGTGGTCGTCCCGCAGATCGAAAACATACATGACTGCCTATCTGCAGCGTCACCAATAGCCACCGGACTCTAAAGATAGTTCCGCCTTGTTATCTTTAGAAACACGGCTCTGCCACCGAAATGACTGTTCGCCCCACAAATGAGTTTCCGTCAGTTTGGTGCCCCAAGCTCATTCATTTGTGCCTACTACGGGGCCGGGTCTGATAGGATAAATGGTGCTGGCCTTTTTTGTAGGAGTGTCATATTGATTTGTGGCTCCGTGACATTGTTATAAATAAGTCATGAGGAACCAATTAAAAATGGAATGCCTTCGCAGAACCTTCCCATCCCACACTATCTCTGGCGAACCCACTGGGATAGAGTAGGGCTATTAATGGCTGTTGCACTGCATTCTGCAAGCCTGCATGCTTTTCTTTAATGACTGGTCCCCCCCTATTTTTAGGGCAGTAAAGACATCCTCCTGTCTGTAGGCTGCACTGTGATTAGAGGAGTATTGCTCAGTGTGTCGCACACATGGGAGAGCATCTTGAACCAGCAAACTCCACAGCAGGTAGAGTGCCTTGTAGAAATCTCAGTAACAATTTATTGCTCTGCTGTAGATGTTAACCTTGTCAACCTGTCTGTAACTTTAACTGAATGTCTAGTCAGTTCAAACTGCCATTCCCAAACCTAACCCAAATCAAGTGGGTTCTACAAATTTTGTAATCAGCAAGGTAAACCATAGGGGACCATCTGAATAAACTGTAACCTCTCCGACATCCTCTTGGAAAAGCAGTCTAGTCTAGTTTAGAAGTTGATCAAAATGTTATGGCCAAGGTCTTCCCACTCTAAGTTACAGCTTTAGAAGCGAATCGGCTCACGTTCTACAGGTGGGCAGAGGTTAATCCTTCTCCAAGGGTTCAAATTTCAGTCCTGCACCCCACGGGCTGCTTACTTTAATTCAACAACCAGACTAATCTCTGCCTGGAAATCGGACCCCACATCTCCAAACCTTCTGCCCTCAAATTTACACCTATGCAGCACAGATACGGATTACATTCATGAGCGCCCCTTCAAAAGGGACTCGGCTTTTAAAAGCTGTTGAGAGGAGAACGGTTCTCCCGCCACATATCGGTAGCAGTGCACACAGAGCACAGACTCAGACAGAGTTTCCTGGCTGGATGTTTCACAGCTGGAGAGCATGTGTTCACCCTTAGCAATCTCTTTCTTTCTCACAGTCTCATCATTGCCCTTTGATTATCAAGACAATGTAGAGAGCACATTCAGACACAGTGGCCTCAGTTCAGTCATTTACACTGAATATTATGCATGCATTCTTTGTGCCGCCCTGCATTTCTTATTTGGGAAATACATCATATTTAAGGTGAAAATTTTTTTTAAGGATTATCAGTTTAGAATGGAGCTTTTCTTGTGTTCAAAAATGATCAACAGTTATTTACTGAGCTGAGTTTGGAACAGGGTTTTTTTTCTGCATTCAGAAATGATTAACAGTTATCTTCTTATGTTATCTGTAATCAGTGGTTGCCCGCCCTGGTTTTGGAATACCCTTACACTGCATATTTTCGTGTTTTCCATTCTCTAATATACCAGATTCAACTAATCAGCTACTTAACAGCTGACATGGGTGTGTCAGAGAAGGTAAAAGACTAAAACACATACATAGCTTTTTTTCCATAAATAATACAAATTCAACTTTTAGCTTTATTCAAGTGTAAGCCACTTCTATCATCAAAATGAACTGATAATGCAGTACGTTGCCACACACCCTAAAACCGCGAATGCACTCTAGGACTCACCTGGCTCTGCAAAAGTGATGATTTCGGAGGGCTGCTCATCCTCGCGATCTCCGGTCTCCTCTCCCTCCTCCTCGATCTCCACTGTGCCGTCCTGGGCCACGCGGCCCATGTGCAGCTTGCGCAGGGCGTTGATAAGGGCGGCGCGGGGCACCGGATGGCTGATGTTGGGCCGCGTGTTCAGGTGCAGCATGTTGAGGATGTGCCTTTTCACTGCCTCCACCATGCCGGGCTCTGAGGCCACTGGGTCCTGCTGTAACTGGGCAAGTGCACAAGATGGGCATGAAGTAGCCTCTTGTTCTGTGTCCCGGGACCCAGCCTGAAGCTCCTGCTGCTGCTGCTGCTGCTGCTGAGTCTGGCTCTCCGGTCCTGCGGGCGTTGGGGAGCAGTGGCCGGATAAGCAGCCGGACAGCAGGAGCAGCAGGGTCAGTGCCGGGACGAGGGAGCAGGAGGAAGAGGAGGACATCCTGGGAACGGGACGAAAGGAGGGTCAGGTGCGGCCACTATCTCACAAATGATGCGCCCCCGGGCTTGCTCGGCCGGCTCCGCTGCCAGCAGCAGCAGTGGACAATCGCCCGTCCAGCCTGTTCGAGAGCTGAGCGCACGGGAAACAAGAGGCGTGAAGGCTAAAATAATCCTTATCTGAGAGAAGCAGCCATGGCGACCAAAGCAGAAGGGGTCAGTCGACAGGCGGTCCTGGATGGGAGCGCCCTGGACAGTGGCTGGATTCTGCTCCGGAGGTTGAGATTCTGCTTTGCCGGAGCTCCCGGGTCCTGGTCCTGAGTCCTGCCTGTGCCGCTGGCCGTGGTCCTGGTGGTCCTGATGGTCCCGGTTCTGGTCCTGCCGTGCTTCGGACAGCAAAGGTGCGGAGCTGTAGAGAAAGCTGACAGAGTGCAGCTTGCTACGCCGGAGTTGAATGGTTTTGTGGAAAGTGGGCAGGGTTAGACAGTTCTCCGACTCTTTCTCTCCCTCTCTCTCTCCCTCTCTCTCTCTCTCTCTCTGTGTCTTCACTGTGTGTACCCTCTCGCTTTCTCTCTCTCTGTAATTATACCTTCCTCCCCCTGCTTTCCTCCCTCTCAGTTTATTACTATCTTCCTCACTACTTCTGAGTCACTAACTTCTACTTTCCTTTTTTTTTTCTTCTCTCTCTCTCTCTCTTTCCCTCTCTCTCTCTTTCCTCAGCAACTCCCCCGATAATATGTGTAACAGTTTTTTTTTCTTTCCCTGGCCAACAGTTCCTAACACTCATGCGTGCATTCACTGTCTCACTTTCCTCCCATCCGTACATCCCTCTCTCTCTCTCTCTCTCTCTCTCTCTCTCTCTCTCCAGGCATCGATCCATCTGCTGCTGTTCTGCACGGTGTTTTAACTATGTGACGGGACGTACAAAACACACATGTGTAAACACACACAGACTCATTCATGCCCTGCCTGTCTCTCCTTCTCTTTATCTCCCTCTTTCTCACTCATACACAGACACACACACACACTCACACACACACTTCCTAGAAAGAAGCACAGCTTGGGCATTTCCTCTACCAATGGGGGTGTTCTCTGCACCAAATTAACTACTCAGCATGATATTATCATAGGCCACATGGCTCAAACCACCAGTTTGCTACATATTTAACATTTAATCATTAAACTGAGAGTCTGACTGCTCCGAGGAGTGACGCAAACATATGTTATGTCACCTGTTGGACTTTGCTAAAAATAGCCCCACTTCCAGCCCAGTGCTCACGATGATCAGAGGGAGACGTCAGCAGAAAGAAATATTGCGTTGATTAACTCATTAACTCACTGCAAAGACCAAGCAAGTTAGCCATCATTTTCCACAGATGCTTCTGTCAGGCACGATGCTTGAATAGTAGATCATGGGCATACCTGAGACAACATGCCAACCACAGCTCTGCTCTCCACAGGAGGCTTGCGAGACACTGCAATACTCCCTCTTGTGGTAACAGTGTACATCCTGAGTGAAACTCTGCCTTCATTTTTTCCTGTCTATTAGAGAGAGAGAGAGAAAATAGCAGTGACATATAAAGACACATATAAGAAAGTAAAGAAAGCTACAAGCGTTCACTCCTGACCGCCAGGTTCCACTTTTCTTCAGGAGAGAATGCGTGAGCCAGATTGCAATGATTTTCCAGATGTGCAACAGATTCCAGACGCTATGAGGACAACTGCTGGGTCGTGACCTGTGTGTGCATGTGTGAGACTGAAAGCAGGACTAATTTCACAGCAGTACCCACGCAGCACATATAAATTCAAGGTTGATATCTATATTTATACTGAATTTATGGCCAGTGTGGAAACATCAGCATTGAAAAGCAATTGTTAAACAACACTGACTCAATGCTGATGGTTTGAGTGTTTTTATACTGTAAATCAACACTGAAAAGCCAACGTTCATCCAGCGTATCGTTTAACTTGAACTTTCTAAATTGAAAAGGCTAGACACTTAATTTTGGGGCCTAGTTTTATCTTTTGAAAATAGTCAGAGATGAACAAATCCATTAAATAAGTAATCCAAGTGCTTGCCGGGGGCTCTTTAAGATGATAAAGGGCTAACAGCCATGTAGAAGAAACAAGCAGGCCACTAATGATAGCACAGTGGGTAACAATTGGCTTGCATACAGAAGATTGGAGGCTTGCTCCCCACCAAGGCTGTGCTGCCATACTGCCTACCTTTGTGATAAATTCTTGGTTGCACAGCTCATGCAGAAACCTGCTTGGTACTATATGTCTCGAAATTCAAGAAAGGTAAGTGACCCACTGTTGAGACTTTGCTGCCACGGTGCTAAACTTACAGTGTTTTGCGAATGGATAGACTTCATTAATTGTAATGACTGGATAATAAAACAGATTAGAAGTCTGCTACTTGAGCCCAATGACCATGGGGTTAACAAAATATCTGGTTTCTATCAGACAATTTTTCACGTATAATGTGGGGCTTGGATTGAGTTTGGCTTTGTTCTTGAGTCATTTTTATGTAGTAGAACTAGTAGACCCTCACATTCTTTTTCTCTTTCGCCAGAGTTTGAGGAGTGGATGAGGAGAAGGATGTGTTGGGCTGGTGGAAAGCTCACTGTAGATCTGTTCACTTAGCTCAACAGCTAATCAGAGGAGGGTGGATGCCAATCGGTCAGATATGATAAGGAATTCCGCAGAAGAATAAACTGGTGAGTGTGTTACGTATTAGTAAAATACATGTTTATCCAGACATGTCCAGTCACTCAGTTCAGGTACTTAGTGCCAAAGTTTAGATGGGGATCAGGTTTCATTAGCAGTCAGGTTGGGTCGGGTCAGGTCAGTTTTGGGCTTCGGTTTCATACCTGTGATCATACACTATATGGACGAAAGTATTGAGACACACCTGCTTTTCAGTGTTTGGGCTAGGCCCAGCAAAGGGTAAGCTTCAGCATTCCAAGACATTTTACATTTAACTTTGTGGACACAGTTTGGGGAGGAACCTTTTCTATTCCAGCATGACTGTGTCCCAGTGCCCAAAGTAAGGTCCATAAAGACGTGGCTGGAGGAGTTGGGTGTGGAAGAACTTGACTGGCCCACACAGAGCCCTGATCTCGACCTCATCCGACACATTTGGGATGAACTGGAACGGAGACTGCGAGTCAGGCCTTATCTTCCAAAATCAGTGTCTGGCCTCATAAATGCTCTACAGAATGACTGGGCACAAATTCCCGCTTTTGCTAACTTTTCTCTTCTGTAACTTCCTAAAAAAGACCTTACGATCCAAAGGTCTGTCAGTGATGTGCTGTTGTGGGCAGAGCACATGGGCAACCCCCCCTTCCCCCACTCCCCCTTAGGCATCATCATATCTATTCTGGGCCATGTTGTTCGTAAGTAGATAAGAACACGACGCTGTGCTAGATCATACATACATACAACTCTTAAAATCTTATTCTTAGCACAGCCACATGTTCGCCTGGGCAGTGTGTATGACTGAGCGTGTCTGCGTGCGCATGTGTGGTGGTGAGTATGCTATTTCTGAAAGCTGCCCATAAGGTGCCATCACACATCCCACTGACTGCAGTAGCTCCTCTCTAAAGCTGACACACTCTCTCCAGTGCGTGTGAGTAAGAGTGTCCTTAGCAGTCCTGTGGCTCACGTGTTTCACTGTTATGTATTTCAGAGAAACTTTGTTTCTCTCTTTTTGCGCACCAGGTTATACTTACTGTCTTGCTTTTAATAACAGTGCAGGCTCATGTGAAAGTTTGGGCAGCCTTGGTCAAACAAAGGTTGAAAAAGTTAATAGTTTTATCTGCATGGACCGAACGTGACATATTTCAGCGAAGCTGATGCCATAAAACGTGGCATGGGCAAATGTTTGGGCACCACTTCAGTCAGTACTGAGTAACAACCCCCTTTGGCTGAAATCACAGCCTCCAAATGTTTCTCATAGACCGCGAACAGTCATTTCTTAATTTCAGCTTTCTACTACTTTTCCCTGAAAAATGCTACTATTTTAGAAATGAACAAAAGTTGTCTTGCGCACCCAGCATGAGCAAGACCTTCAATAATATTCAAGTCTGGAGAATGAAAGCCATTTGAAAACTTTCTTGAAGTAGTTCAAGGTTGATTTTGAAGTTTTGAAAGAGTGTCTTGCTGTATGATCCAGTTTTTTATCTTCACTGTCTGTGGGACTTCAACTTCCACGATTTGTTAACATTTACAGGTTTCTCACTCTTTGTAGTCTCTTGGATTATAACCTCTCTTGGATTATAACCTACAGTTTTGTCTCCTGACAAATCTAGTTTGCTAGAATTGGTAAAAAAGTGGGGGTGTTATTCAATTTAATACAGTTTAATCTGACAAAAGTGGGGGGGATGGAATCGCGTTTTAGCAAAAGTGGGGGTGTTGAAACCCGCCCCTCCGCCCTCCCCCATATGTGTTTCGGCCCTGTTTGACTCCCATATAGCTGGGCTCCCATTCATTGTTCTGACCCCAACTTCCCATTCAACTCTCCCATTACACATCTGAAACCATTGCTCCTAGCCAGAATCACAAACCCTAAACTTTTAATGGCAATACAGACAAGTAAATACATCAACTAAACCAAACATGCAAACCAATTCAACATTATTCAACTGTTTAAATAAATAAGCTGGGAATAGGAAACCAACCAAAACTACAACAATTACCATCCAGTGACTAAAGTCTACATATAAAAGCTATTGTAAAATACATTATTCAGAGTTTCGGTCACTTAAGTTGGAATGTCATCCAACTGGCATGTTCTACCATGTGATGTGATTTGACTTGGCGGTGGGTTCACACACAATGGGTTGGTGGTTAGAGAGTTGCCCTTCATGGGTCATGGGTTCGAATCTCAGGACTGCCAGTTGCACCACTGAGGTGCCCTTGAAGTACCGTCCCCACATACTCACCCCCGGATGCTGTGTTCCTGGCTGCCCCTTGCTTCACTTGGTGAATGGGTTAAAGGAAGAGAAGAATTTCACACTGTTCACACTGTGTGCCGTGGTGTGTTCACACATGACAAAAATGGCCACTTTACACTTTTTTTTAAACTAAGTGTTGTGTTTAGGTGCTGACTTCTGTGATTGGATCACAGATGAGGTTACCTTCTGATGACCCTGACATACAGACAACTTTACTAGTAATGATTTGGTTACTAGTTAGCTCCAGTACACAACAAGCAAATTTGTTTGATCAGCCACATCTGGAGTCAGGGGAAATTGAGATAAATTTGATTTTCAAGCATCTAGTCCGTCCTTGGGCATAGAAAGTGCCAGCTGTGTTCAACCTAGATTGTTTCCATGCATAATAGCAGGGCATACCTTAGATTTAGGTATTATAGAGACCACCTTTCATGTTTTATAAGGTATGAATTAGTCTGCCACTTCAACACTAAGTGCACTGTATCTTTGGCTCAGGGTGCTATGCTTAAAAACAGCTAATCCAAACAGCTTCACTGGAGATACTTTTCAATGGGACACAGCAATAGCATGCTCAACTCCAGAGAAATTTCATAAACCATCCGCAGGCTGCCATTCTTCACTGCAGCATTATTAGGTTAAAGCTGAAATTAAGATCAGTGTGTCTTGTGCATATCAAGACTTAAATTCCCAACAGATTGTCTCGGAACGTTTTGCTGATAATTAGGAGGAGGCAGATGTTGCAATGGGTAGTGAAGTCCACGCTGGTTCCTAATGGTTCAAATTTAAAAGGAATTTGCTTGCATGCGTTGAGCAGCGCTGCATTTTAAGTAATATAGTCATTCAAATTCTTCAGTGTGTTCAAAGCCACATCTTGTTCCAAGGTGCTTGGCTCGCATGTAGCTATATATAGGCCTCAGTGGACAAAAAGGGGGCAAAAAGCCCACCTGCAGTCAAGCAGTACACTCAGACCAGTGTAAAACTTGTATTTGAGTTGGTCATTGAAACTCCCCACCCCCCTGAAGCCTAGGTCTTTATCTTGCACTACTCCCTACGCAAAGATACAGAACTTGGTTCTCACACTGTACAGAAACTTGAGTGTTCCCCAAATTGTTTCCTCTTTGGATAGAAGTATCTGCCAAATGAATGTGAGGTAATGTAATGTAATGTAATGAGAGAAGCCCTTAAAAATAGATTCAGAAAGTTGTTCAAAGAACGAGGCACATGGCTGCGTTACCAGCTTTTGCACATTTATATCCATAAACCAGATCATGAGGTGGTGTGCGTTTTACTCACGTTATGGTGAAGTGTAACTGGTGTGTGTGTGTGTGTGTGTGTGTGATGATGATGTAAGAAGCAGTAAGGAGGTGGCGTGTGAGTTTTGGCAGGATAGTCCTCACCCACTGCTGCTTTCCTCTGAGTCAGAGCCTACGTACTGATAGAGAAGGCAGGTAGGCGGGATCCCTCGATCTCTCTCTCTCTCTCTCTCTTCTTCTCTCACTCCAACGCTCTTTCTACCTTCGCCTCTCACGCTCTCCCTCTCTCTACCTGTTCCTTCACACGCAGTGCTTAGAAGCTCCTTGATCACCGTGGATGACTCATCCCAAGTCATGTTCGTTCTCTTTCACCTCAGACTGCCTCTGCATCTCCTGTGGGAACGACATCCTCACGCTGGCCCTGCCATCGACAGGGAAAAAAAAAAAAGAAGAGGAACAGCAAACTTTATCAGTCCTCATCAACTTACTTCAACATACACAGCATCTCTAAAGCATTTACATAACACACACACACGTCCTCGTGATCCAACACAGCAACACCCTCTGCACTAGACGAGTGGAGCGACCCTCACCTCAAAAATGAGTCACTGAGGTGCACAATGCAAATGGATAGAAAATGACTTACTGTGATGTTAATTTCTGCAGTAACTAATCTAGTTTCACCTGAAAGAACGCATAACACGTGTGTATATATATTTATGCAAATATATACTCCTCTCTCTCCCTCATATTTATATATATATATATATATTTATATATACACACATACACATATATATATATATATATACACACACACACATATATATATATATACATATATATACACACACACACAATATATATATATATATATATTGTGTGTGTGTA
>JBBPCY010000039.1:27252812-27275039 GCA_037974405.1 Brachyalestes nurse
AAGACCCTTAACCCCAAGTTGCTCCAGGGAGACTGCCCCCTGTAGTTAGGGAATGGAAGTTGCTTTGGATAAAAGTGATAAATGTAAGACACTTAACCCTCAGTTGCTCCATGTGAACTGTCCCTGTAATGAATGGATTTTTGTTGGTTTCTTTTGCAGGATACCGCCATGTGCTGCTCTACAACAAGAACGGGGACCTCCTTTCCTCAGCTGGACTTTTTGTTCACGTCCTGGCTGTAGATGCCGAATAATCGAGCCATTAATTCACTACTGAAGAAGTGTCATTGTTGTTGCCTCCGGTTCCTGATCCAGCCCACATTTTTGTTCTTCACAGACTTGAGGCAGGCGATCAAAGGCACTTAAAAAAAAACGCTGATTACAGGGCCCAGGCATGTTTGAGCTGGAACCAAACGAAAACATGGACTTGCCTTTGGGGGGGCGGGTGGGGGGCAGTTCTTCACTGACTGGACAGGAAACATTGGTCATATGTAATGTGTTACACTGTTTGACAACAGACATTTTACAACATTAACCCCATTGAGCACATCAGCCTCAAATCTGTCAACACTGCATTTACACTGAGCCACTGAAAATACTAAACTTTTGATAAACACTGACAGAAAGCGGATACACTGGTTTAATAAACTACAGATGATGTCCAAGTACCCTTAATTTAAACTACAAAAGAATCTATGTTGAATAGTACATTTAAAGTGTATTTATATTATTTTTTATCCCAGGAGAGCATCTCGGCATCTGTATAACACGGTAAAAACTAGAGAGATCTACAGATATGCAAACTAGGAGTGTCCCAGTGGTCTCCCTCCAACCTTCCATAATCTTGGTTATGCTTTCACTTTCAGTGTACAATACTGGGGGGAAATTATGGAAAAAAATGTAATGTAATGCATGTCAGTGAAGTCAAAGGGAAAAATACAATAAATAAAAAGAAAACTTTAGTCAAGAACACAACGTTTTTTTTTCTTTTGGGTGGGGTGGGCTGGGGGGAGGGGGTTGTAAACAACCCCTTTGTAAACATGACAGCATGCAGGAAGCCTGGGAGTCACTGCCTAGACAGCTACTTCCAAATGAAAGAGTCCGACTTGTGTAAAGACATTTATATTAGGAAGGTCTTCACAGCCAGCTTGGACTCCTACGGTAATCATCGCCAGATGTTTCCTGCAGGATTTTCATGGGATAAGGAAGGGAACCATCGTGTTCGTCTTTGGACGCATTAGCCTTGGCACTTCTTCAAGAATTCTCCAAGAAAAAGAGCCAGTTTCTCTTCGCTGACGCCATCTGGTGAGCTTCAGGGGTCAAATCACTTGGCAGTGAAGTAGACGTGCATTAAAGGAAAATCAAACATGTAGAATAAATAGACAATACACAAGCTACCCAACCCATTCAAGGAATAACCGCCGTTAGTTATTCTCCATTATGCTTTGCAACATGAAACCACACCAGTTCCAGTTGTCAGCAGATGAGAAATAACTGACACAGCTGTTTTACAGCCTCTTATGTTGGTTCCAGCAACACCACTTTTTGCTGCATCAGAAGACAGCTTGAAAAAACCACCATATTTTAAGCAGGGTTGCAAAGGGGTGGAAAATTCCTGGTAAATTTTCAGAAACTTTCCATGGGAACTTTAGTTTGGGAATTTTGGAAATATTTCAAATTGGAAAATTTCCACAGGAATTAGGGGGATGTATGGGATTTAATGGGATGGGATTACAATTAACTGAACATTTTAGATATAAAACCTAAATACAAACATTTTGTTTTGTCATAAAAAACATGACAGATTTATTTGAGAGTAGAACTTGTTTTTTATTATCAGCACTTAATTCTTTCACTGAACAATAAAGAAATGAATGTTGAGTAGAATATTCCATACAGCTCCCCCTTCGAAATGTAAAACCTTGTATGAACTCCCCTTCCCTCCAAAAATTCCTGAAGCTTCTCAAGCTGGGTTTTTGCATGTTCTCCATTTTTGCTGAACAAATGGAATGGTCTTCAAAATATTTTACAACTGATGTATAAAACCTTGTATGATGTAGCTAGAATCTTGAAAACTAGCCTCTTTAATGAAATCGTGCTAGCTAGTTTACATTTTCATTCTGAATTCATTTAGATTTAATAGCTGCTTGTCAAACTTTGAACACCATAAATCAAATATGACCTTCCTCATATCAAAACTTGCTTGACTTTATGTAGTCCTTGGGCTCAAATGTGTGGCTTCAATAGTCTGTATCTGTGCTGTGGGCTCAAAAAAATAGCTTTGGCAGTGAATTCTAGAAATCATTGTGCATGTAGGGGTGTGGCCTCAATGTCTCCGCAGTAAGTGGCTGTGACTGAGAAATAGCATAGATACTCAACTGTATTTGGATTAGCTTTGATTATGCTACAATATATTTTTTACAAACTATATTTTATGTTCCTGACTTTCCAGTTGATTCCAATGGAAAGTTTCCAACTTTTAACATTTCTGGAATTGTGCAACCCTAATATTAAGTGCTGTGCATGACACATAAGTGAGCTGAAATTTGAGTCCTAAGACTCAATTCTAGTTGGAAGCAGTGACCTCAAGGAGCTTTGGAATGTTTTAAGCTTATTCAACAAAATTATTTGAATTTTTACCTGAACTGTAAGTAAAACACAGCCTGTTTTGAAACTTCTGATCTTCTATATGTACTACCTTCACAGAACTGATAGACCTGGCTACCACTAGGACTGCATGTAAAAGGCTATAAATGTGTAAATGGTTAGGACATCCATTATTATAGTGCTGCAAAATCATGAACAAGCATGTGTAACAGAGATAGGGCAACAATGAGCTATTATATCTGATAAAGCTGACAAGTATGGGGCAACGGGTCACAGTTGTTATGACTGCTTACTGATTTTCATAGGTTCACAGCCTAATGGCTTAATAAACCATTTATAAACAAGGGCGGTCCTATTGTAAAGTGTTAAAACGAATGTTAATGAATGGACTTAAACCTGCTCAAAAAAGGAGAGAGCTTTATAATGAATACTGAATCAAGAGCGAAAGCCTTTTGGTTTTTCTTAAAAAGGTGCTTTAATATAACGTCATAGTCTGGAAGAAAATTTTGCAACAAACCATGGATCCTATCACCTTGAAACATACTGCAAATGTAGCCCAGCACAGCCCCTTGTCACTGGTTTCAAGCTGCCTTGACTTCTCAACAGGTCTGCATGGCTTTCCAAATAATGAAGATGAAAATAAATTAAAAAAAACACAAGTGGATGTAATGCTTTGCGATAAGTAACTCCGACACCGTAAGTAATTGTGCCTGTAACTTTTTTAGTGAAAACCCCCTCTGGAAGAACAGAACATGCTTGACCAACACTAAAAGTGCTCAAACCTGTGAAAATGTAATTATAATCAGTGGGGAAAAAAAACAAGACTATAACTGTAGCTTCTCAATCTCTACACCATGAGATCATGATTATTTATAAGTCATCAGACCTGAAACCAGAGACCACACAAGGAGCTGTATAGAGCTGAAATAGGAGGAGACGACAGCAGCAGGATAATATAGATGTTTAACATTTGAAACCAAATACTGACAGATTATCATAATGAAAACAGTGAAATTCTCTCTTGCCTTGGTTGCAGAGATTAGAGAAGGATGGAGAGAGGTAGCGCAAAAAGGGACAGGTTATCAGACAGAGACAGAAAGGAGAGAGAGAGAGAAATAAACACGGATAGGTCGTAGAGAGGGACGCGTGGTGTCGCGTGAAGAGGAAAAAGACAGAGAGGTTATTGCGTGCTCGGCGGCACTTCTCAACAGGCCGCGGCTGCTCCTCTCCTAGGCACCGTGGTGAAGGAGGCTCCACACTTACAGCCCTGCCAGACACAGCACCCAGAACCAAAACCCACTTATCTCTTAAAACCTGCGTCCACGTGAGGTCCACACTCACCTGGAATCTACAGTTCGGTAAGAGCTTACATTCCGAACGCGCTCCGCTGAATGGCCCCTCTGGCAAAAGTGTTCTGGACGAGAACGCACGCCGGTGAGCTGCTCATGCTGGCCGTGGGGGGCTCAGCACTTTTTAACGCCCACCAATCGGACCCCAGCACGAACGGCATGCATCTCCAGCCGCTCTGGCGTCTGTAATGTGCTGGAATCCGCTGTGCGGTAGCAGCAGCAGGTTGCAGCTCTGAACAAATCAAAAAAACTTAAAAACAAAGCAAATCTCATTGAGATGGCTCGAATGAACCATGTTCAAGAAAAACGACTACATGAAACATGGAAGCTGATAAAAAGAATAAAAGGGATACATTTGCAACTGCGCATCCTGAGAGGAAAAGGATGCTCGCCCCTTTAAGGAGAATTAAAGGGGGCAGGGCTTAAGCCGCATGGCGTCAAAGAAATATCACCAAAGGCAGACTGTTTAAATCACCTTTAAAAAAAAAAGCACTCTAAAAGACATTAACACTAAAATTCAACTCATAACTATAACTTGCTATAATCTCTGGTTGAATGCTGAAATGGCCAGACCCTGTTGTCGGTGTGGGTGGTGCCATCACAGCACCAATTTCTACCTTAAACTTTGATACTCAAACTTCGGTTACCTGCTAAAATGGACCCACATGCTGATGATGAGCTTCAGCAAGTGAATGGCATAAAAATGTTCCGGAAACAACCATCCGTTGGCACAGTACAATCTTCAGTCTGAGACTGCTGCTCATCATCTTTCGGAAAAAAAAAAGGATCATGTAAAATAAACATAAGTGCAAATGCATTCCTTTGCTCTTTGAAGACAAACAAATACACACGTCTATAAAGAATTAACAATAAAGACCATGTCTATATGATGGCACGAGCTAAAGCAAAAGAAAACAAGAACACAGATGGAGACATTTACCCATAATTTAAAAAACCCTCTGGCTTCAGCAACAGTGCCTTTACAAAAATGTTTCTGACTTGCCTCCGATTTAAAGAGAAGAATTCTGGAAAAGATTCTCTGGAAAGATGCCATGTACAAAAACATGTTTTGTCCCCGCATAAAAATGACATTCAAAAAAGGCACTTGGTTGGGTAAGCGAAAAAAGAAAGAGAGAGAAAAAAAAAAAAAAAAAAAAAAGTCTTTTAAACTTCTACAGGCCATGGAGCCTGCCTGCATAGCAACAAACCAAAGATCTGCACTTGAAGTCTCTCGTTTTAAAAGGGAAAAAAGGAGGAGTTGGTGTTTTTGGTTTATTATTAAGCACTTAATAGGAGAGCGAAATCTGGCTCTCTCGAGCAGTAAAGGTCCGCATGTAGTGAAGTTTTCATCACACTGTATGGGTCTCCCTGGTGGGCTGCAGACGGTGGTCTGCTGTTCCTGTGTAGTGAGTGACGGGCTGCCGTCAAGTGATGTCTGGGAGAGCAGAGGACAGGAGAAATCGCCAATGCCCCCCCCCCTGGGATCACTCCACTGCGCCCCCTTAAGGCTGGGCAGCTCAGCTTGCTACCTGGCCCTGAGGTTCTGCAGAACACCATACACATTTTCTTCTTTGCTCAGTCCTTCAAAGAATGGTAGCAGGTCCAACAGCTCAGTGTCGGTCATGTCATCAAACCATGACTGCACTGGAACCTATGAAGAAAACATGACCTTGTCAATCTGGGTGCATATCAGGACAAAATTTTGATAACAACAAAGATATGGCTGTGTGTTAATAGATATAGTTGTCTTCAACATCTGCATTAAATGGACATTTGTACAAATATTTGGGCATCTTTTCAGTTGATTTAGTTTTTTGGGGGGCAAGGTCTCAGAGCTTGTGTCATTAGGCTATAATAAATGTCAGGTCCAATGAATTCCAATTCACCCTTTAAACAATTCAAGTTGTCAAAATTAGTCAAAATTAGAAGAAAAAAAACAAAAAAAAACTCATTTTTAGACAAGTTATCTATGCAAAGGGAACGCTCATCACTTCCACAGGCCTATAGGAGGATCTGGCTTGCACAGGAATGCGCTGTTGTGTTGCACAAACATCTATATGGAAAGGTCACCAGAAGCGAACCTTAACTGTGATTTTAATCACAAAGGACAACATGACTTATCTTAGAAGAATTCTGAAACCAAGTGCTGTGGTCAGATAAAAGGTATGTTTGGTGAAAGAAAAGCAGAAGAATTTGTAAAAGGGCACTTTGTCAGCTGTAAGGCATAGGGGTGGATCAATTATGCTTTGGGTTTGTATGGCAGCCCAAGGTACAGGATGTGTTGTGGGGATCGAGGGAAGAATGGATTCTACTAAATAAGGAGCAAGAATAAAGAGTTGGACATCACAATAATATGAATTAAAACATACATCAAAATCAATCTTCAACTACTTCAAGACAGTAAAGATTAAGGCTTTGAAATGGCCTTCACTGTGCCTGGATCCATGGTTAGATCTTACACACGTGGTGCACACAAGATGACCACTGAATATATTGATATTGAATATAAACTAGAATGTTAAATAAACAAATAAACAATAACAGAAATTTAGCTAACCACAACCAATCTTTACTGTTCACTGTTTTAGCTAAACAGGAAATAGGCCTAACCTATTTTCTGCTGAAGAAAAACCATTAGCATTGACTGAAAGGGTGCCCAGACTTTTGCACATTTTTCCCCACACACAAAGGTATCTTCCATGCAGAGGTGGTGTTAACTTCTTTTCACTTAAAAAAAAAATTAATAAATAAAAATCAGCAAAATGTGTACTTGCATAAACTTTTACATGCAGCTGCATGGGTTGTTTTGATCTTCTACTAAACATTTAGGGGTATAAAAGTCTTACCATGCAATTCCCATTTCAAGTTTGACTGATAATGACATTTTTTTAAAAAGTACGGGGGCCCTCCCGTAAAAATGAGGGCACATTAATATTTATGAATAATTAATAACTAAACCTTAACAACCGAACTTGCAACGTCAGCTTTTTAACCCACTGTTAACCAGGCAAATAAACTGCAGGGAAAGACGGCAAATGAGGCTCACAGCATTCTCAGGGTGGAAGATATAGGAAGCGGGTGAATTGTCCACTATGATGACATTATGCAGTTCCCTCCCAAGCCGACTGAGGTCTTTGACGTAATTTCCTCTGTGGAACACACAGGATTCCCGGAAGAGTCGTGCCCGGAACACACCCCACTGGTCCAGAAGGTCAGCAACGGGGTCAGCATACTGCAGCAGAGACGTCAAAGAGTCAAACATTCATTGTGTCTATAGAGCGGTTACGAACTACTGGACTTAAAATAACTGAAAATGATAATACAATCACCCAGCAGCTCACATAATAACCTACTGCCAGATGAAAATTAAAATGCATGGGGAAAAAAAAAACCTTACACAATCCAGCTATAAAAAAAAAATCTACGAAGAACCAGATTGACATGCAGGCCTTCCACACAATATAGGTTGTAACCTTAGGGGACTTACCTGATTAATGAAACATGAATACAAATGAGTTTCAGACCAAGAGCCTAGCTAATAAGCGTTCAGCCACTTAAGTTCTCAGCCTAAAAGACATAAAAGGCAGGCTAGGGCATCCTAAAGAACAAAGCAACTACTCTAGAACAATCAGCCTTGACTCTTAACAGCTATTGCGTCAAGTACAACTAACAACAAATGAAGCAGCATCTGAGACATTGTATCACAGCAACAAAGGAAACTTCACGATGACCTGCAAAGCATCCCGACTAAAAAACATAAGCTCTTAAAATAGTGTGAAGCTGGCGGTGTCTGCGTCTAGGCTCTGTGGGCTAACGCTACCAGGGCATGGAGTCGTGGTGGCAATAGAGACACTTACCCATGCATTAGCAGCTAAAACAAATGCTGGCCATACAGAGACAAAGAGGGTTGGGTCAGATATTAGGAGTAGAGCAAAAGTGTTCACAACCCATTCTCAAGCCTTTAGGCATGCTTACAAACAAGCATCACAGTCAACAAGGCCTGCCTCACAGTGAAACATATTCTTATACTTTAATAATAAATAAACCAAAGAAATAATAATGGGCTAATCTCACCACAAGTGTCATAGCAGAAAGTTAAATGCAAGTAAAAAAGATCAGTTAAGATGATTTTGGCACTAAAAGAACCACAAGACAGCTGTGTTGTGAGAGCAGAATGAAAGCACTGGTGTGTTAAATTGAGGAGCTGTGTGCACACATACCATGTGTGCCAAAGGTCAAAGTAAGCAGTGTGTTTACATTACAGGCAAAACATATGAACACGCCCCCTCTTCTGAAAATGGCAGGATTAAAAGGGTGCTGGGAAATAGGCAAACCTTGGCTAGACTGGCGGTGAAGAGCACACACTCAAATAATTCTCCCATCTTCTGCAGGAACTCATCCACATAGGGTCTCTTCAGCACATAGACCTGGAACACATACACACATTCATATTCATTCCAGCTACGTATGCTAACTGGAAACCAGGAAATACAGAGTTGTACGAATACACATCACTGTACGGTGACGGTGACAGCTATTTTGTGAAGACACAAAGATGCCACCCAGTGCAAGTAATCATGAATAGGCCAACCAGGACAGACACAGCCTATCCTGGATTACTTGAACAGGGTAACAACCATGCTTACTTCTTCAAAAGCCATTAATTCATAAAGGCACCGCAAAAGACCTGAAAGCAAGCAGTTCTCATTGCCGTACAGTGTTATGGCTGCAATGAAATCTTCATTTTATGATCACAAAAACAGGTCTTCCTAGGAGTGTTACAGTACCTGATGGACTGTCCCGTCTATCTCCACTGGGACAATAAAGTCTGCATTGCTGATAGGCTGTGAGGAGAAAATAAACAAACAAATAAATAAACAAACAAACATCATAAAAACTGCATCCATCTTCAAAAACAACTGTACTATTAATTATAACACTGATATTCCTGTTCACATTTGTAAATAAGCAAACAAACCTTAAAATGAACTAATGACTACATTTAAGAAGTGCTGAGAAAATGCAACATGTTTATAAAAGGCAACTGTAGCACATACTGCACTATCTGCACATAATGCATGTAGTAATCATAATGAACACCAGGTGGCATCATCGCACTTACAAAGGAAAAACAACAATTATAATAGAAATAAAGCCACAGATGTCACAGAAAAACGTTTGTGTTCCAATTAACATGCTCAAAGAAATACACTGCAGTGTCCTTCACGAAGGAAGGCTTCTAAATTAGCTGTATATACCCAAACTATACATGTTCCCGGACCATTTTCTGTTGCTTAGTTTTGAGATTTGCCTTCAATGATTTGGCTTCGTGGCAATTACATGGTTGAAGAATCCCTCCGTTCATGAAATATGCGCTGCTTTCTGTTTAGACACATCAGTCCCGCTCTTGTTCATTTTCAACATCACTAACACTGGATTAGGTAGAAGACTAAGGAGGATTATGGCAAACCTGGACAAATTTAATTGGAACAAATCGAGCGATGGCCGTTAGCTGTCTCTCGTACCACAGAGCTCAGATCACATGGATGCTGATGGCTGCTAAAATCTGTGCTGCTCTCCAAATCTTTTCCCAGTAAGAGCAGCAGTGAATATACAGTGAAAGCTCAAATCCATGTGCATACAGTGCTGATTTAAACATTGTGGGCCACAAGCTCCATCATGTTTAAACTAAGCTGCACTTCAATAGCCCTTTCAGCAAAGTTACAGTATGTGTGCATGTCTGTAACAGCCTACGCAGTGATTATGTTAGTGCATTACTGAAGAACAATCCGTGGGGATGCAGCAGTAGTAGGTTATTAACTTGCCTACCTTAAATGAACTGTGTACCAGAGTCTCGTCCAAGTCTATTACAACACACTTCTTGCCGTAGTCGTTGATGTTCACCTCGGGGAGGAGGTATTTCTCTGGAGGCTGGAGAAACAGAACACAGGGAGGATGAGCGCGCTGGGAAAGGAGATGCTATCAGAAGAGAAGGGGGAGGACGGCTGATAAACTCCACGGAGCGAATCGCAATAGCTTAAGGATGTTAAGATGTTAAAAAAGAATGCACTCAGGCAGTATTCCAGTCATATGCCTCAAATTCCACAAAAAAAAGGGAAAGAAGAAGGGATTATAGCACAATGCAGGAATTAGCACTTCTTGTTCTCACGGTCAGTTGTTTTCAAACTGGTCCCAAAACCTACAGGTGAAGACTTCACTCCCTTGCACTGCACAGGAGTGCAGAAGCTTATGTTGTTGGCCTAACCTAATCTATAATCCTTGTCTTTTTTTAAGTGGATGAATCAAACTAATCTCTTAAGCAAAGTAAATTTGAGTGCACTAACGAACCTGTTCCAGGGCGCTACATGACAACACACTTCAAAGTCACATTCAGCCACTGGCTTGCCCAAAGCCTGGAAATTATACAGTCTAATGAGAAGTAGAGCTGTCACATTTCCTCAAATACAAAAAAAATCTGATTAAAACTAACCTGAACCGACAAGAGTTAGGCAGCAGTGTGCATCAAGATTATAGGTATTTTAAAGGTTTTTTTTTTTTTTTTTTAGGAATCAAGTATATGGAAAAATCTGAAAGGCTGTGCATGCAAAACTGTGCATTGATAGTGAGAAACAAAAAGACTTTCATAATTAAGACAGTAAGAAAAGTTGTACTGGGCTCACAGTGCAATGACACAAAATTAGGTATCCGAGTGTTTCTTACTCTTTGTCTTTAATGGAAACTGCTGCCAACGATCTAACTAGGCTTCTGGGTGCCTTTTATCGGAGCAGAGTGGGGGTGGAGAAGGCAGAACTGCCATGCACACCAATCAACTGACGTTACTTACAAGCTCTATATGTTATGATTTTATATTATGAAAAATCCAATCAAATTTTCATTAGCAACTCATAATTTGGGTCACAATTTATTTTTCACCATTTATTAAGAAAGATTACCTACAGAAAAACCTGAAACTAGGCTCAACATCAGTATGAGGATTAGGTGTTATCTTAAATTACAGTTTAGGATAAGTTTAAAATTTTAGATTTGACTTTAAATTAGTGTTCTGTTTAATAGATACATTGTTGAATGTTCAAGGTAAGTAATAACAAAACATCTGTAGGGGGTTCTCAAACGTAATACCCACTTTATATATTTACACAGTTTAACCGTTATCTGTAGAGTTATAAGAGACATTCTGATTCAATACTAAATTTCATTTTCAACATCAGTGTTAAATATATGAGTTCTACAGAAATCTAATTATATAGTACTGTGCAATAGTCTTAGTCTCCTGTGAAAACTGTTTAAATTAATTTATCTGAGCAATAAGGAACTTTCTGCCAGCAAATACACAAGTTAACAAACAAGAAAGCATTAAATAATAAGATTTGTTTTGTGCGCTCGCTAGACCACAGGATCTGTTCCAGATTTCACCTCCAGCCTTTACATGGATTTGAGAAACCATCGGCCACTCTTGATTTAATTTAACGAAGAAGCGATTGAGCTGAATAGGGTATTTGATGAGAACTACAATGTACTACAGCGCTTCCATGAGGAGAGGTCTGGAAATGATTAAGTGTTAATATTATTTGTACACATTCTAATATTAGTTTTTAAAGGCAGGTACTACACAGATTCTACTCATTTAAGTGTGTGTGCATAGCATAAGCCTCAGCCCCTCACCACCCACTCTCCTCTGACAGGATGTACATATGTCTTGTTTTGACCATTAATAGTTGTTTATAGGTAAGACTTTTGAAAAAGACGGAGCCAGCACTTTAGTTTTACACTTCAATTCGCTGCTTTATTTGTTTGATTTCTTTTAATACTGATCTGAAATTGCTGTGCTCTTTCTTGTGCACTATTCTTTACTGCGTTTCCTCTAATGCCAGACTCTGGTATGTGAGATTGTGAGGTCTCTGTCTGTGATTCAGTAATATATTTGTACATTTCAATTTGCTGCTTTATTTATTCAGGTTTTCAACTGAAATGTTTGCACTCTTCCTTGTGAACTATGCTTTATTTTCTTTCTCCCAATGCCAGCCTCTGGTACGTGACAGTGTGAGGCCACTGCCTGTGTTTCAAATAGTCTTGACTCGTGAAACTGTGCCAGAAACACTCCAGTCAGCCCGGCAGTGTTGGAAAGGTAATGCAGTGCATGCAATCTAAGGCTAACATAATGAGTCAAAAGCCTTAGCAGCAGAGGCCAGTTCAGAAAGGAGGCTCCGAAATCGCTCCCCTCTCCATTCCGCATGCAAAAACACAAGCAGGAGAAACGGAAAGGGGTAATACATACACCGGGCACAGGGATGACCTCAGCCTGCTCACACTGGGCCACGACACACCAGGAGAGATGAAGACGCAGACACACACACAAACAGTAGAGGGTGAGGTGATACAACAAACACAGGACACATGTACCAGTCTACAAAGGTAACAATGAAATAGAAATGACAGCACACTTAAGGTGAAACTGAATGCAGAGGACTATCAACAAAACGGAACATACACAGGGCGGGATGGGCTGAAGGCGTCAACTTCCTAAGTCATCATAAAGCAGACTAAAGCATGTCAAACAGAGCAAATGTCTAAATCAGGGTTTTTAAGTTCCAGTCCAGGAAAGCTACAGTACTGAAGCGGTTTCCCATGCTTTAACAAATCTAGTAACAAAGAGCAGTATCTAATTTTTCGGAACGGAAGTCACCAGTGACCTCCCAATGCGATATTTTCACGATACCTAGGCACTGATTCGTTGTGTATTACAGTTCTGTAAGTATTCCGATTCTATAAATATCCCGATGCTGTATGGCCTAAGATCTTTGCATACGAAATAAGTAATTGACGTGATAAAGCAATGCTGCATCTGAAATGATATTCTGTTCAAACTAATGTCCAGTACTCGTTGTTGGCTGTTAAAAAAGGTTTTTCTGCGTGTCCTTGTCTACCCCAGAAACGTTTTCCACAAAGCGTAACTTTTGCACAACAGTGTCCATACGACGTGCCGCATGTCGAGCTCCTCTGTACTGTTTAAATGTTGAAAGCCAAACTTCTCCCATACACTGGATTTAAACTGAGGAGGGGCAGCATGAATCTCTGCTATGCCATCTGCCATTCCTGTTATTGCTAACAAAAGTAGTAAATTAGTAGTAGTAGTAGTAATTGTCTCCTGCTACAGGCAATGCTGCCTGCCAAAGTGTGAATAGTTTAGATTACAGAGGAACTGCAATGTTTCTCCACTTTGAGTTAACATATGTACATTATAAATGATCACCACACAATAGAATTGCGATACATAATTGCTTTTTTTGTTTGCATCTCTGCTAATTATCATTTACAAACTGGATCCAAGGTGTATAACACCATGGCCATTTAGCAGCTTGAGCGATCTCACAGTTACACCGTTGCAATGTTAACAGCCCTAAATTAATCTATTAGGATATTATAAAGGACCTTCGAGTGATTGTGAAAAATTTATATTGATCAACCTGAAGGACTTCTTTAATATAGGCCAAAGCTCATTCCCATTCATAATGAACTATACAAGCTCTGGTGAAGCCAAGGCAAGCTGTTCATCTCACCTTAGGTGGAGCTCCGTTCTCCTCCACAGGAGGAGGCAGAGGGCTGGTGTTGTTGTTAGTGGTGGCAGGAGGATCAGCTTCATAGTTCCGCAAGCAGCAGAAGAACGAGCTGAAGAGGCTCCGGCGATTCTTCTTCTTTAGGCTGCTACTGGACAGCGAAACTGGTTCAAAGAAAGTGGAAAAAACATGTTGAAATTACATTTAACAGCTAACAAAGATATGAAAGTAGGAGGAGAAATTTCTGTCGAATCTGGTCCAAATTACTCAGTTTACCACACTGTCCATGGGTATTTGGCAGGAAAACAACAATCCAGCACACATAAAACATGTACTGTATCATATATCATTTCATGACTCGCATTTTAGCTTGTGGCCAGACTGTGAGCTTGCCATTAGCTGATGCCTAGAGCACTAGGATTAGAAATCCGTAAAGCATAACTTTCAAATCTATTGTATTTTTACACTGACGATAAACTGAATACTGCAAGCAAGAAAATAAGAAACATGTTTAATATGAAAACGTTTTTCAAAGTAACTCGACCATAAGACATGTCAGCTTTTTGTGGGTATGCTAGAAGTCACTTTATGCCTTATGACACATCAAGCAGCGCCTTTGGAATAGTTTAAACGGAAAGTCAAAAACTATTAAGCCAAGTGACACATGATAGTCTTACATGAAAGCTTAAATGACCTTCAGGGATAAATCAAATAAAAATGAACTATTATCGTCATGCACAACAGTGGCATACTTTTCTTTTTTGAAGGCAATATTATTAGGCTTACAACAGATTCACACGAAAGCATTCGGCAGCAGACAGCGAGATGCCATTAAAGTCGCCGCTCTTACAATCTCACACTAATAATAATCTCTTGAAATACCAAAGCCACAGCAAACACTCCAAACGGTGACACTGAGGTCACCAGCGAGAGAATTTAAAAATAGTGACGTGGGGAGGGGGCAAAACAGAAAAAAAAATGAAAGAAACAAGACCCTCCGACTTCCTGACTCCACCCAGAGCTCTATGGGTTCTAACACACATTGGCTGCAGCTTGCAGCTCCATTTTAAGGGCACAGAGATATTTTATTTCTTTCTGGAGCTCGAGTGACGACTGCTGTGGCAGAGCAGAGCAGAGAGAGCACGCAAGCGCTAAGGGGAGGGAAAGAGAAAGGAGGCCTGGTACAAAAAATAGGTGGCACCAGATAAACCACACAGCCAATAGAAGGGTTGCATTTCTCCCCCGCCCCTTCACTCAGTGTTTAGGTTCTTTTGGAGTACTTCAGACTAAAATATCACTCCAAATCTCTCCTACATCTAAAAAGGTTACTCTTTTAAACTAATGAGTTCTTCCAGTTGTCTTTATGGCCACATACACACAAAAAGCAATATGACAACTACAAGAACCCACTGAATGAAATGCTATCTTACCATTCACATTTTCATGTATTATTTTTATACATACTAATCATTATATTTTTTATTGCCATGCTGAAGAACCTGAAAAGGATGAATTCAGAGCTACAGTCTATACTTTATCACGTGTGTGTGTGTGTGGCAAGCTTTGACTCTTGGAGGTTTTTCCTGTAGGTAAACATAAATGTGAGGACTGTAATTGCTCTGTTGACAAACAAAAAAAACCAGCAGCAATAAAAGACGTGCTGAGGTAGACAGAAATAAGTAAAGGGCAGGAAATTACTTTAAGGGGCAGTTTTTGCACAAGCTGCCTGTAATTCAGGACTGTTTTATTGACAAATGGAGACACAGAGAAATAACACTGTAACTAGCCAGCCTACTCGAGAGAAGAAAGAATGATTACTTACTCTGAAGCTGATACCAAATGTACCAACACTCACCATGCCTGATACCAAGCAACACTATGATAACAATTTTAAAGCACTCACCACTAGTTTTCCTAAAAAAAATGTAACTGATCATTTATTACATTCATTACTACTAATAAATAAATTAATCACATTATACGAAACTACAATACATCAGCTAAGGACAACTTGGCTTGTTGCCAAATCATAAAGCACATACATATACATATATCTATATAGCAATATTTATACATATTTATATTTAAATAAAACGTGTGTATCTGGACATGGGACATGCAAAAAGTTTCCGCACTTATATTTTCGTTGGAATTGGTGAAAGCTGGAAGAGTAGTAACTGAGCGTGTCTGACAGTTTAGTGCCCTCTGATTTCCACATTTTTGGAGCTGAAAGAAGCTATAGGGGGAAGAAGACTTTCATGTGATGATGTGAAAGCAGTGGTACATCAGTGGCTATGTGCTCAACCAAAATCACTTTTTGTTGATGGCATTAAAGGCATTAAATTATATATATAGGCATAAAATCCACTGTTTATATCTATTACAAGTGTGATAGATAAACTGGATTGTTTAACTGGATTTTATTCAGTGCAGTGTGTGAAGTGCAAAACTACAAATATTTTAGTGACACTACAGGATTATTCTCAATTCCAGTTTAGCGAAAGAATTATCGTACTCCTTGAAACCTTTAACTTTCAAGTATTTTCAAGTGTCGCACACCACTAGTCGTAACTAGTAATACACTGGTTAATCGTACCACCACATCTCACACTACTTTTTACAAAGCCATTGAGGCTAAAAGAACAGACGCCTGAGGAATCACGTCTGTAAAAGCTCGAAATGACCAGACAAGAAGAAAAATAGGCACCAGAAAATGTATAAGACAACAGTATGGCACACAAGCAGCTGGGCTTCAACTGACTACTAATACATTAATGCTGCTTACTGAATATATTTAGCACTGAAGCAAGAAGATGCATAAAAATAAAGTTAATTACACAGGTCAACAAAACAATTTTTTTGTAATCATCAGAAAACACAACACACTATTCTAAACCAGTTTTCATGCTGATTTCAGACCTGCTTTCAGTTTTTTTCAGTCACATCAACTTTCTGAATTATGGTTAATATTAAATTTGCATGCGTTATTTTATTAAACCGCAGGCAGCTGTTTCAATATTTTCAGTGTGAAGTCAGATAGGCGCAAACTTCTCTGATGTTTTTGACCTGTTGACCTGTGTTAAGGTTTATTTATTTAACTTCTTGAGATAAACAACTTAAAACATAAGAGTAACATTATTCATCCAATTACAGAAGGCACTGAACTTTTTACAACTCAATATTAAATAGTAAAATATTTCAACTTAAACTACAGTAGCTTCGGGAGAACTGCATTTTAAAAATGCCGCACTAAAATATACATGATAGCTGCACAGCAGGTGGCAGGCTGATAGAATTTAGTAACGTGAAAGTACCATACAGGTTTAAAGGTAAAAACTAACGGATCCGTATGGTTCGGTGCTCCATAGAGGGTTTATCTGCACTATTACAGAAGTGTAAGTGAATGTAAAACCATTCAGAGGTGTTGACAATTTAAACATCCACCAAGTGTAACAATCATTATATAATGAAAAATATGTCATCGTCATAATAATAATCACCATGAAAAGCAGCAAACAAGTACTATCGTATATTTTCAAAAAAGCACATCCAATCATATCATAAGCCTAGTAACACTATATAAAAGAGATACGAAGAGACTGCAGAAGGCAACGAGGCACCAGCGGAGCCGAGACTATGTTAAAATGCAGCTGCCTCAAACTGCTCAAACTCTCATTCACCCACTCCCTCGCTCTACTCTACACCTCCTCGCTGCCCTATTCCTATTCAAAGACGCCTTAAGAGTCAGGACCATATTAAGTTGCCAACCCAGCTTAAATGCGTATCTAATTTCTCATTTCTGCCAGTGAAAGTCAAAATGGAGACTTATACAAACCTCTCTACAAAAGACCTTACCGATATACTGTTTATACCAGAACACCATTATACTGAAACAATGTTGGTTCTCATTTATAACTAAATGCTCAACCAATGACATTCAATATATCTATGACAATGCACACAAACCTGCAGTGCCTCTGTCGTCGAGAGGTTTATTTTAGTTGTTTTTAAATTCTACTTTATGCCCTTCACTCATGGCATCTGACAGTAAACAGAGTGTGTCATTTACTGGGTGCTTCAGATTGTTTTGAAAGAGCTCTTGGAAACCTGTCTGGAAGTGTGCAAGGTTCCTCTGTAACTGGAAGAAAACAGAACAATGTAAACAAACTACGTCAAGTTCCTAAAACTGTTTTAGTGTAAAGTACCATGACTAACCGTATTAGTGCTAAATTATTCATTAACATGCTTTTATTAGTACTAAATTAAAGAGCTCGTAATACTATAATATTTAAAATGAGATAAGATAACCTTTGCATTTGTTTCAGCAGCAACAAAAAGTAGAAGCAGCATAGCCAACAGAATAAAAACTATACAAGATTCTAAAAAAAACCTGTACATACATAAATATATAAACGCGTTTCCACAGTCATTACAATCCAGAGCTGCTTCCATTTAATTACAGCCAGATACCTACAGCTGTTTACCGATTCTTGACTGGAGTGTATGTATGTATGAACGTACATAGGTATGTATACATATATCAATTTTTACCCACTAAAATGCAACTGAAAACCTAATCTGCTATAAGACAAAACTTGTCTCTGATCAGCACCGTGACATTTCTGCGCCTCGTTCATTCTTGAAAAAGCAGCTGCTGGGGAGCCTCTATCCTCACACTGCCAGAGGTCAAAAGGTAAATCCCTGGAAGTACTCAGCCCTCAATTTGGTCAGAGAAGAGGACAGAGGGCATCTCGAACTGACTCACAGCAGTAACAGGGCAAAAATGCTGCCATCCCTGGGTTACTTTTCACCCCAGATAGCTTACCATAAACAGCCAGAGTATTACACAAGGTGTAGTATCCTGTTTTAGACAAACCTATGGACACATGACTTCATAATGGCCAGGCAGGCTCAGGCAGGGGGACAGAAAAGGGGGACAGAAAGCTGTTGAAAGAAAACAGCATGTTTGTTCACTTTATTAAAGCCCTGCAAGGTTTAAAAAAGTTCACCTTTCACAAATATGAGCTTTTGAATAAATTTAATCCAGTATGGTAGACAATGCCTTTCTGGGTGAAAGAAAAAACATTCTTGCTTATGGAGAAAAGGTATTGCTTAAGCTGTTAAAAGAAATGAGAATATTTATTCACTTAAAGTTCTGCAGTTTTTAAAAAAAATCACCTTCACAAACGAGAGCTCCTGAGTAATTTTTAATCCAGAATGGTAGATGCAAGTCCTTTTTTTCATTCCTTGAAATACACATACATAACAAATACTATGGGAAAAAAATCCAAAACTAAACATAGGACACAAACACACACCAGTCTACTGATCACAAGATAAGTCTTGAAGATCAGAGTTCCAGCTCCAGTCACGGTGTACAAAAATTACATAACACCTAACTAAGATCTGATATGAAGGCATGGACTTTGTGCACACAGTGGCTGTTATGCTTTACTAGCACATAATATTTGTTCTGATCAAATCGGCAACTGCTTAAGTGGCTTAAATAAAAACATTTTATCAGTCATTACAAACCAGGGCTGCTTTCTTGTATTTACAGCCAGATACCTACAGCTGTTTACTGTACCCTGACTTGAGTTAGAATTCAGAAGTTTGCTTGAATGACCTAATAGCTCATTTTAGCAATACAAGTTACCTTACAGTTTACCTGTGGATAACTAAGTTACTGTTATTCCCGCCATGTTTCATCAGTGAAAATCTGCAGTGAACTAACTTACACTATGTGAACAAAAGTAACGTTACTGGGACACTGTTTTCCAGGGTTTGGGCTAGCCCCCTTACTTCCAGTGAAGGGCAATCTTAATGCTTCAGCATACCTAGACATTTTGGACAACGTCATGCTTCCAACTTTGTGGACACAGTTTGGGGAAGGTAACGTTATTTTTCTATTCCAGCATGACTGTGCCCAAATACACAAAGCAAGGTCCATAAAGGCATGGTTGGATGAGTTCGGTGTGGAAGAAACTGACAGGCCCGCATAGAGCCCTGACCTCATCCATCCAAAACGTTTGGGATGAACTGAGGTTGCGAGCCAGGCCTTCTCGTCCTACAACAGTGCCTAACTTCACAAATGCTCTACAGAATGAATGGGCACAAATTCCACACAGAAACACTACAGAATCTTGTGGAAAAGCCTCGAAGAAGGGTGGAAGCGGTTACAGCTGCAATACATAATAAACTCGATGTATTTGAAAGTCAAGTCTTTAAAGTGTAATGGTCAGGTGTCCCAATACTTTTGTCCATGCAGTATACAGATGCGTCCTGTTTTCCCAAATTCTGTCCGCTCAGATTTAACACTAACACAGCCGAGAGGAGCTCATCTCATCTCAGGGTTGATCAACTGCATTTTAACTTGTCTACATCCTCCTTACCTTTTTCAGGATTTGACGAAAGTATCTCCTCCTCCTTTGGATTGGTAACCTGCGTTATTATGGACGTGTTGTCCATGGAAAACAGGGACGAGATTCCTTCTTTCTTCCCCAGCAGCAGCAACAGCAGCGCAAGATAGCAACGTAGCTGTTTCTCTTCTCCACTCCAAATGCAGACGAGTTCTAAAGCTTATATTAACACTTTAGAGCACTAACGAGTCGTTAAGTCTGGAGGAGGGAGGGGAAAAAATAATAAAAATGCCACCGTTCCCACCACCTATGATCATGGAGAGACAGCCAGTCTGGCTTACAAGCTAGCAAGCTCGCTCTGTGCAGAGTGGATGCTAACGAAGTTAGCAATGCGATTTGTTTTGGAGGCTGTTTTCAGTCTCCCGCTATCTCTCAAGCCCTCTTGTGTTTTTAGCACCGAGCACAGCTTCGTGCACACTCATTTGCTACGTTTAAAACGGTCTAGGAGAAGTACAAAATACGTAAAAGTTCACCAAGGCGCTAAACGAGCTGCTAAGCTATGCTAAGCTAATTTCGCTGCTGCCAAAGTATAAAAGCAAAAAACGGTAAACAAGAGCTGAAAAAAACAACAGACACGAAACGCTCCGAGGCTACAACACGCCTGTTCCAACCAAAAAATAGTAAAACAAAAGTAGGAAGGAGTATCCGATAATATCCGAGAGTGGTTTAAGTGCAGGCTGTCGTCAAAACCCCTGTGTTTTGAAGCCCAAACGTCTGTTTTTCTGGATTCTCCTTCCAATATGGTGGCGGCGGAGTGTTTGAAATTTGCCAGAGAGATGTGAGGAGCCCTCCCCCTTCCCCTATCACTAAGCCCACCCCTTCCCACTAACCCCACCCCCATCCCACAAACCCCACCCGTCTCGCACTAACCCCACCCCCCGCTCTAACCCGATCCCCTCCCACTAACCCCACCCTCTCCTCAACCCCCCTTCTGATTTTCTTTAAATTCATTTAAATGATTCACAGTTGGTTGTAAATGTTAGGTACCTGTCATTCATCAACTATTTAAGTATTTATCTTCAATACACAAACTATATCTACTCATTTTTTTAAATATTTTCCATTCATAAGGCCTCAGTGGGTTGTTTTAAAGTGGCCCTTTATAGTCGCACATGTACACACCACAGCATAGCACACAGTGTGAACAATGTGTAATTCTTTCTCGTCTTTCACTGCTTAACTTGGTGAATGGGTTAAATGCAGAAAAATAATTTCACTGTGTGTTGTACTTGTATGACTATGCATGTGACAAATGAAGCAATGGGCTGCCCCCAACAAGGGCCGTCCAGGGAGCAGGGTGTGGGGTACTACACAGGGGACGGAACTACACTCAAGTGATGACACTAGTGGTCCTAGGATTCAAATCTTCTGATCACAGGGAACTCCCTGACCACTAGGCCACCCTAGTGGTTCAACATTAGCCTTATGTTGAAAAATTATGGGGAAACATGTGGTGATGGGTAGAGGGGGTGGGGCTGGGGTTGGGTGAAAATACATATCTGCAAATATGTGGAGTCATTTGAGGTATATTTATTCAGGATTGTCGCATACTCTATGTGGACAAAAGTATTGGGACCATTACACCAACAGGGACTTTAATGATATTCAAATACAAAGATTTTAATATGGACATGGACACCCCTTTGCAGTTATAACAACTTCCACTCTTCTTGGAAGGCTTTCCACAAGATTTTGGAGTTTCTGTGGGAATTTGTGTTCATTCATTGTATATGAGGTCAGACACTGATGTTGGATGAGAAGACCTGGCTCACAATCTCCTTTCCAGTTCATCCCAAAGGTACTGGATGGGGTTGAGGTCAGGGCTCTGTGCGGCCAGTCAAGTTCTTCCACATCATATGCCCTTATACGTTGGAAGTTGGAAGTGTGGCGTTGTTCAAAGATGTCTCGGTATGCTGAAGCTTTAAGATTGCCCTTCACTGGAAGTAAGGTGCCTAACCCAAACCGTGAGAAACAGGCGTGTCCCATTACCTTTCTCCATACAATGTATGACCAAATAGCACATTTTAATATTTTATTGACATGACTCTTACTATCAGTGATTTTTCTCTCAGCCCTGTTTGAGATGTAGTCCAACTCCCTCTAGTGTTCAAACAATGTCAACGCAACGTCATGTGCTGCTTCATATTAAGTTTTTGCAGTGAAACTCTGATCTGCATCCAAACAAACACTCAAGGGAACTCCACCAATATTAAAAAAAAAAAGTAAACAACACAATATTTAAAAAAAAAAGTAAACAACACAATCAATGCATAATATATA
>JBBPCY010000039.1:27285805-27303327 GCA_037974405.1 Brachyalestes nurse
TGTATATGTATGTGTATGTGTGTGTGTGCATGTGTGTGTGTGTACACAGTGGGCATCTGCAGATTCCTAGTAGCAGCAGACATTGAATGAAATTATAGTTAACAGTTAAAGTTTAGGGTAATATGTTTACTGTATGTTTAGTGCAATAGAAGAGTGTTCTGCAAAAGGACTCTAATCTAAAACCAAGTGTGTTTGCCTCTGTTTGTTTCCCCTTCAGGCTTCCCCCTGTCCACTCTCTCTGTGCTGTTGGTGACCTACTGCGGCATCCAGCTAGTCAAAGAGCGAGAGCGAAAACTAGCGCTGCTGGAAGAGCCTGAACCTGAGGCAGTCAAACCCAAAACTGATTAAACGGGTGGAAAGAGACGGTTCACTGAGTCCAAGCTTCCATACCAAACCTAAGCAGCCCCCGTCGCCATGGCCACTGCTCAGCAGAAGCGTGTTTTTTAAGCACAAGGCGTTTTTAACTGTGAATAGTCCTCAAGTGCACTTGCTGTGTAAATGCCAACTGCCCTTTACAACAGACTCACACATTCACACTCTCAACAACCAATAAATGTTTTGGGTTTTGTTTTTATTTGATTCATTTTATTTAAAACCATATTGGATATCCAGAGAATGGGCTCGCCAAATATTTTATTCAGATGTAATATATTGAACCATTAAAGATAAAGATGCCTTTGTGTGTGTGTCTGTCTGTTGATACTACACTAAAAATCACTTAAATGTGTTTTTGAAAGGAATGCCAAACTCTGCTGTATCTAAACTCTACTGAATTACACATGAAGGCCCTGTTTGAAAAGCAGTGTCACTAAAAAGGGGGGAAAAAGAGACATTTGGAAACCTGTGAACTACAGTTACCCTTGTTATCCCCCATGAGAAGATTAACTGGCATGTTTTGTATTACTCTGTCACATGATACAATATGGACAAATGCTTCTGCGAGAATGCCCTACATCAGGCTGCAGCCACCACAGTAAAAACAGGGTCAGTCAATAAGCCTGTAACCTGAACTAGCCGCTGATTTTTTGGCTGGACCAAGGGACAGTAGAGCTCTTCCTAATCTAGAGAAATGTTTATAAAAGTAATTTTGTTGTTATTGTTCCATACTTATGGACTGTAGGTAATGTGTGAGAAATACTGCATTCTAAATTTACATCATAACACTTAGAGGTTTTGATATGTACCACTTTCTCTATTTAAGTAAGATATGAACACTCAATTGATAGTGAAATCTGTCTACTAGCGACAAGCTGTTCAAATCAGGGAAAGATCCTACAGGAGGGTATATGGGGAAAGCTGTTAATTTACTTTCAAAGTAGGACATTCTTCAAGAGTATCATTGTAGAATTTACATTAGAAACACATTTTGTCCACTCAAAATAACAATAACAATAATGTTAATAATATCAATAACAATAAAAATAGGAATAAGAAAAATACTATTTTTAAATGCTATTTAAAAAAAATATTTCTAAAAACAAGATGTTTTAGAAGTTCTAAGAATCTTTATATAATGTAAATGTTTGGGGAACAACCTTTACATTGGTAAATAACCATTATATCATGTGAAGGGTCTTCATACCTTTAAATGGCCTTACATTGTTTAGGGAGCTAGAATTGCTCTTCCATGGTGATGCTCAAAAAACCCTTAGTTTTAAGAGTTGGCTTCAGTTTGATCACATATCAGACCCAGGGGTGTTTTTGTTGGGAGAGACATTATTCCCATTGACCAAAATGAAGTATACTTTTAAAATAAACGTGCCACAAAGGGTTCTTTGAGAAATGCCATAGAAGAACCATTCTGGGTCCTAAAAGAATGAGGCGCATTTTAATGGTATGAAGAATCTTTAAATTGGTAAAAAAAAAAAAAAAGAAGCAATATTGTGTGGAGTTTCTTCATACCTGTAAAAGACCTAACATTCTTTATGGAACCAGAACCCTTTGTGGCACATTAATTTTAAGAGTGTGCCTTATTGCACATTGGTATTGGAATCATGTCTAGCCCAACAAAAACACCATCCTCTGATATGTGATGGTCTTCTTTGGCAGAGTGTCAGCTGTCTGCCTTTTGGTAAAGATGGCGGAGAAGAAGGGGGAGGGAAGAGGGTGAAGATTCGGGTTTCAGCCTCTCCAAATGCGAGTCCTACAGCTTTGCTCAGAACTAAAAATAAACGCGGGTGATGATCCATGACAGCTGAAGGGAGAAGCCACACCATCGCGCCAGCCTCCATTTCTCTCTCTTTGGGTCACACAGTTAATACAATCAGTCCAGCAGTGGGAGAGAACGTGCAGACCCTCCTACTGCTGTATCACGCTAACACTACCAAAAACCCTGACAAGATGGCCGCTGGGCCAGTGGACCCACTGACGGAGCCGCGGATGTACCAGCAGATGCTGCTACAAGATGGGCTCTGCGATCTCCTGGAGAATGACAAATTTGTGGACTGTGTGCTAAAGATCAAGGACCAGGAGTTCCCTTGCCACAGGCTGGTGCTAGCCGCCAGCAGCCCATACTTTAAGGCCATGTTCCTCTCGGACCTGGAGGAGAGCAAGAAACGAGAGATTGTGCTGAAAGATGTGGAACCTGGCATTATGGGGATGATCCTGAGGTACATCTACACCTCCACCATCAACCTCACTGAGCAAAATGTCCAGGACATCTTCATGGTAGCCAATATGTACCAGATCCCTTCGATCTTCAGCGTTTGTGTAACCTACCTGGAGCAGAAGATGGTCCTGAGCAACTGTCTGGCAATCTTTAGATTAGGTTTACTTCTAGAGTGTCCCAGATTGGCTTCTAAAGCTCGGGACTACATCTGTGACCGCTTTGAGTTCCTTGTCAGGGACCAGGACTTTCAGCAATTGGGCTCTGGAGAACTGGCAGCCATTATCACCTGTGATTCTCTGAATGTGGAGAAGGAAGAGACTGTCTTCGAGGCTCTAATGAAATGGGTTGAGTACGATCAGAGGGAAAGGCTGAAAGATTTGCCAGATCTCCTGCACTGTGTGCGGTTCCGCCTGATGCCACCAGTTTACTTTAAGGAGAAAGTTGAGGGGCACAGGTTGATTAGAGTCGACCAGGATGTCAAGAAAGAGCTGCAGCTAATCAAGGATGCGCAAAAAGGAATTCTGCCCAAGGTCAAAGGATCATCTGGCAGGAAAGCAGGAGCCACAGCGGGTGGGGGGGACGAAGATGAGGATAAGGAGGAGAGCATGCTGCCAGGGATCCTGAATGATAACCCACGATTTGGCATGTTTCAAACAAACTTGATTCTCATGATTAGCAACTCAGGGACATATGCCTACGACCCTGCTGAAAATGAATGCTATTTAGCATCCTCATCAACCGAGCTTCCAAAAAATCACTGCAGTTTGGTGACAAAGGAGAATCAGATCTTTGTGGCTGGAGGTCTTATATACAATGAGCAGAATACAGATGATCCCTTCAGCTCTTACTTCCTACAGGTAACCTCAAAGAAGGAGTATTATTCATATGCCTATTGTTCTTACATGTATCTTGTTGACCTGACAACATTACTAAATGGTTTGCAATGGTCTATAATGGTCTGCATTACAACTGAATGTGGTATGCCAAGCATCATTTTAAACCTAACGGTGATTCATCTACTGGTCATCAGGGACTAAGACGCTACCAAAACAGATGTTAGCACTACATAGCTCATTTATCATTTTGGTTGTATGATACACTTTGATTCCATTATAAGGTCAATGATTTGCTTGGCTTTACCAGGTTCAATAGGGATGTAACAATATAGCGTGCTGAACTGTATCACAGCATATCAACACAACACTTATTATGGCTAGCATGTCAGCTTATACGTATTATGTTATCTTGGGGCCAACTCATTATGGCTAGAGCATTAGATCAGGGCAGAACCTTTAGGGAACATTGACATATTAATGCAATTATTACCCACTCATTTTCTTTAAATCTCAACACTATTGTACATTCCACCCTAACAGCTCAGCAAATGGACTGAAAAGTAGACATTCACATTTGGAAGTGGTGACAAGCAAGAATAATGCAAGCTAATTTGTATGCTGTACGTTGTTCATCTTCCCTCTCGGCCAGTTTGACCCCATGAGCTCTGAATGGCTGGGGATGCCCTCGTTGCCCAACCCCCGCTGCCTCTTTGGGTTGGCTGAGGCTAAGAATTCCATCTTTGTCGTGGGTGGGAAAGAGCTGAAAGAGGGAGAACATGCATTAGACTCTGTTATGATCTACGACAGACAGTGAGTTCTCACTAATGGAATGAAAATCCCATCAATTGATTTCTTGTCAGATGATGTGGAATGCAGATATTCTTCATGAATCACCATTAGGCCTCTTTATGCCTTTAGAAAATCAGTGTCTGTGCACTTCTTTCTTGTTGCCTACAGATCATTCAAATGGGGAGAATCAGACCCTCTTCCATACTCAGTCTACGGCCACGGCACCGTCTCACACAATGGGCTGGTCTACGTCCTGGGTGGAAAATCGGAGAGCAAGTGGGTTTGCTTTTATTTGTTTGTTCTGAACTAATTAGGGGCACACTTCATCCAAAAACTGACAGTCAGGAATTTCTAACTGATACTGAACTAGTTTTATTAGCATTATTGGGGTGAAGGATTCTCTTATCAAATACAACATAAAGTTACCCCTGAGAAAATGTGAGAGATCATGCCCTAACCTGATGATTTTATTTTTAATGATAAAGGAAGTGCCTAAGGAGAGTGTGTGTCTATAACCCCACTAAGTTTGAATGGAAGGACCTGGCACCTATGAAAACAGCTCGCTCCCTGTTTGGTGTTGCCGTCCACAAGAACAAAATCTACATAGTAACAGGAGTCACTGACAATGGCCTTACCAGCAGCTCAGAGGTGTATGACATTGCCAGCAACACGTGAGTTATGCATCCATTTTAAATTTCTGTGGCAAACATATAGGAACTTTCTAGATGCATTATAGAGGCATTACAGGTGGATTATGGGGGGACTTATAGAAGCATTTAAGTGATTTCCTCTGGGATCAATAATATCTTCTGATTCATTCTAGCTGAAGGCTTGCAATTAATAAGTTATGTGTACTTTGTAGCATTGCATTGCTTCTCTCGGCATCATACATTTGACAAAACTGACCATTTTGAATTATTTTTGTGTTTTATCAGCCATAGATATCCTAATTGCTAGCAAAACCGCTGAGGATATTCATTTAGCAGTAGCATAGAAGTAGAATTCTGCTTTAGCCAGCAGAGAAAAATGACAAAAAATGAAACAGAAATTTCTTTCAATTTCAACTGGGAGAACACATCTTTTCAGTTACTCTTATTGTATGTCATTTTTTAATCTGCCTTCACTGTTGCATTTTATAAGATGCTAATGTTTCCATAAGCTAGTTCTTTTACATGTACTTGCTGTCACAGGTGGTCAGAGTTCGTTGAGTTCCCTCAGGAGAGAAGTTCACTGAACCTGGTACAGCTGGCTGGTTGTCTGTACGCTGTGGGAGGCTTTGCTGTAATGCCCAATGACACCACAGAGAAGCTGGAACCCACCGAGATGAATGATATCTGGAGGTCAGTCATCAACTCATTTACTGTACAGATTTGGGTGACCACTGATTTCTAGTATTTGTTCACAATTTTACATTTTAAATATATTTAAAGATAAAGAGTTTGTCCCTCCTTTGCTGCAGTAACAGCCTCTAGTCTTTTAAAAGGCTTTATACTAGATGTTGAAATACCGCAGTGAGGATCCGATTGCATTAAGCCACACAAGAGCATTAGTGAAGTCAGGTACTGATGATGGATCACAGTTCTGGAGCTCAGTCACTCAAAAGAACTGATCCACAGACTAGTTCTGGAGAGGCATCATATCCTTCTAGAGATAATCTGTGTGCCACGTTTACACCTTAAACTAGCTGAACTCACTAATCACAAGTGGTGTCTGAGTATGTTTTGCCATATAGCGCACTAACATGATGACATACTGCGCCTTGCAGGTTTGATGAGGAGGAGAACTGCTGGAATGGGATGCTGAGGGAGATCCGTTACGCTTCCGGAGCTACAGTATTAGGCGTGCATCTCAATGCTTTACGACTTACTAAGATGTGATCAAAAGCGAATGGACAGAATGCACGTAGATCTACATGTGTGGAGAGCACTGGAAACATGCAGAGAGTTATTGAATGTGCTGGATGACGTCTGAATGCAATAGCTGGACAGCAGGGGGAGACAAAGAATGGACCACTACGGAGTTAGAGGACTACAAAGCAATGACCACATGAACTTTTTGGACTGCAAAAAAAAAAAAGTTTTGACGCCATTTAAACATCCACATTTGTGTATTTGTATTATTCACATCTTTATTTGAGTCACGCTGGATTTGAATAATATGATTTCCATGTGAAAACCGACAAATGTAGCAGTTACAATGGAAACAGCTTGAAATATAATATGGAGATCCGTATGCCATCCATAAAACTTGCATGATTAACATGACATTTGACAGTGTAAAAATGTTTAAACAATGAAAACTGGATAACACTCTGCTCAGATTCTCCTATATAACACTGACATAACCGTGCCATGAACATTTTCAAGCATACGTATGTGGTAACAAATTCTCAGGACAGATTATGTCCATTTAGACAATAGTTTACGAGCATTCTAAACTCAGAAAAATAAAGGGTGGAATATAAAGATGATTAAAATTAGAACACCTCACCATAAATGTACATTGAGCAAAATGGACACATTTCAATGCAGTCATC
The DNA here is from genome assembly GCA_037974405.1 of Brachyalestes nurse. NCBI lineage: Eukaryota > Metazoa > Chordata > Actinopteri > Characiformes > Alestidae > Brachyalestes > Brachyalestes nurse. Next base: position 27,292,575 of record JBBPCY010000039.1, read on the forward strand.
ATTCGTGGGAACAGAACTCTCCTTAGATCATAATTATTATACTTAATGCACTGAACTATGCAGTTAATGTACTTACAGACAACATAGTTCATATATTTATATATGTTGACAGTTCCAGTCTGTAGGTTAAACAGCCCCCTTGGTTCATTTTACTGTATCATGCTGAGATATATGTATATGTATATGTATGTATGTATGCATGTATACACGGTTATAGTAATGGACTATCATTACAGCTTATGACACCCGTCATGTCACCTGTATGGCATGGTTATGTCAATGTTAAGTAGCTAGGATCAAGTAAAGTGACACCAAAAAATGAAACAATGAAACTATACACAAAGTAATTAGTGTTCAGTAATACAAAAAATGTCTAGAATGGATAGGGATGAGTTTTCAGTTCTTACAGATATAACAGGTGGCACAGTAAATGACAATTTACCAGTATAAACATCACTTTTAAATTCTATAGCTTCTAGAAAAGGTTGCCTTTCATATAACAACACAACAGTAACTCCAGACACACCAGTATCGCTGCAGAAAAAGGTCATACTGTCCATTTCATCACCTGACCTCGCAGTATGCTGATGAGAACATCGGAAAGCCAACATACAGAATCCTTTCATCCTCAGAAATCCTTCAGATGTGATGTTTCCCATCCAGCCCTGTAGAAAACGAGCTGCTTCACAATCAATTATAGCAGCAGACCCTTAATTGCACAGGCCTTTCTGGTACAGAAAAAAACCCCACGTAGTTAAACTACACCTCTTCATTCTCATTTTGTTGCTAATTAGAAGAGCGTTGAAATACGTCACAACTTGTCTTCGAGGGAAAACATAATCTTCAGAGGGAAAACAATTCAGAAAACATGTACTGGTATGCTCGGACTGCTATTATAATATACAAAGAATACAACATGAAAGACCTAAGAATAGATACATTTCTATTTGGGCTGTAAGCCACCAGGACCGTGACACATAACTGTATACAGTACATGTTAAAAACTACTATTTTTAAAGTGCCTACCGCAGTGGCTCATATTCTAACACACATGTAGTTTAGTGCTGAGGCCAGTTTCAAGAACAACTAATACCATTTCACCTACCCAAGCTCCATCCACAAGTGTGTTCCTGTTGTTGCAAGGCGGGATAAGCTTAATGGAATGGCAGCAAAAATCCCATTTAACTTGGTGTTTGTACTATGTCCAAGCATGTTTCACCCCAAAGTCCGGGTTTGACTACTGTTTTTGCCCCACACTAGGGCTCTGCAATATGCAAATGAGCCTCAAACCAATCACGGTGTCTCTGATAGGGTGACCAATCACAGCTCCAGGTGAGTTCTTGACAAATCGAGGTCTTGACATCAATTCAATGTGCTTTTAGTTTTAAAATGTCATTCATTTTTAAACGTAGGTTCCCACTTTCGAGATTTTCCTAATCAAGCTAACGTTAGCAGGGTGGAGAATGAGTGTCCAGCTTGTCCAACCTAACAACAGTAGCTACAATAAGCGGATCTATTGGCGAAGCAGGGAAAGGTCAGTGGTCAAAGCATTGACTTGAACTGGCTCTTAGAGGAGGGCAAGCACTAAACCACATGGTGCAGAGGTGAACTAGAATCATAAACCACTGGCCTATCATACTATACTCGCCCTTATTATAAGCCTAATTATATTAGGACAGAAAGCACAGAAAAAAGGGCTTTTCACATAATGTTTGACAAAGTAATATGCCGTCCTCCAACAAAAGCACATCCAACACCATAGACGTACAGCACCTTGCATCTACATCCATTCAGCATAAAGAAAACCAAATAAAAATGACAGTATTGAATAATTTAGGGTTGTAGGGAATAGCCTCAGCACTGGTATTAAAGATAGACCTTTGCATTTTTGTCCAAATTATGGTTGGTGGAGTCCAGTGGGTGGAACCATCATGCCCCAATGAAGCACATCGGGGTTTGATGCCCTTAATGGACAAGAACTCCATCAATAAGAGTCTCTGGGCAAGACTACTAATGCTACATTCACATACAATTGTAACAAGATTAAAATTATATATTATTATTACTACTCTGAATAAGTGCATCTGCCAAACAAGGCAATGTAAATATTTTTACCTCAGCGTTAAGGAATTGTTTCAATAAGGAATTCCACAAATGTTCAATGTAATCCGATTGTTATAGATGCAAGCAAGTTTGGTATTGTTTAGAATGGTGGTGATAGGAATCAAACGAGTGTTATAAATATTACATTTTGGATAGTAAATAAAACGGCTGTAGCCACCCCCTATCAAATACCTTGACCTCTGGTTCCCATCACCCCCACTGTGAAGGAAGTCACTCAATTTCCCATCAGATCAAAGATCTCAATGACTGAATTATGCAAAATGTAAACAAAATAAGCAGAGGAATTCTACTTTATATTCTTACGATGCAATAAGCTTTGACATTACCTTTCTGGCTATATATACATCCCACTTGCTCTTTGTAGTAATAAATATAATTTCAGGATATTTGATGATCATTTGAGGACATTTGTAGGAAAAAACAACCGAAAACAACAAACACATTTAGACAAAAGTCAGCGCAATGAAGAAACCCAGATGAACAATACCTATGTAGTGCCACACAGAAAGACTGGCAATAAGGTACCTGGATTAAATCTGTACTCATCAGTGAAAGGGACCATATGACAAACAAAATTTGGAAAACAAAATAACAATTCAGTTAATTGTATTTAATTTGCTGTAACAGTCTCTATCTGTTGGTGTGGAATGAACAGATATGCTTAGAGATCTCAGTGGGAAACACACACCCTCTATGGCTCTATTTATTCGCATAATGCTGTTCATTTACACCCCAACGTTCAGTATGAAAATAGACTTAAAATTCCATATAGGTCACATTCCCAGGCAATCAAAAGCTTTCCCCATAGACTGCATGCTGAACAAGGACTGCATTTTAATCTCGGCTGTCTGAAAAACGCTTAAATGTGTGTGAAACATCTGCGATGCTATACCTTTACGACAATTGATCTCATTAACTATACCTAAAACTCTAGTATACTGATTATATATTGCAAATATAACTTTAATTACATACACCTCAATGTTCCATTTAGTTCTGTCACTTTACATTTACTGTATATAACAAAAATGGCACAATCACGTTTTTTTGCCTGTTCAGATGATTTTCACAATATAAAAGGATAGCTTTTTCCCTGTCTGTACAGATTTCATGAGAGAAGACATGGACAGTGAATTTACACACATTAAAGAATGGGCATTAAAAATAAGGTAGGTGATCACTCTAAATGGACACAGAAGTCTGAGGAACTGATCTTGACCAAAGTCAACCGATTATGTTATGCTTATCACTGCTTGAACGTTCAATGTAAAAGAGAAAAGAAGCGATAAATAACTTTATATAGCATCGTACCTGTTATTTATCTACTTATCAGCCTATCCCAATTGGATAAGATTTACAGGTTAAAAATACTAAAATCCATGTTTTCTTGAATACTAAAATTTTACCAAATGAGACATTGTAGAACACAACTCAAATATCTACACTTGGAATGCATTATTATCAAATTATTTATTTACTGTTAATGTATCATTTTCTATGCATATCCTTGAATCAGGTTAGTGATTATCAAGTAATTATAGAATCGTGTTTAGTATTCTGAATAATCTCCAAAAGGGGATGTTATTAGTACTCAAATTGTTTTCGTGGAAAAGAGAGGAAACCCACACCAGCAGGATTTCTTGAATGTGGTTATTGTTAAAAATCTTATGTATGAGAGGTAAAATGAGATGTTTACTTCTTTAAACTGCATGTACTGACAAGCAAAATAATCGTAAAATGACTCGATTACTAATCTAGTAATTGACTGAGGTAGCCCTACTGTAAAAGTGGGCAGGTTAACAACAACTACTTGGTGTGCAAATGAAAATGAATGGGACTCACCCACAGCAAAGGTAACCATCAAAGAATGCATTTGTGGGTACTGATAGATTAATTAATGTGTTAAACTGTTGTCTTTTGAAAGTGGTATCTATTTAAATTGTGATCAAGTTTTATTATTGATGAACACTGAAAATGCCCGTCCCTAATACACATACATATAAAATTCGTACATGCTACACTAGAAGTACCTGTAGCTTCACCAGAACAGAACATTAGTTAGGCCTCGCTTGAGTCGGTCCTTGCGGTGGGGAACAGAGGCGGTAGAGGAAGCAGATGTGAGTGTGAAGGGAACTGAGGATGAGCTGATAGACCAGCGTCCTTACATGGCTCCACCCCCACCGGAAACGAGGACACCTGACTGGCTGCGACTTGACTGGTGATGGAAGCTGCGTCATACTCAGTGGGAGGGGCCTCGGAGACCGGCTGGTTGTTGACCGGAAAGCACTTTTCTCTGTGGGCTTTCAGCATGTTGGAGAAGCGGAAACGTTGGCCACACGTCTCGCATGGGTACGGTTTCTCTCCGGTGTGAGTGCGCCGGTGCCGCTTCATGTTGGGCCGACTGGTGAAGCTCTTCCCGCAGATTTCGCAGATGTACGGCTTTTCTCCTAAGACACATTAACACAACCCATCGATAGTTTCACTCCAAATTGTTGCAAAGGAGGAACACTTGAGGTTGTGTCTCACTGTGAATTGTATGTGATGGTCACTCACTTTAATCTTGAAGTTTGAACACCCCACATACCTATTATGTTTAGTTCAGTTAAAATCTGTTTTTCTACGTCCACAAAAGTCCACATAAGTCCACAAAGCATACAACTAAATTGGCAATCAAATTTTAGTGTACAATTTCTATACATTATATTGCTTTTGCATAGACCACATTTTATGACGTTTTCTTTTTTCCAGTATGTTAAATTCAGAAAACAAAAACTGCACATTAAAATGTATTTATTATTGACCACCTGGTGAACAAATTTTTGACCAGGGGTGCAAAGTGGTGCTATTTTAAATGTCTTCTATTATATGTTTACTATTGAAGGGGGCAGTATGGCCTCTGCATTACAAAACAAGAAACTGCTCGTCAAACACACCAAGCAGATCATTATTATTGTGCTTTGAGGGATGTCTTTACTATATACTAAACAGCAATATAAAAAGTCATAATCAGTCAGATAGCTGAGTTAGCGTCCACAAAACCACTCTAGAATTCCATCATACAATTCGGACACTAAGACAAAAGTAGGAGTAAAATGAAAAGAAACCGAAAGAGGCACAGCAGTTATTCAATGCCAAAATGTACATAATATAACTAATAAACACTTATTCATACATGTATTATTGTTATTATTATAATAAGATAAAATGGCAGAAGCTAGTCTCACAGTCTGTCTTCCATGTAACCCTAAGTGCTGGGTGCATTAATATTACCTGTGTGGGTTTTCATGTGCTCGTCGAAGTACTGCTTCATGTTGAAGTCCTTGCCGCACCACTGGCACATGAACTGCTTGTGTCCGATATGGATGCTCATATGAGAACGAAGCTGGTACTTGTACTGGAAACGCTCATTGCAGTTCTGGAAAAAAAGAGTTCAAGAAATGATCAACGTACTGATTTTCTTTCCCCCAAACTACAAGATTTAGGCTTCAAGGCTGTTGTTAGCTATCTAACTGTTAGTAGGGCTGTAACGATATGCGATATTAAACCAAAATCATGGCACTCAGATACACGAACCTGTGTCGCGGTGTGAGAAGGCAGAACCACGACACACCCCTTCCAACTCCCAGAGTTATCCTTCCCATCACCGCTAGGGGGCTGGCCCGTGGACGGTACACCTCATAATTTTTTTTTACACCCTGATTGGTGTATTTTCATGTCAATTTCAGGCAGTAACCAATAATAAAGGTCCAAACCAGCCCTCTCTGACCTTCCTAGGCAGAGTTAAAGTCCAAAATCCACAAGGACCATCTGGGTACACACGTGCCCGAGCTGAATTTCTTCGAATGTAAGTAAAAGGAAATGATGTCACTTTGCTATAAGCTGGCTGGTTGTGATAAAACTGCAGGGGAGTTTGTTTGTAAGTGTTTTGTTGTGTTTTGAGTGAGTTTTTGTGTGAAAAGGATCGTGATACAAACCGAATCGTGGGTCAAAAATCGTGATATGAACTGAATCGTGGGTTTGGTGTATCGTTACAGCTCTAACTGTTAGCTATGTAACTTTCGAACAGGCAAGTTTATAAGAGATTACTTAATAACCTGGTGGGATACCAGATTCCATTACTTGCTAGCTACATCAGCCTCATGGTTCCAGCACAAAACATGATGTCTTTGCTGATCCTCATACATTTTGGGAAATTTGTTTTTTTTTTTTTTAAATGTTTAATACGAACTCCTGACTAATTTTGCATATTTTTTGGTCAATCAAGACATCGAACTGGAATGGACCCAATCTTGATAAAACTCTGCCCTCCCCATCCCTCTTACACGCCCGCTGAAGCCTCTCTATGTGATTCATCGGTTTCAGCAAATTCAGGATTTCCAGAAGCTAGTCACAACCAAACCAAACAAAGCACTTTTATTAACATTAGAGAAAAGTTATAGTGGTGACAGGGAGAGTATGTGGTACGTCAGGAGAATAAAAAAGATAACATAATATGGAGAGAATTTTGAGTCGCTTTTGAGCGGAATAAATTTGCTCCAGAGTTATGGTTAAGGAGGGTAAATTGTGATAATGTGCGTATCATGTCCGAAGTCGAAGCCCAGATGTGAACTATTAACTGAAAATAGCTGAAGAAATCTTTTTACCTCACACCTGAAGGGTTTCTCTCCTGAGTGTTGGAGAAAGTGGACTTTTAGGGACATGCTCCTTTTGAACGACTTCCCACACGTCTCACAGGTGAACGGCATCTCCTTAGTATGAGCTGAAAGCACAAAGAACTGTCAAGCAGACTTTGGCCTGGGTGCATGACAAAAAAGGATGCTTAAAATGCCCTCAGCTTAACCTACCGATCATGTGTTTGCGAACATGTGCCATCGTAAAGAACTTCTTCTCACATATTTCACAAGTGAACTTCTTCTCCGCATAGCCATGGACAATTTTATTGTGCTCATGCAGGGACCAAAGCTTCTTGAAGTCTTTGCCACATGCAAGACACTGAAAAGAAACAGAATAAGAAAATGATGAGAAATTACAATTTTATTTTAATGTTACAGTGCATACAACAGGCTACTTCACTAAATTAGGTAATACTTTACACCCTTTGAAGGTGCCATTCCTTTATTCTATCAAAGTATATGCTTAAACTAAAATAAATAAACTACTTTGACCCTTTGTGATACATCATATGCTGTATTTTACTATGATACAATTCACTGTTTTACCCCTCTTGAACAAAAACAGCTTTAAACTGGTTTTTAAAGACCTTCAGCACATTTGGCAGGGCAGTGATCACAGAAGACCTATGGATAAATCAATGAGCAGCAAACTAACAAAAGCAACGACAAAACATTCACCTCAAGAGCCTCCACTGTAAGAAGACTCCATGTATATATGATGTATCTCACATATGATATAATATTTAAACACGTACTGGGTGGAACATGCAGGCACGGTTGATCTCAGTGGATGACACTGAAGACAACTGTGTGGAAATTTACTGAAATGACTTTGTAATATCTGAGTTGTTATAAATGTACATGTATAATTCCAATATAAATCAGATGCAGTATCTAAGAGGAAAATGCTCATTTTGTAAATCATTTTTTTAAAATGCTTTAAGGAATACAGCAGTGAGTGGAGTAACCCTGTTTCTTCACTTTGATTGGCATAAACTTGGTTTATAACCATCCTTGTAATATACACGTCTTTGTTCACAGAATTTAAATGAAAGGGTCCATAGTCTAGGTCTTCTTTTGTTTCTCCTCTTTTTTACTTGATTGTCGGTTTTAACAAACTTGTCACTTATTTTCCACAAATGCACTATGTGGACAAGGAAGTGAATGGAATGTTCTAATCAGTTATACTTACTGAACTGTAAAACTGCAACAAAGATAAGATATATAAAGTGAAATATATTCCACTTTAACATGCCTCTCTATTCCCTTTGTAGTTTAAAGTAAAGTGGCTCCTTATAGTCATGCGTGAACACAGCACAGCACACAGTGTAAACAGTGTGAAATTCTTTCTCTGTATTTAACCCATTCAGCAAGTGAAGCAGTGAGCCGCCAGCAATGCAGCATCCGAGGAGTAGTGTGTGTGGATGGTATCATGCTTAAGGGTACCACAGTGGTGCCACAAACACTCCTGGGATTCAAACCCATAACCTTCCAATCACAGCAGGAGTGTCCTGGAGGGCCGGTGTCCAGCAAAGTTTGATGATTCTCCTCCTCAAACACATTCACTAAACCTGACAATGAACTCGCGAGGTGAAGCAGGTGTTTCAGAGCAGGGAAATCACCAAAACGTGCTTGACCACAGCCCTCCAGGACTGGAGTTCTACAGAGATAGATTTAACCTGTTTATCTATCTATCAGGATCCAGTTCATGTGTCTAGATCCCTACTGTGCATTTGGGTGTGTTAATTCATGTAACCCTGTTGGTTTAGATCTGTCGTTTCTGGTCACAGGAGTAAAGACGCACTAAAGACAAGTCACTTACCCACATAAATGTGAACCATCATGATAGAAGGGCAATAAATCTAAATTGAACAAAGTGGCTTCTAATGAAAACTACTGTGACTTTAGGGGGTGTGTGTGTGTGTGTGTGTGTATGTTCAACCTGTATGTTCTTCTCGCAGTCAGTCTGCTGATGCAGCACCAGCTCGCTGTACAGGAGAAAGCGTTTGCCACACTTGTCACACTCCTCCATGTGGCCGTGGACGACGCTCACATGCTTCTCCATGTCCCAGCCATTAGCAAAGACCCGCGGACATCGCATGCACGGGAAGCTCCGCCTCTCCTCCATTTGTGCGTCCTGCCTAAGCTCCTCATCTTCCTCCTCCTCCTCCTCACCACGCCTACTCTCACCTCCACCTCGCCTCACTCTCATGCTCGTTCTCATAGTAACCGTTGCCATGGTGTCCACAGAGGCCCTGGTCTGCCTGCGCTGCCTCTGAGGGAGGAATTCGGGCAGGTTGAGGTCATAGCATCCTGCCTCTGCTGCTTCCTCATCACTGGTTCCTAAAGGTGCCCTGTCCTCACCATCGCTTTGATCTTCTTCTTCCTCAGAATCCCCATTGTCCTTCTCCTCCATTTCGAAGCCAGTCGGAGTTGCGGTGGGGGAAGAGCTGCCCCCCTCCAGGCCTTTGGACACATTGAGTGTCTGGTTGTTCAGATTCAGCTCCACGATGATCTGCTCTCTGTTGAACGCTGCAAGTTCGTCCGAATCTCTCGCCTCCTCCAGTTTTCCCTCCACCTTGCACGGATGTCCCGCCTGTCCGTCTCCGATGTGAACAGCGTATGGACTCCTCTCACTTTTCCCCGCAAAGATTTTGGCACTGGACGGATCCTGCTCCTGCTTGATCTCCACGTAGAAGCTGGAGCCAAGTCCTGAGTGATAAAGTGATAATTAAACTTTAACAGAGCGAAAAGTGTTACACGTTACACTAGGCATGCACAATGTATCATTCTCCAATTATTACAATGCTGATCTCTGTAATATGCAAATCATAGGGTTTTTGACACGGTGACCAAACACAGCAGGTAAGCCACTGGGTGTTCTGATGAAATGAGGTCCTCATGTAATCCTTTAACCATTAAAGGTGTTGAATGGGCAGTGCTAAACTGCTGTAGTCAAAATAAGGAGATGTATTTGTGCTGGTTTTGTGACATTTGAAATTGCCAGTTTCTCATTTTTCATGAACTGTATGGACTGGGAGAGTAAACATTTGGAGCCTTTAATAGCTTGAAAATCATTGCAGGCACAATATGTAGCAGTAACATTGTCATTCTGATATTCTGTCCATATCGTGCAGCCCTACTTGACTCTAATAATTGCAGATATCGAAAGACATGGAAAAGACACGTCTTGCCCTTCCTTACCAGTGGAGCCCACCAAGCCACCGCTTCCGCTGCTGCTGTTGCCATTGCTCCAGGTTTTTTCACCAGGGTCCTGCTGCTTGGGATGGTCTGCCGCAGGGGGGCGGCCATGCAGCGAGCCACGAGAAATAAGCTCGCGGCAGGACGAGGCGATGTTGCTCATCTGAAGCACGGTGGCAGCACGGAGCACGTCCTGAGCATTCCCCGTGTTCACCAGCAGCTTGGAGGTGTAGATGAAGTTGAGGATCTGCAGCAGCCCCTGCGGCCGGAGGGCCTCGAGCGACAGCTCCACACGCTGCAGCTCCTTGCTGGAGGCGAAGAGGGAGTGGAAGAAGGGGCTGTAGGCCGCCAGCACGCCCTTGTGGGCCTGGAAGGTGGCCTTGTGACGCAACAGCACAATGTCCACATCGCACAGGTCCGGCTGCAGCAGGCGCTGTTCATTCAGGCGGTCCATCAGGAAGGTGCAGTGAAGGGCCACATCCTCCACCACAGAGTACTCCACAGACGGGTGGTCCGCAGTCTTCTCCACTATCAACTGAAAAAAAAAATGTTAGAGAAGAGGGATTCAAATCCGATTAGCCGCTGATGATCCCGTTAAAAAAAAAAAGGTAATGTCTATATGATATTAGAATGAGCAAACTTTATTGATCCAGGAGGAAACTGTTTATGTTATCACGGCACAGACACCGAGAGACAAGAAATATAAAATATGAAGTTACAATAAAAGTGAAATTAAAACACTCTGTACACTATGT
>JBBPCY010000039.1:27306836-27347740 GCA_037974405.1 Brachyalestes nurse
ATAGAAAAGGGGATATATATATATATATATATATATATAGATATATAGAGAGAGAGAGAGAGAGAGAGAGAGAGAGAAAGAGAAAAACACACATATATATATATCAAAAAGCACAAAACCAAAAAAGACATCATCTTGAAGGGGAAAACTGTTTCAATTAAGTTTTTTACCAAACTATCGCTTCAATGTGAGGGTTTCTGAGAGGAGGCTAGGCTTAGTGCTGTTCTATCATTCTTTTGCTGTTTATTTTTGTCGCTACTCTTGTATTATTTTTTCTGGTCTCCAGAGTAGGAGAAAAAGAAATTCTTAAAGTTTGCTGTTCACCTTGGTTCTACCCATAACTCCCCCCAGTCCGCCTCACTACACCAGGGTTTCTCCAGAGACAAATGCATCACAGTAAGTGAGGGTCTGGTCCAATACTGGATAAGATATAGACCCCCAGAGACTGTTCATCTTTGCTTCTTCTCTCTTTCACTCTTTGTTAAGAACGTCGTTTCCCTGAGCTACCTGTAACAAAGATACTAATTATGCCACTGTCTCTAACAGCCCTTGCATTATTTACCGGGACAGCGGTGAGACTGAAAACGTGGGTGGCCTGGAAGTTGTTTTTGTTTCTCTTCAGAGAGAACGTCTCTACGTAGCAAGAATTCTTCAGCAGGCGCTTCAGAGAAAAGCTGCTAAGTGATGTTGGTAAAGAATCTGCTAATGTTACCTCTCTGGTCGCTGACATGGCTGAAGTAATCAGGACAGGGGATGGTGACTAGCTGTCCAATGCTAGCTGGTGGCCAGCATGCGATGTTCCATTCACCGCTGCAGTCTGGGAAAAATGGAATTCAGATCTTTATTTGCTATTTTTCATGAACATTAAAGCAGTCTCAATCAAACCTTGCCGAATGAATGAATCAGAGCCAGTGGGAATGATCTCATTAGCATGCCTAGTTCCTGCTAATTGTTATTCATTATTATCAGTGTTACATTTACATTTTTCTCATTTTGCAGACTCCAGATATGCAGTAGAAGCCGAACTTATACTTCTAATCCAAAAGACCAAAGCCTTATGATAACTTAATATAGCCAAATAAATATAAGTATACACACCCCCATCATTTTTAATTTTCCAAAGGTATGACATTTAATTAGCAGAATTCAAACCTGGCTTTATATCGTAAAGGACGCCATCTGTATGTTTGTTACTTTGCTAGTTCGCAAGATTTAATTTTCAGTGTTTTCTTTACTAGTTAATTAGCTCACTGCAGCTAGTCTATCTGAGGACTTGTGCATTCCTACTGAAGGTGCTGCATGACCATTGGTGACCCCTTTATAATTTATCATATAAAGAGAAGAAAGAATGTAGAGCACTGAGAATGTACGGCTAAGCAAACACAGATGCACTACACTTTTTTAAGCGTTCTTCGCCTAACTATCTTTACAATCACTGTAAATGTATGAAAACATGGTTAAACTGGTCAAATTCCTAGTCAAGTCAACCAAAGAACTACACACAGCCTATGATTAATAATCCACATATAATGAATTTGTCAAAACGAAATACTTGCAGTTGACTTTTTTATGTTCACAAGGATCAAAAAGAAACATTTGCTTATGATGTTTCCAAGAACCAGCAGGCTGCCTTTCCAAGAACCAGCAATAATGATGATCACAACAGCTTCAGTCCAACACACTCCAGTCTGCAAACTATGTTCATCATCTAACCACCTGTTTTGTAACAGATTCAAAAAGAAACCAAGCAGAACAACCTGTTCTTAATTCACTCTCGTTTCTATGTGGTGACGCTTTAAAGGTACACGATTAAATCAGGGATGTTCTCGCTAGGGAGAGTGTGAACACACTGCATGCCTAATAGTACAAGAAAACAATTTACATATTGCTCTATGGCATATTACTCTAGGGGTCTTTCTGTTGTTCTTTACGCAAGTGAAGGCTCCAAACCTTCTTTCAAGCTTTAGCGTCAAAACACCACCACCTGTCATTGCTTTGTCTATTAAAACTGTAATAGATAGAAGATTAGTTTTGTCTTGATGAGGGAATAGATGGCACTTCAGTTTATGGAGCAGCATGTGTGTGGGGGGGTTATTATCATAAACTTTGTTTACACATTTAGTCTCTGTTTACTATATCTGTTTCAGACTACACCACAAAGTCTCATATATTTGATATGAATTTGATATTGTGTGTGAGTGTGTGAACCTGAGCAGTTTCAGTGGAATGTTTCTTGTTTGTTAAGCCACACAGGGACCAAATATGAATAATTCAAGCAGAACGAAACCATTTAAATTAAGGCCTGAACCAGTAAGGAAACACGTGCAGATGATACCAGATGATCAGGCAGTGATCAGTATACTGACCACCAAAATAAATTTGTCCAGTCTTTTAACTATTAATGTCCAGTCTTTTAACTTTTAACTGAATGGCCGCAGTGTTTATAAAGAGTCCATGTTTTACATTTTCCTTCTGTTTCATTTTTTTTCAAGACATTAGTGTGAGATTATGTGACAAAAACATCATTCATCCTAAATTACACAGGTCAAAATCATCAGACATAAGTTTAGGTGGGTTTTGCAGTGTTTTTCATGCTGATTTCAAATCTGTGTTTAGTTTTTCCCGCACGTACAGTTTTTGTGATGAAGCTAGTTATATATTGCATGATAGTTGGTACAATTAGTATATAATCATCATATGATAAGTGTTTTTGAAGAAACAGTGGTATCTGACTGACACTGATCATTATATCTATGCCTATCTGACTTCCCACTGAAAATATTTAAACAGTTACTTGATTGGTGCCTGAGGTTTAATAAAAAACGCATGCAAGTCAACTGCAAATCTAACTCATTACTCATTACTGAATTACTCATAATTCAAAACGTTGATGTGACTGAAAAGAAAACTGAAAGCAGATCTGAAATCAGGTTCAGAAAAGTGTGCTGTGGTTTCTGATGATTACAAAAAAAAATTTTGATCTGTGTTATTCTTCAAGACCATTTTCCAACCTCTGTTTGTCTTTTAGAATTGCTTTTGTTACTGTGTCTTTAAGAATGACATATGTAAATGATTTTGTTTCTGATTGGCCGCAGCTAATACAGAGGCCAGGACAGGGCTGAAGCATTCCTGAGCATGAATGGGAGCATGAACTTCACCATGAATGGCAGTGGAATAGGATTTGACTAATTTTTTTAAAGAAAACTGGAAAAAAACAAGAATGACCAATACTGTGTTATAAATATTGTAATACGTACACTGTCAACTAATCACTGTTTACTGAGAAGGTAAGTTTTTTCCTAGTTTTCCTCCCTAATTTAGTCATGTCCAGTTCCGTCCACTAGCTAGGACACCTCCAATCATACAAAACTACCAACACTGTGAGGGTGAAGGCTAGCATGAGCTTTCTGAGAGTCACATGAAGCTAAAAATACTATGTTATTGGACAGCTTAACAAGTTTGGAGGAGACCGCTAACTACCAGTTTGTTTACAGTTCTGCTGGCTAACATTGCCACTGGGTGATGGGGGAGATGGTTAGCAATCCTATCCAACCAATGAGAGCAAAGCCAGTTGTGCTCTCTTGGACTCCCAGCAATGTACAACAGTTGCATCACCAGGGATGAAATTCATGATAGGACCTTTCCTGACAGAGCCAAAGCTTAGACAGCATCACTTGGAGCTCAATATTTTATGTTTAATTGACTTTCTCCAGAAAACTGCAGATGATAGCAAGGTCCCATTATAATATTGTCATGTGGTAAATCACTGCCTTTAAAGCAGGAGCATGGGGTTTGATTCTTACCCTCACTGTACCAATAAGGGTCCTTGGGCAGGACTTCTATTCACTTACAACTGTGATACACGAAAACTGTAAGTTGCTTTAGATAAAAGCATTTGCCGAATGATGGAAATGCAGTGTGAGCATCCATTCACTTCATGCAGCTGGTGGCCTGATGGTTAGAGAGTTGCCCCTTTGATTGGATGGTTGTGGGTTCGAATACCAGGATTGCCAACGGCACCACTGAGACACCCTTAAGCACACACTGCTCCCCGGGTGCGGTGATGCTGGCTGCACACTGCTGTAATTCGATTAAATTCAGAAAATTAAGCCACTTTACTTAATAAAACAAATCCATAATGCATGCAAACCAGACTAAGTATAGTTGATGTCATTTTAGTGCCAGGATGAAATACTAAAATTAAAAACACATCTTAGTGTGTGAGCGTGTATGTCAGTGCCACTCATTCTAATTAACAACGGTCTCCTATCTTATCCCAAAGGCCAATATATGCAAACACAAATCATCACTTTATAAAAGTGTCTAATAAATCTACTTCATCAGAAGATAAGAGGGGCTAACTGACCCTTGCACTGGTCCTTTCCAGAGAAATAGCAATATCTATCTTTGATTTTCAGGTTGTTAACGGAACAGGCAGTTTTTACTAGCTTTGATAAATGTACTATGAATTCCAGCAAATATAAAAATGTTGTCGTCAAGGGATCCTAACGTTTAGATATAAGGTTCTATATCTGAAGCAGTGTTGAGGCAGCCTGAACAGATTCTGTAAGCTTCCTTTGGTTTTTGTGTGTAAACTCAGCACAGCATGTGTTGATGAGGATTCCAGTGACTCATCACTGACATTAAAGTAGATGGTCTCTGATAAAAAATTTGTTTCTCATGAAGTTGCTTCAAAGTAGCATGGTACTTTGAACTAGCTGACAGTTACTTCAAAGCAGCTTCGGTGCAGCAATTTTTCTTTAGAAACGCAGGAAACAAAAGTTAAAGAGATTTTCAGCACTTGCCCATAATAAGTATGCCCAGACTGTCATAACAAAACTATATTGCTTCTTCAAACTATACCCAGCAAGGCCCACTGTTTAGACCTATGGGTTTTTCCATTTGATTAAGTGGGGTAAAACATTTTTAAATAAAAGTTCACATAGAAGTTATAAGGAGTGTTTCAGGCACGATGGCTTTTCAAACGAGGCACAATACAAGGCAGTCGATAAGAACAGAAGTTGCTAGGAGACATCTGTCTTAAAGACACGGTAGCAAAAACCTATTAAGGTTAAAGGGATAAAGAGAGGCAGGTTATTGCGGAGTAGCGACTCCTTTTTATTCAGGCTCTACATAGCTTACCTTGTCATTTAAGTCCATGGCTTTGATCAGATGGATTAAATCTTTATTCTTGAATGGATAATGTGATTATTACTGAAAAGGGCTTGCCATTACAATAACACCAGTAATAGCATTATACGAGCACCACTAATAGTACTGCATTGGCTAATAGTCAGAAGCAAACACAGCCATCATATCCAGTTTTCCCAGTGGCTATTATTATGCATGTAAAAGGTAAACAAACCTGATGTGACATTTTCCAAGTTCGCCAGACAGTCATTTTGCTCCGTCTCAAGGTCTCTCACGATTTCACACATCTGGGCCGATAACATCTGGTTAAGCAGATAAGGGCCAAAGTTAGTTTTTTTTGCCTTCAGTGGACTGTTTCTATCATTCACTGACATTCACACAAAAGGTCACAGACAACACCACTGTAAGTGACTGAGAGCAAGAATTCCCTGCTAAATACAGAGAAAAAAAATTACGAGTTGGAAGCATAGGAACTGTCACAATTATTGCTTCCAACTGGAGTGAACGAGCTGGGCATAAAATGCGGCTTTTGTTGGGCGCGTTTATAATAGGGAACCATGAGGGCTGGGATTTGAGGCTGTCATAAGAAGTAGCCAAATGTGCCATTATTTATCCCTGTAACACAGTGGCCCAGTCTCAGATCGCATTCATATCAGACCCCTGTCCTATTTGTATAGTGTTTCTGTCATTAACTTCATACCTTCCACAGTAGATCTGCGTCTTGCATAACTGTTCCTTATGGAAAACTTGAGGTGCACACAACAAAAACACATCACAAAAAACTTTGTCAGCACGTTATAGACCTCAAGCAATCTAAAGATAGCAAAATACCACCGTAGTCCTGGTTTTCAACCATGAAAACAATAAATAACACTAGATACAAATAAGACAATAGTCGGGTGGTTTGTCCTGTTAATATATACAGACTTTGCTAAAGATCATAATCAGAAATACGCACTACAGAAAAAAAGCTTACAAGACTGCGGCCTTAACTTTTAATTCTAAAAGTTTTGCACACACTCATCCATACAGGTTTTTGTGTTAATTTAACACACAGTTTATCCGTTTTTCAACATGAGTTCTTTAAACTGATTTTGAATCAGCGCTTCAATTGTATTAGCAGGCTATGCTACATTGGCTTGCTTTCGATAGGAGGAAATGTGGCCAATTGTTTCATAAGTAATGTAGCAACAGTCATTCAAATGATGAAGGCTGTTTTCTTCAGTGCTCCCAACTGGTATTTTTCACCTGTCTTAATTGGCTAATCTGGGTTGGAAGAGTTGGAAGTCCTCAGGCCACAGCAAAGACGTCGTACCAAGATTAAATTTTTTTCTCATTTTTGAGTGACTTATCCTAACCAGTGCTCAAAGAGTGACAGGCAAAGGACAGGTGGCCAGTACATCAAAGGGCAGGGCAATAAATGTGATTTATAAACTTTATTTTTTTGCACCAAAAAAAATAGTTGTAAGACATATTTGTAAATGTACAGGAAAAATCTGAGGTGTTCTTATGACAATGTAGAACATCAATTATACAGCCATGAACCTCCTGTTTTATTGAAATTCCCATTTTATTACTCCTCAAAGAGCGTGGAGGAGTCTTTTGACATTTCTGTATTAAAACCACCAGACATCTGTGCATTGCTCGAACACCTACTAACGACACGTGACGGCAAAATTCATAACTCATAACTCATCTCTCCCACCACCCTCCTTCTGTGGCTGGCTCCAATTTCCCTCAAGGCATAATCTTCATTATTAGAGAGTGTGCTCCCTTAGATTCCTCCACAGAGCTCCAGAGGACAGTGAGATTTATGGCAGTTACTCTGGCAGATGAAGGTGCTCAGTGGTGGCATAAATCTTTACTCCAGCAGCGATCGTTAGCTTCAAACAAGACCCATATGGTTGTAGAGTGGTTCTCCTACTGGTCCTAACCTTTGACATGAGGTTGGAAAGTCATGCTAGAAGTTCTATTTACAGCCTATAACAGTGATATCTTAATTATTCCATTTTCATTCCATTTAGATTATTCTGATTTGTGTAAGACATACACCTGTGATCACTTGAGAAAAGAGGAGAAGCCCATTCAGTAATAAGTATTAAATGGTTGAAACATCCTTCAAGGGATGCATGCCTTTATTGTTACAAGCTATAGGAACTATAAAAAATGCCTCATGCGTCACAGCTTTTTCAATAAGAAAAAAAAGGCTGTGATCAAGGACACTACTGGCTTTGGACTTAACCAACCAACAATAAAGGATGGTTGCCATGGCGTCACAACCAGAAAAGAATATCAATTAAATTAAGCATGGCTTGAGACAACGGTGGAACAATGTATGTGGATATGGAGGAATCTCTCCATGGCAACACCCCAGCAACAGCACTCAGCAATGTCAGACACATGCAGTCAATCGAAAGGTGCTTTTGAAATCTCCAGAACAGGCAATTATGGTATTGACCAAAGACAGGAGATGCTTAAACTGGTGATAAACTGGACAATGCAATGTCAAAACAAAAAAGTAAAAGTAATATCCAAGTGTACAATTACAGGATGTAGACATTCACATGGAGAATGTCAAATTAACGCTGTTGGGTTCAGAAGATAAGACCTACAGTGCAAAAAAAACATGTTTTACACCTATGGTGTTGAATTAATGGCTTCGGGACGAAATAACACATATAGTGTTCCAACCGAATCTACATTGTTGGATTAAAATGGTTTTATTCAACACCTTGAATTGACCTACAGTACTGAACTGCTGATTGTATTGTAAGACCATAACTACTGAATCAGTACCTAATGGACATTTGAGGTAATACATTAAAGCTGAATTAATCAGAGTTAAATGAACACATTAAGGATAAATAAACACTTTAACAACTAAATCACCATTTAAAATGTTGAATTAACACCTGTTTTATTAATACCTACATAGCTGAATGTGCAAATTGTATGGGTTGACACCTACAGAGATAAAGCAGGCTAATTGAATTAATACCCACATGCCTGAATGTTTTAATGTTTTAATTTAATGTATTGAATGTACATATTAAGATTTAAATTAACACCTTAAGCTTCGAATTAATACTTCAAGAGTATAACTTATACCAATGGAATCAATGCCTTAAATATGGATTTAACACCTACAGGTTGGAATGGGCTGCTTTACCCACTGCCTGTGATGAAGGGACACTTTCTGGGTTGAATTAATGCCAAAAGATTTGAATGAAAACTTAAAAGACCACCATAAGGATTTATTTAACATTTAGATTTTTTTGCTTTGACGCCTTTAGCTTTGAATGAACACTTTTCTGAATTGATTTAATGCCTTAAGGTTTGAACTGACAGCAAGAAAGTTGAGTGAACACCTTTAGATGTGAATTAACACTTCAGGTTTTAATTTCTTAAGGCTGGACACAAACACATACCATAAGTATTGATTTAACATTAGGATTTTGCTGGATGAGCATTTCACATAATCGGATTTCATTTAGTATTTAGAAATGTTTCCACAAAATAAAGCTTTTTTAAGTTAATAAAGTATAAGAGAAATAAATACATAACAGAACTGATCTGACTTGTTGAATAACAGATGTTATGGAAGTTACAATCGCAAGAACCACTGACAGTAAATCCCCAGTGCCAAAAGACCACTTCCATTATTTAATTTGTTGACAGCTGGACTTGAAATCATGCTGTGGGTTTTAATTCAACTGCATGCATTCTTAATGCCTGGAGACTAGGATCTAATGTAACTTGTTTGGAATCTACTCTCCCGTCTCTTCTAACTGTGGATGTAAACATTCACCAATCATGAAGACTTTTTGCTCCCTTATGAAATACCTTAACTTTTAAAATCTACACTATAAAACCTCTAGCCAGAATAAATCATTACATTTCTTTATATAAGACTCTGATTAAACCAACTCCTTGGTTTGGAACACTAAATTGATATTAAGCTGGAACTTAGAGGCTTCATTTTTTAACAGTTAAAGCAGACATTCATTTGTGTAATTAACTGATTAATAAGTAATCATAAACAATAATAAGTAATAATAATAAATTAATAAATAACTAATATCAGTACTAAGCAGTACATTGCATGTCCAAAAGCATACAGACACTATAATTTATAATTACATAAAATCAGCTACTGATTCAATCAATGACGTTCCAATATGTCCAAAAGTATACAGAAGTTCTATATAATTACACAATTCAGCCACTGGTGCAAACAAAGCTTTCTTGGACACAAACTCATGCAATTACAAACTACAGCTCGGGGTGATCTTTAGATTTGGGGTTTGAGGAGTGTGTAGTGTGTTAGAGGTCCAGTATCACCCAGTATCATTAATGCACTAGTGGCTGCATACAGTCGAATCCTCACTGCAGTGTTCCAACATGTAGCCTTGCTAGAGGAGTAGAGACTGTCACTGCAGCAGAGGGGGCTTCCTCTCAAAACCAGCGATTTCAGAACTTTTAGACACAAACTAATGCAGTTAAGTGTAAAACAAGCCTCTTTACCACTTCTTTGATTAATAGACCCTCCTTATACACATACACCTACACACTCACCGGTCCGCGAGAACATGTCAAAGCCAGAATGAAGATCCTTCTGATCACGTCCATGTCTTTCCCTGCTGCTTCTCAGCTTCGCAACGGACGGACAGAATCTGTCTCTCTTCCACTTCTCTATTTTTTCTCCTGCTGTTTCAAAATATCCTGACACGATGTAACAGGACGATGGAACTTTACTGCGCGAACTGACAGCGCGCGTGCGCACGAGAGTAGTCGCTCCGAAGTTCTGCCTCTGTTGGGAGGAGGGGGCGGGCAAAAGGGTATTTCCCAAAGCGAGATTTCTCTCATAACCTAAGCCCAAAGGGACGACTGTCCAACAGAAGTAGCGCCAGGCAACATTTCTACGGGACAGTCCCTCACCTTAAAGCAATCCACTGTGAAACATCCAGGACCCCCCACCCATCCACCCACCCTCTCCACGCCTTGGAAGCTCGTCGAGATTGCAGGCAGCAGCTGCCAGTCTGATGGAGAAGGTAAACAGGTGAGTGGCAGCGGGGAGGTGTGAGGGGCGTGGTCTCCTCGATGGCACCTTATAATGTCCTATTCAATAGGCAGCACGTTTGAATCCAGTCCAGAACTGTTGCTGGAAAACACTGGGCGTGTCTCAGATCCATGTAGAGAAACTTACCCTACAACTCACTGGACCCCTAATGGTGTCTCAGTAAGCAGGTATAAACCTGGGTTGGGGGATTGGGACAGGGCTTCTTATACCCTATACAGTAGGGGTGTAATGGTACAGAAAGAAACTTTAGTTTCTTTTTTACAAAAATAAGTCACAAGAATATTTTCACATTTTCATCTACCATTACCGTCATAATTCACTGGGAACCCAAAATAATCCCACATGCTCGATTTAAAAGACGCAGGCCGGTCTTCCAGCTCATCTGTGCCGTTTTCTGTAGCCATGTTATGAGCACTTTCATGAGATGTGAATCAGCTTGAAGCTAAACTTTTTTAAGGGGACATATTATGTAAAACTCACTTTAGTTATAGTAGGTCTATGGGCTATACAAAACATGTTCATGAAGTTATTTGCACAAAATCACTCTCAAATAAAGAGATATCATCAGGTTTATTCTTCAATTTGGGTCCCTTTTAAAATGAGCAGTTTAGACAGAGGGCCCAGTGTGATGTCCCACTGGGCCAATTTGCATAGAACCGCCCCTCATCTGTCAAGACCCACTAGATTAGTTGAAGATTCGCCATTTTGTCTGCTAGTTTTACGAGCTTAGCGAGAGCTACAGCTACAGGCAGAGGCAGCTCACTCATGAAGTGTTGTGTTGTTTCTGCAAAGAACAGCACAAATCCCTCCACTTTCTCCCAGACAAAGAAAACAGAAGGACTGCGTGGCTCCATTTCATTTTTGATGGCCATGTCCCAGCAACAATCGGTTTTGTTCCACCTTAAAAAGTTCCACCTTGAGTATTTAAGGTGGAACGGAAAATTCAAATAAGGAGCTGTGAATAAGGAGCTAACTTCAACATCGTGGGGGATCTGTACACTGTCCGTGACAAGTCAGCAGATGAGGGAGATATAATGACTTTTGTGTTTCTATGGCAGTTAAGTTTCGTTTCGTTATGAGTAGCGTAAGGGGTGGGTGGAGCATGCGATGGTGGGGCATGGCCAGCTTCAGTTTATTTGCAGGAAAGGGTCAGAGCCTTGAAACGGCGTGTTTTGAACGGGACTGAAACTATGAAGAATAAACCTGATATCTCTTTATTTGAGAGTGATTTTGTTCAAAGAACTTCATGAACATGTTTTGTATAGCCCGTAGACCTATTATAACTTGTTTTTTTAAAAAAGTTTTGCATAATAAGTCCCATTTAAAGGTCGCTGTTTAATGTTTCCGTATGAAATTCAAACTTGTAAATTTAGTTCCGCATTACTTTAATCGCGTCTTCTCTGTTGTACCATGTATTCTCCGTACGACATCATGTACCGAACCCTGACCCATGTACCGTGATGGTTCGGAACGAATACATGTACCATTACAGCCCTACTATACAGGACTGTACACGATATACTACACAGTACCTGTAACACCCTCTACAGTACTGATGGTTTCTTACACCCTATACAGTACAGTACATGATATACAGTACGTCTTACACCCTATACAGTACTGTACACCCTATACAGTACTCCTTACACCCTGTACAGTACTGATGGCTTCTTACATCGTATGCAGTACTGTACACCCTATACAGTACCTCTTACACACTAAACAGTACATTTTATACCCTATAGAGTACTTCTTACATTTTGCAGTACTGTACACCATATACATTATATCTTATACCCTATACAGTACAGTATTGGCAGCTTTTTACACCCTATACAGTTCTGTACACCCTATACAGTACTTCTCACACCCTATACAGTACTGATGGCTTCTTACACCCTGTACAGTACTGTACATCCTATACAGTATCTCTTACACCCTATACAGTACTGATAGCTTCTTACACCTTATACAGTTTTTACACCCTATACAGTACTGTACATCCTACACAGTACTTCATACACCCTGTACAGCACTGATGGCTTCTTACACCCTATACATTTTTTACACCCTGTACAGTCAGGGTTTTTGATGACTCACACCCTCCTTCGAGAGCCAGCGCAGCCTGCCTGACTTTAAAAATATAAAATGAGTTCAGTTTGTCCAACAATTTTGTTGCAATGATACTTTGTCACTTTTTTTTACGCGCCCCACCTCCACTCACAAAATTACTCCTACCCACCCCATGGGTTATGGGTCAACCCATTTGAATGCATGAAATAATGTAACATAAATAACATCATACTCAATGACAAACACAGAATCATTTCAAATGTATAAATGTGTATTGATGTAACAGAAAAGTCAATTATTTTCTAGGGTGCACCAATGTAGGAATTATTTTAGTGCACATAAATGTTTGCATCCCCAAGGGAATCCCACAATGACACTTAAAATGGATGGGACAAACATATACCTGTACCAGTCTTGTAAAACTAAAACAGTGTGTCAAATCATACCTGTTAACAACAAAAAATTAATTTAAGGTGGACTGTCAGTCATTCCAAATGTTTAAATGATGAAATGTTAAAAGTACTTGAGTTAGTGTAAAAATTCAAAATTTGTTGCAAACTTGAGATGTAAACAAACTCATTCAGATATGCATACAAACATATCAACTTTATTTTCTTTACCGTGGTGGTGAATGGAACCAGGGGTCACATCTGCAACAGAATTTGATTCACTACCCAAACCCACCAGTGAACCTATACAAGTTTTATATGTCATTTTGAAGATGGTTCAATTGTGCTTTGTCTGAAACAAATTGTATAAATATTCATACAACTAGCATAACATAATGTTATATGATATATTTCGATAGGGGAGATTTTATAGGTTTTACATTAAACTTTTCACAGGTCTGGTTCCATTTACCACTACTATTAAGAATTTAGCCTATGTGAGTTTCTCTTGAACTGAACTAAAAAAACTGCTCAGAATGACATTTTTAACAGTTAAATAAGCAGAAATTCAGCAAAATCAGTGGAGCTTCCTTTTAATTATGCTTACTACTTTTACAGTACCTACAATTGAAGGCCAGTAGTCAAAAATGACATCAAGGAAGTGCGCAAGAATGCACAAACACATATTGACAAAAACTCATAATACGGAAAAAGGAGGTCAACACGATTTATTCCAACTAGAGTGGTGTGTGCACAAATCGTCTTTGAACAACACCTACACACCTCAAATGACTTCCTTTCATCATCTTGCACCATGATTCACTTTGATTAGACTACATCCACGCTAGCTTTTACTGATGTAGATCTATTTAGCCAAACATGTTCCACAGGACATTCTAATTGTGTGGAAAAAAAAGATTTGTTTTATACCCCCTATTAGTCATTGATGAATATTCTGGCTAAACCTGAGCTCAGAAAGCTCAGGTGAGCGGACAGGTATAGGCCTCATGAATTAAACTATGAAACGCTGACATTTGTCAAGCTGAAAGGGAAACAGTATGTAAACCAACACACCAAAGCAAACATTTAATTCCAAAGGCCCCAGAGTCAGTCGTTACTGCTGTAACTGCAACTGTGGGTGGTTCCCTGTGTGAAAATGAACCGCACTTCCCTCTTTCGAACACCCAACATTTCGTGCTATCTTGGATCCACCTTTAAGTGCCCTGGTTTAGTGATAATGCTCTGCTGCTACTCCATGACTGATTTATTGCATGTAGTTTTAGTATTAGTAAGATATACAGAGTGGTTGTCACAGATAAGGTTTGAGTATGATGTAAGACAAGAGCACTTCAGAGTACTTAAAGACACTTTATTGC
Organism: Brachyalestes nurse; assembly: GCA_037974405.1. Classification (NCBI taxonomy): domain Eukaryota; kingdom Metazoa; phylum Chordata; class Actinopteri; order Characiformes; family Alestidae; genus Brachyalestes; species Brachyalestes nurse. Next base: position 27,320,906 of record JBBPCY010000039.1, read on the forward strand.
AAATACATTGTCATTGGAGAACTTGAATTTAATGAGGTATATATATATATATATATATAATGAACATGTGAGAAGGGTCTTTAGATATTTTGACGCAGTGGAAACCTACTTTCCTGCAGAGTACAGTTCCAACCTGCATCGACATATGTTGCCCCCTCTTACCTAAACACTAAAGTATCAGATCCAGCTGATCAAGATCTTCTGAAGACCTCTAATTTGGCATAGCAGATCATGGTTAGAACAGAGCTACAGATCACTTAGATTAGATATTCAACCCAAACTGTATTGTTTGCTGCATCTGAAGTGTAGGCTTGATTACCGTGGACAATCATTTCAACACGTGTCTGTTTACTTATGATAAAACCCACTGGGCAGTTGCTGAAATCTAACTGGAAATTTGCAGCAGAGAATTTCTTGAATTCTTTAGTTTTCATAAATTAAGCTGTAGGATCATACAGTTCAAATCAATCAAGTCACATCAAATCAAGTAGGTTTATTGTCATTTCAACCATATGCATACAGTACACAGTGAAATGAAACATCGTGCCTCCAGGACCATAGTGCAACACAAAAACTAAAACAGAAACACCACAAGCTACAGTACTAGTCTTAATCAGTATCATGATAGATACTGTGCTATAGCAGCACAGAGTTACATATGCAAAGATGCAGAACAGAGGTATACAACAATAAAAATGATTGTACAAATATAGCAGCAGCAGGACAGAGAATGTGCAGTATAATGAATATATTTTTACAGAGACAATTAAAGTCTGAGATGTTTGAGTTTAAGACAGAAATCATGTATATGCAGTGTGTATGCATTGTGTTAGTAGGAGGAGAATGATACAATATTATTTATTTATTTATCGAGGAAAATGATACAATATTACAGACCTGTGAGTGGAAAAATTATGTGAACCTCTAGGATTAGCAGTTCATTTGAAGGTGAAATTAGGTGAGTCAGGTGTTTTCAATTAGATGTTTTATTTGTGAAAGTGTATCTTGACACAAACAGAGGTTTCTGAAGATCTAAGAAAAAGAGTTTTTCACACTCATCAGAAAGGAAAGTGTAAAAATCTCTCTCTCTCTAGAATTTGGACTCCATCAAGCCACGGTGTACAAAGGGAGACTAGATGATTATTAACCTCCCCAGGAGTGGTTGACCTACAAAGACCTCCAAGAGCAAAATGTGTAATGGTTTGTGAGGTCACAAAGGAACCCAGTGTAACTTTTAAGCAACTAAAGTCTCTCTCACATTGGCTAATGTTAATGTTCATGAGTCCACCATTAGGAGAACACATGGGTGACATGAAAATGTTTGGCATTAGCCTTGCCAAAAAGAACACTATGGCTAAAGAGGCAGGTAGTTGAGCTACCAAAGCCATCCCATCTGCACTGTTTCCTCAATAAGTAATGTCAAACTGCAATATATCTGTCATTTATTTAACTAGTCTTTCTTTATCTACTTTTAGAACTTCTACTTGATTACGTTTTCAGTCACATTTATGGGAAAAAATAGACAATTCTAATACTTTACAAACTTTCAAGCACCACCATACATTGTTAGAGTGTAACTGTTATAGTGCTGAATTTGCATTATATAGTCACATATTTGTAATATTTTATGCAATTAAGCAACTGCCCAAAAACATCTACGTCAACAGGCTTAAGTATTGCAAAATGCATTGAAGTGACTGTTTGTGGTAACTGATGGCATGATACGGACTAGAGTATTCCTCCAGTTGTTGGCTCTGCCTTTCTTGTCATGATGCATAGCAAAGTAATATATCATTAAATCTAATGCAAATATTATTATTGTAAAGATAAGAAAGAAGTGATGAAAGTGGATAGACCACATGCTGCCCCATGTATATGCAATGAAGTACAGATTTGCATGTCTATACCAAAGGGGGAATTTCTTTGCATTGAAAATCAACCTGCACTGACAATACAGAGAACATCAATCAGTATGACTCATACCTGTGTCACCACAGCCCTGTGGAAATCATGCTTGCATTAATACATTAAACCAGCACTCCATGTATGAATTGTCAGTAATCTGCTACTGATATGTATATTGCTAGGAAGACTTTGGCATCATTCATTGTGCCCTTTCACTGGAAACGTACATGTTTATGCATCTTAGAAGATTTATATGCACTATACCAGTGGTTCCCAAACTGTGGTACACATACCCCCAACATAAGAGTGAGGGTAGATCACAAAATTCTGTTTTGATTTCATTCAGTTTATTGTGTCCTGTTCTCAGCTTTATAAGGTATGAGAATGTGATTTCATGGCAAAGGGGCTTATGAATTGTTTTAGTAAATCTCAAGTGGTTCTGAATAAATCAATATTCCTTTCCGAGTTCCTTGTTTCTTGCCTAATCTGTAGCCCAATGTAAAGTCCTAGCATGTACTGACTAGCATGCAGCAGGGAGATCAGATACAATCAAAGAAAGCTGAGAAAGGAAGTTTCAGTCAAGCTGATAAACCTGAAGCTGAAGGTCATTTTATATCGTTCTCATTCAAATTTGATGGAATAAAACTTTCAGCGTCCTTTAATGAATTTAGCATGTTCTTGAATAAGCTGACTGCTATAAACATTATGCCCAAAGAGGTAGGTAGTTGAGCTACCAAAGCCACCCCATCTGCACTGTTTCCTCAATAAGTACTGCAATATTTGTGGCCTTTAATTTAGTAAAGCACAGTTAAAATTATAATCAGTTCACTGCTTGCTACTTGCAGTTTATTACTTACAGTAGCAGTGTTAGTTAAAAGTCTTCCTGCAGCAAAATAATGTGAGTGAAATAGAACACCGGTTAAATGAAATGTCAATTTGTAAACTGCACTTAGGCTTCAGTTGACTTGACAATCCTAAATTAAATGAAAGGGATGGACACTTATGACATGTAATAGCTAGATAAGAAGTCTGGGAATGAATAAAGGGGTAGCATATCCATTAAGAGATGGGAGGAGGTACCAAAGGCATTACTCCTTTCCCTGTGTTTAAGAGGATTCACACCATCAATAAGGCTCTTATCATCAGTTTTTATCCATTTAATGTGGTAGCCCAAGCAGCCCGCTGGCCAGAATGAGGCTGAGGAGAGCTTGGCCTTGCACATGTTTCTAGTCATGTTCTCCATGGCCATGGTATAGGTGACGAAACCTAGCACACAGATGATGGCTAACACTGCAGGCATAAGCATGAAAACTCTTCGCTGTTGTGTTATTTCAGAAATAGATTGGTTAACATGTCCTCCTGCCATATTAATTCTGTTTATTTAACATTTTTAAAAATTGTAAGGACTTTTTTTGTAAGATCACTTTTTGTTATTCAAGGAGCTTGAGCAGTATTTTCAGCTCACCATGAATGTGGTTATGAAACTGCAGATCCTTCAGGTTCAAGACAATCATGAGTTTTTGGTTTATAATATTTTTTTAAATCATAATACAAATGGGTTGTTGAACACTGGTTTATTCTAATATATTGTATTTTCTTACATATGTTTACATTTTATAACTACCTGCTTTATGTGCCTAAAAACATCCCTTAATTTGGATAAACAAAGACTGTCAGGCCATATTGCTTTCATACATCAGCTCCTTGATTAGGGAATGTCAAAACACTTCTAATGTTTTTAGGGGTATTTTTGATGCAGTACACCTAAGTAGGGGGTCAATTATCTGTAAAAATCATGCATATGTTTTGTTTAATTTCCAACACAGTTCAATTCCTATGGATTGGTGGATGCTGAATAACATCGACCTGTGAGCCTTTTAATGAAAAACACAGATAATTTTCTTTAAAATTAGTTTTCTCTTGGTCGAACATAACATATGAGAGTCAAGAACACATCAAAGTACATATGTACATTCATTTCTAACACGACCTTTGGCTGTTTACTCCTGTCAAAGGGTCCAAGGGCATTCTTGTTTGCAAAACACCCCCTCAGCTTTAGTCAATAATCAATAATATTCATTTAAATTCTTCCAATATGAAATCCCTCAGAAGCCCCTCTGAATTCTGTTTTATTGAGGTCTCTAATAAAATGTGTGTTCTGTAGTCTGTCTTTGTCAGTTTGTTCTCCTGATTTTACTGCTGATGTTGGCTCCATCAAGAGACCAGGCCAAAAAGTGAAATATATTAATTGTCACTTATGTAGCAAAAGTTTGTTGATTTAAAATTTGTGATTTAAAAACATCTAGTGATGTTATGTGATGTAGCCAGTAACAAAATTTGGGCACAAGTGATCAGCAGAGTGCCTTGGAAACGCATGATGGACACAGGTGTAAATGGTGATTTGTCTTGGCTGTCCTCTCAGGATACCAGGAGCATTTTACAACAGCTGGCAAGCTAGCAATGGTTTACACTGAATTTTAATGTAACACTTCTTAACACAGCTTGACAATAAATTCTTCAGTAATTCTTTAACTAACTGTATATTAACAGAGGAGCCTGGTAACCTGTTAGCTATTTACCAAGTTGGTCAGCCAATAATTCATGTACACACAGTCTGGGTTTGGAAATCCCCCCTCCCCCCAAATAAAAGTGTAGGACATTACTCATAATTGCATTTTAAGGTTTTTGGAACAAAATATGGTATTTCAGTTTTTTCCCTTTTTGATAGATGCAATATTTAAGGAGATAATACTACCCCTCTTTACTTTTTTCAGGAAGATTAGCTTCTGTTGAAGCTGCATCTCATGCTGTATACGTTCTTCACCCTGCTGCTCAATACATGTACCACTAATGAGCAACTTCATCTGACACCTACTGATTATTGTTGCTAGGTGTGAGGGAGCAAGCTCCCAAACCATCACAAGATCTGTGATCTCTGATGAAAGATTCTTTGAAGCAGATTGTTTCCAGTGGCTGTCCTTTAGTTGTGTCAAGAAGCAATTGCTTTCTTTTGTGTACATTGATCTTGAAAGGTATTGTCCTTTGCTCGTAATTGCTTGTTAATTTCAGTTTTCCTTCCATGGTCAGGTATAGGATTTTTTCCAGTCAGTGATTACAGTCTTCACTATCAGAAAGACCCTTATGGCATTAATAAATAACTCTTAATAAAAATAATAATGATATAATACTGCTTTATCACTCTACTATTTGTAGGTGTCAGGTCTGTGTCAGCGGCCAATGAAGGCCGCTGTTTTCAGTTTGGTTTTAAGGACTTTTATTTTGAATGCATGTTTGTTGTGTCTTATGCCACTGTGTCAGCTGTCTTGTGTTTTAGTTTAAGTGATTGGGGTTTGTGATTGGTTTGTGTCTGTGTGTGTTTAGTATTTAAGTTCTTTGAGTTCAGATGTTCTTGGCTGGTCAAACCTCACGATACCCTCTTGTTCCCTTATCCTTCTGTGTTTCCTTGTTTTGAGTTAAGGCCCACGAGCCTTCTTTTGTTTTGTTAATATTCCCCTGCACTGAGTCAGTGTCATTTTATAATAAACCACCATCTTATGGAACTTGCACTTGTGCCTCGCCTCTCTTCCCCGAGCACCAGATGTGACAGTAGGCTTGTGTTTTTGTTTCTAATTATTACCCCGCCCACATGAGTCACATCCAGTCAATGAAAACCAATGCTGTGATGTCCCACTCTTCCTAAACTCGCCTTATAAATAAGAACTTTTATTATTATCACTATAAATAATCTACAACAAAAGCTGCTGTCCCTTCAGGACAATAATCAACAAATTTTCCTTATTAGTGGATGACATTCCCAGAGAGGTCGTTATAATTCTACCATTGCAGATATTCTCTGAAAGTCAATGGAGCTATATGAGCGTAGATGTAGAGTATATTACTCTCACCACTGATTACGTCTCTGGGTGGATCTTGAACAATCACTTGATGTGCCATTAGACTCAGTGGTTTGTCAGTCTAGTTGAGAGCCACCCTGAATGGATTCTAGGGAAAAGGAGAGGCCCGTATAGTGGGAAACTGATTTTTTTTTGTGATATATATATATATATGACATTTGAAATATGAAATGACATTTACCTTCCAATCCATACAGAATTAAACAACTAATATGATCATATTGAACATATGATCACCTACTCAGACTATAGGCACTCAGTCTGCCCATTCATATTGGAATGGCTTACACTGTCTCCAGACCTCTTTGAATAGAGCTTTATGATTAGAGCTTAAACGTTCTATGCAGCAAAATGAATTGTGAATATTTCTGACTCTATTGGAAGGAAAAGTGGGAAAATTCTATGCTTTCAGCCAAAGAGGGTACTGACTGAAAGACTACCAATGTCATATACGGAGCAATAAACAATAGTGGTGCATTCAAATGTGCAGAAATATGCCATATTTAAGCTCTGTCTTTTTTTAGCATGGGTGGGGTTCCTTTCTTTTCACTTCAGAAAGAAACAAAATATATCATTTGAATAGGGGTGCCCAACCTTTTGCATGCAAATGTGTTTTATCTGTCTCACTTCTACCAGACACAGCATAAACATCCGCTTAAAAGGGAAGAACACAGCATGAACTTTAGATCAGAAGCAAAGCAACACTAAACAGTGGCAAAGTGCAAGGTAGCTATTTATGTACAAAATACACTGGGCTGAGCTGTACTGTGTTAAAGTAAATGAGTAGTTCACGACACACTTGATCTTTTAAATGTGAAGTTCATTTCGACAGGGATTGGGGGGAAAAAAGGTCAAAAATACTATGGTATATTTGATATGAGCTCTTAGTATAAGCAGTACAGATGGCTTCTGTGGTAAAACACTGTAATTGTCTGAACATCCATATTTATTACATTAAACACAGATTTTTTAAATTCAGCTTTCAATTAATTCTTTAAAGTGTTACATAACAATAATTTGCTTTATAAATGACAAAAATGGGGCTTAATATAATGTTGATACATTCTAAGAACAAAAGATCATGCTTCTGCTAGATAATAGATGCTTCTCTGTCTATTCAAAATAAGTTTGCTTACTAAAAAAAAAGGGAAACAGGGTAGTGAATTATTTACAGTGTTGTAATATCCAGCCAGAGGATTTGAACATAGATCATTTTTGTGGGAACTTTTTCTTCCATGATTGCAACATAACATTGAACATCGGTTTGAAATATCACTGTGAATGTGAAGGCCTGTCAAAACATACCACTTAAACTTGACACCAAATTACACCTGATACAACTCCATGCTAAAAGAGCTTTAGTAAGGCTAAAGCCCATCTCTCTTTCTCACAAGCCACTAACAGTAGATTAAATGGCAAAATCCCCTTCAGGCAAACACCAAAATGTACCGAATCAGCCATCAGAATACAATCAATCAGGAATGCAAGGACGCAGAGTGAAAGAGCTTTTGTGTAGACAGATACGGCTAATTGAAAAGCAAGGTAACATGCTTAGGGCACTGATCAATTCTAAGAAGGCCAATAGCTTTTTAAGGCTTTGTCTAATCAGTTCTGTTTCAGTGCTGTAGGCTCACTTATCTGTCTAGAATGACCAAATAGTTTACACCACTGACCCTTCTGACCACGGTCAAACGAGCATTAGATCTTGTTATGTGTCCATTCAGACATTACCAAAAGGAAGGTTAGGCACAAAGCTTATGGCTTAGGGTTACACAGCCCTTTAATCAGGCCTAATAAGTAAACTAATTCTCTCAGAAAGCCCACAACACTTTGCAATTGGAGCCTGTGTGACATAAGGGTCATGAACTATCTCCTAGCTGAGGAGAGAAATCTTGAAAACCTCAAGTAGTCCTGGTTTAACAAATATTTGGGAACCTAATGTATGGTCATTAGGCTGTAGGTCTTTTGAGTTAAATCCTACTACGCATAAGCCTAAAACTAGTTCAGTACAGTGGTTGTTTCATCATTGCAAATGATGAAATGGAACACAGAACATTGGTTTTATCCCAAAACACACCAAAAAGAGACCAAAATAAGCCCAAAATAGATGGTCCAATCAGAAATCAGTCATTCATAAAATCCTTTCACCCAAAAATTAAATCAGACCAGACATATTTAATCTCTGTAGACACAGGTCTTGCACTGGAACTGTGAGGCTCATGTGGCTCAGTAAATGAAGCTCATGTTTATCAATTAGCATTGCATAACTGCATCGTAAACTTGCCTTGAATTGTTTATTTTTGTCAAGAAATCTTAAACAAACATGGTGTTTCTGACAATGTGACACATTATCTATAAAAACTGACCAAAGTACAACCAACATCATACACTGTCTGACACACTATATGGACACACCTGTTTTTCAGGGTTTGCTTTCAACACCATTCTTCCAACTTTGTGGGCACAGTTTGGGGAAGGACCTTTTCTTTTCCAGCATGACTGTGCCACAGTGCACAAAACAAGGTCTGTAAAGAAATGGTTGTATGAGTTCAGTGTGGAAGAACTTGACTGGCCCACACAGAGCCCTGACCTCAACCCCATCCAACACATTTGGGATGAACTAGAATGGAGATTGTGAGCCAGGCCTTCTAATTCAACATTAGTGCCTGACCTCATAAATGCTGTAAATAATGAATGGACACAAATTCCCACAGAAACCCCAAAATCTTGTAGAAACCAAAAACAGTGGAAGCTGTTAGAGCAGCAAAGGGGGGACCAACTCCATTTTAAAATCTAACTATTTGAACGCAAAGTCATTGTTGGTGGAATGGCCAGGTGTCCCAATACTTTTGTCTATATAGTATACCACAACTTACCGGTCATAGATTTGAGGTTACTTGATTTGCACATTGATAAGCTGGTGGCTGTAAGCTAATAAACATGCTTTACATACTTAATGTTAGCAACATTAGCCTTGTAACTACTTTGCAAGACTAAAGAAACAAAAGACACCAGACATGTACTGGCAAACTTAAAACACCCAACCCCAATCACGTTCGGGGTTAAGTTTGAACTTTCGATCATCACTTTATGGATATTTACGGCTCTGATGCCAGTAGTTATTCCGTGCTCCCTCGGCTTTACCTGCCTGGCTGGCAGCTAGGGGTGATTTAGTGAAGAGCGATGCTGAGGGACGAGCCACAGCAGGACATTTTCCCAGGTGCTTCAGTCAACAAACAGCAGCTCTTCTGCAGCATTCGCACACTAAAAACCTCTTAGATCAACATCATGACAAGATTGCCTTGTCTGTACATGCAACAGGAGTCATGTCATCAGTCTTTTGTGTGTAGAAAGCACTGATAAAAATACTTCAGATACTACACAGGGCTACATTATAACTGATATACAGTATTTGTTTGTTTGTTTGTTTATCTATAGTATTTATATCCAACTGTCTTACTGACCAAAGCATTTTCAGAGTATTTTCTAGACAGTTTTATTTTCACTTTACACAATAGTTCATATTAAGTAATTTCTCATTCTAAATTTGAAGTTTAACATTTCTACCGATCATGTGCTTTTGTCCTATATTTTTACCTTTCTTCTTGTCTTTCCACATATAGTTTCCATTGCTGTCAACTTCCATAACTTATACCAACTAGCTAACTTCGCCTGTTTTCAGTAAAGTTAAGGTGTTCTGTGTTCCACTGTTGGTTGATCAAGTGTGGGGAAACGAAAGTGGCAATGATAAGGACTTCTATTACAGAGTTTATTTCATGATAATCCAATTTATTTTTCAATAATAATTTTCAATAGGCACAGCACACAGAACAATGTGGTAGCACTGTATGACTATAGTTTTACATGTCTGATCTATATGCATGGTAGCTCTATTCAGGAGAACAGTCTCAGCCTACAAACCATTTCTGGCCTATTTGTCTGGAGTAAAAAATAGAGGAACCACAGGAGCTGGTTACGAAACTCGAAATTCTCTAGTGGTTGCCTTTTGCTGATAAAGGAAGGAAACGTCTTCCAGATCGAGTGCATCAAGTCACAACCAAGAGCCTAAGAGCAGAAAACAGAAATCAAGCTGAATCACAAGTGTGGCTGATTTTTAATCCAGACCAGACTGCATTAGCTTTCTGACTGAAGCTTAAAGAGCTGAATAAGCAGGCATTCTTATTAGTCAAGACAAGTAGGTTTATTGTCATTTCAGCCATATGCACAGAACACAGTGAAAGGAAACCACATTCCATCAGGACCATGGAGCAACGCAAAGAACAAAAATAGAATACAGCAGGTCTACATAAGTGCAGACAGGACAAAAAGATACAGAGGGCAAATAGAAAGAGTGCGAGAAAAACACAAGAGCAACAAACCAACAGGACAAGACAACATTTGTGCAGTCAATTGCTACAGTACTAGTCTGAATGAATAGTATTATAACAAAAATATAACAAAAATATAGAATAGAGAAAGATAGCAATAAATAGTAATTGGACAAATAATAGAAGCAGCACGGTAGATACTTTGCAGTGTTTAATAAAAAATGTAAGGGTTTTACAGTGGCAGTTGGAGTGTAAGTTGTTTGTTTGAGGCAGAACAGATCAGTGTGTTTATGTAATGTGTTAGGAGGAGGAGGAAGTTCAGGTGAGAGGTGCACTTTTTCACAGCCAACCGTGCTGTACCTAAACTGTACTGCGATTACATGGAATGCTTTGACTTTCCAGTGTATCTCAGTCTGGTAAAGGAGTTTCTGACACATCAGCAGCTCAATTCTCTCCCCAAAGTGTATGGCCAGTTGTCTTAAAACCACATCCATGGAGTCAAACCAGCGGAAAGTTGTTTCTGTCGGAGCTGCTTTTGTTATTGTGGTCTTTTATTATTTTTAGCCATGCGATGTATGCCTAACCCATCTACCTTGTTAGCGATGTCCTAGTATACCTTTGCATTTCTCATAGCGTTAAAAATAAAATTTATCTTCAGCCCAAACAGATAGCTGTACTTGTACTTTGTCAGCTTCCCAGTTGCTAGTTTGAATATCCATTGTTGTTTGGGGGTTTTTTTGTACAGAGAGTATGAAAACAACGGGCTCTTTCCATGTTGTCATGGAAACATTTTGACCAATCAAAAAGTAGCGATGCAGTCAGCTTAGGTACAGGTCACTTTATTAATAAAAAACTTTTGTTTGTGACACGCCACAGTTCCTTGTGACAGTAGAAAAGTGCCATTTGTTTGTGTGTGTTTTGGTGATACAGTTCATGTTTCAGTCTGATGTCTTCAAGGAAGCATTAGCACAGCATTTAAGAGACGGCTGCTGATGCAGTAAGAATTATATATGCAGCTGGCTGCAGCAAGATCACTCTACCACAGTATCTAAAGTCAGCAGGCCCGCCTTTACTGTGAATTCACACTTAGCAAAGTGTTAGTGGTCTGTGTGCAGTTGAGTTCAAATGCATCTGCCCATCACAAAAAGGACAACAACAAGAGAGGTGCACTAACAGTAAGTCCGTCCACGGGTTAGTCATTTCAGCTGGTCTTCTGAAGTGGTTTTCAAAGGTACTGTATTTATGCTGCAGTTACGACAAAAACCTTATTCCAGTCAATCCATTTTAAAAGGTTAGATATTAGTAAATATTAAACAAACATTTGTTGGGTTTGTTTGTTTGTTTGTACACTGCTTGTTAAGCCCAGGAACAAATTGTTGTAATACAAATGAATGTTTATTGATTTGTTAAATAGAATTTTGAGTACATATTGCCATTTCTTTCAATATTGTTAACATACTAAAGAATGTGAAAGTGACTCTAAAATGTCTTCAAACATAGAAGAGGACCTTAAAGTGACTCTGAAATGACTTTAAATATGGTGGAGGACATTGGAGTGACTAAAATATAATGAATGTAATAAATAATGTTAAAGTGGCTCCAACAGATCTATTAAGAATCTTTAGGTATCGTAATGTATTTTAAAGTTAAATATTAAATTTATTAAAAAAAACAAAGATTTAGTTGCTTTATCAGGTATTGATTTCATAATTTCACAGAAAATTGGGGCGTATAGATATTTTTATGTCTCAAATAGTTTTATGGTGCTTTTTCACTAAAAATGACTGAACTGTCTAAACATACACAATTAACCATCAACTTTATTATGATGTGTTCTGTTTTAGAACAAATGACAGAAGAATTTCAAGATGTTTTTGGCAAATGATGCATTTCTTTTGTTCATTGTTCGTTGTTCGTTTCTTTTGCCACTACAGTAAAGCATGTTGTCAAACTCTGGCAGTCAAACCAATTACTTCATATGGAACCAAAGTGGTTAAGAACATTGCCCACATATTGCCATTTTTTTGCAAAATCTATAAACCAAAGCTGTAAAGATGTTTTACAACACAAAAAGAGTTTCTTTTGAAGAGACGTTCCAATATTTTTCAAATTATTAAATTATTTAGATTACACAGTCATACAGTGTGGTTTACCATTTTTCAGTATTTAGTAAAAGAGACAAAAAAACCCTTATGGTTGTCAATGATGCAAGAGCAAGGGGAGCTCGGTGAAAAGGGTTTTCAATGAATACAGTCTTTGAACAAAGGAAGATTCACAAATTAGAGCAGTCACACAATGTAAAGAATCCCCTATCAGCCTTGTCCCTCCGGTGAACAAGCAGCGGTCCCATCTCGGGAGAAGTCCACCCCAGTGAGTGGGCAAGACGGGCCGATATAGTTTTTATCCTCTTTCAAGGGTGCCCAGCTTCCGACACAACGCCCACATGAGCCAGGAATGGTGAAACTCATCCAAGAGCTCCTAGCTCAACACGTCCTCTTCCGGCACCCAGTTCCTCTCCTTGGTGCTGTACCCCTCCCAGTCGACCGGATACTGAAGGTGGCCACCTCTCCTACGGGAATCTAACAGAGTCGTACCTGGTAGGCAGGTGCTCCCCCTATTTCCACTGCCCCTGTGAGCACCGGGTCCGCTATCCCCTCGTCCAGCTGGCACCGGACTTGCTGGCCTGATGAGAGACACATGAAACACTGGGGAAAGATGTAGGTGAGTGGGGACTAATCATTTATAGGACACTGGGTTAACCTGCTTAATAATCTTACGGGGCTCCATACACTGAGGAGTATGTTTCCTGCATGGCATCCCCAACTTTAAATCCCGAGTGGAGAGCCAGACCCTATCACCCACCTGAAGAACCAGCGCTTCCCTATGTTTCCATACTGGCGAACAGCTGGGGCGAGGGATGTTTGGGCTTTCTCCCATACCTTCTTCGCTTTGCCAAGCCACTCGTCCACCCAAGGCGCGTCCAACGGAGTGGTATCCCACGGACAGAACGGGGGTTGATGCCCAAGCACACACTTGAACGGCATTAGACCTGTAGCAGAGCGGCGTATCGAGTTCTGGGCATACTCCGCCCAGCCTGGGTACTCTTGCCTATGACAGTAGGCCCAGAGGAAGCGTGTTAACTCCTGCACCAATCTTTTAGCCTGACCGTTTGAATCAGGGTGATGGTCCGAAGTCAGGCTGACAGAGGTCCCGAGTTTCGTAAAGAACACGGCCCACACCCGGGACACAAACTGGGGGCCCCGGTCAGAAAGGATCATCCAGGACGCTGTAGTGCAAAACAAAGACTGCAACAGAGCCTTCGCTGTTTGTAAGGTGGTAGGGAGAGAACTAAAGGGAAGGAACCGATCCACCACCACTGTGTACCCTTTTGATTCCAGCAGGTCCGTGACAAAGTTCACTGCCACATGGGACCACGGCCTGTGCGGAATAGTGAAGTGGAAGCGCGCAAAAAGCAGAGGCCAACGCACCTGTTGAGGGTTTAGCCGTTTCGCCTGCTGGATATACTTGAGGTTCTTGTGGTAGGTGAACTTGGTGAAAGGATGCCTAGCTTCTTCCAACCAGTGATGCCACTCATCAAATGCCGCTTTCACTGCTAGCAATTCCCAGTTACCAATGTCATAAGTGTGCTCCGTACCGGTCAGCTTCCTTGAGTAAAATGCACAAGGATGAAGTTTACCTGGAGTCCCATGTCTCTGTGATAACACTGCTCCTAAACCGACCTCTGATGCGTCTACCTCTACGACAAACGGTAAGGCTGGGTTAGGAAGTTTTAGGACTGGAGCTGATGTAAACAGTTCCATTATCTTCCAAAAGGCCTCCTGTGCAGTTTCTGCGAAGCAGAATTTTCTTTGGTTTATCCTTTAATCCTGTTTATCCTGTTTTGGTGCCCTGCTGGAGTTGGAGAAGATGAGTGCTGCTGTTCTTCCCTTGGTCTGGAAAGTCAAATACATTTTTAAACATGCTTATGAACATGGGGTAGTCTTATAGCCTTGAACCTCCGTTCCACCAGATCGCAGCGGCCCAATCAAGCGCCCTGCCCCCCAAAGGTTGGATGAGGAATGAAATCCTCTGATGTCCCGTCATCTCCAGAAACTCTGCAAAGTACAGGTCACAAGCCATAGAAAGGTTCCTGCACCCCGAAGGGTCTCCTATGTACCTTTCGGGGGGTGTAGCATGTCTCAGTGCTTGTGCACACACCGTAGGGACTGGAGGTGGGACCGAGAAGTTCTGTTTGTGGCGGCTGGAGATGGACAAGTGCCATGTTTGCTACAACTCCTGCGGGCTGATCCAGTCAAGCCAATTGTTCCGCCAGCCGCTGCAGGATTGGCAGTTTGTCCCGGGTAGGGGAATCCCAGCTGTGTCCATTAGGTTGATGCTGTCATCTGTCATGTCTGATCTGGAAAAGAGGACGCAAGAGCAAGGGGAGCTCAGAGAAAAGGGTTTTTAATGAATACAGTCTTTGAACAAAGGAAGGTTCACAAATCAGAGCAGTCACACAACGTAAAGAATCCCCTATCAGCCTCGTCCCTCCGGCGAACAAGCAGCGGGCCCGTCTCGGGAGAAGTCCAGTGAGTGGGCAAGACGGACTGAAATAGTTTTTAGTCTCTTTCGAGGGTCCCAAGCTTCCGACACAATGCCCACACAAGCGTGGTTAGGGAGAGTGATTCCAGCGGGGGGGTTTGGGTGCTGACGGGATTCCGCCGCGGCCCAAAATTACCTGCCCGGCCCAAATTTGCCATCGCTTGGGGGGTGGGGAGGCTGACGAGATTCCGCGGTGGGCCAGAATTACCTGCCCGTAGTGATGCGCAGGTCGATCAGAAGGCATTTTTAAAATATCATGGGTGCGGGCGGGCGGCGCAAAATGTTACAAAACGCATTTCAAAACCTGTTGTAAACGGGGTTCGGGTCGGGTTTTGGGTCATTATCCACATGGATTTTTGTGGGTTAGGCGAATGCCTGGTATGCCCGATGGCCAGTCCAGCACTGGCTGCCAGGCACTGCCTACCCAAACACAAACCTGCATGTGAGACAGAGGGGAATCCACAGGCTCAGAACTCCGATGACACTTCTCTCTGAGGGCGGGGCCTGGGGGCCCCGGAAGTGACATTGGACAACCTACCAGCTGGCATGTTATGAATCAGTAGGTTTTCTGTTAAAGTACAAGTAAATATGTTGAAATTATATCCTTAGTAATCAAGTAACAGTTTGGGCGTGGTAGATAAGATAAGATGAGATAAACCTTTATTAGTCCCACAAGTGGGAAATTTGCCTTGTTACGGCAGAAAGTGAACAGTACAATGGTAAGAGCAGCAATACAATAGAATAAAAGCTATACAACACTAGAGTATAGTATAAAAATACACAATACAAATAATACAAAAATATATAGACATTTGTGTGTGTACAAATATATGAAATATATGAATATGTATATATAAAGCTATATAAGTATATGTATGTATGATTGTAAGATTGTAAGCCCCTTTCCCCTTTATATATGTATGTGTATATACAGTTTTTATTTATATACAGGTACACATTGGAGTGTGGAGTAGTTTGGTAAATGTATTCCTTTAAAAATCTGTCCATTCAAAAGCCAGTCTCTAGACTCAACTCTCAGTCTGTTGATTTCTGCAGCACTGAAAACTCAATATCAGCAACTTCTTTCATGTAACTATGAGGAAATTGCATGGAAGTGTCACCTTGGGTAAAGAATGATTGGCTTTGAGAGGGCAGGGTGTTGATACCCTGTCCAACCCCAAGCTCTTCACCAATCTGCTCTGGAAAATGGAATGTCAGAGTGTGTCAGACGAGTAGATGGAATGACACCCACTGCACTTCTCTTTATTGAGTACCTTTAACTTCATCAGCAGGGAATGGCAGGGGCAGCAGCTATGGGCAGAATTACAATGTTATGACCTAATTTTCCAGATTTTTAGATATACAGTACTGTGTAAAATGTTAAACACCTGTGAAAATAATAGTTAGAAAATAGTTAGATGAGCAGTGAGTATTTTTTTCACATCAATATTACTGAATATACTAAAAAAAGCTAAAGGCAATAAATACAAATAACATTATAAAGTAAATAGTGATTTTATGTACAGTATATCAATGGGTTCCTCATGGAAACCTGCTATAACTTTTAGTTTTCATCAGAAACCTGGTCTGACACAATCAGTCCTTCATTAAATTAAATCAGGAGCTGCTGATGGAATTTTACAAATCCAAACAACGGCTGGAGGAACCTAGGAGAAATCTGAAACCGACCTGTGTTCTCCTCACCAGCTCAAAGAAGATGATCTAAAGTAGAAGTGGCACTAAAGTAGTGTTGTTTTATCAGGTGTTATTGTCAGTACAACCATCCCAGAGAATTCTCATGCTGATGGTTCTTTTCATATCACAAAGAAGTTTAATGGTAAGTTCTTTCTCACTAAAATGATGGATTAATTAAAATATACACAATTAAAAATCAATAATTTTGATGATTGATTTTGATCATTTTTTTCTCTCAAAAGTAAGAAGAAATGACAGAAGAAGATGAAGGTGGTTATTGTAAGTGAAACATTTTGTTCATCGCTTTAGTGTTTCTCTGGTAATCAGACCAGTTATTTCAGAATCTAAAATTGTATTGAAATGGTCCAAAATGACCCAGAATAAAATGTAATTCCAATGACTGCTGAAACAATGACTGTTGTTCCATTCCTCAGAAAAGTTACAATTTCAGAGATTTGTGATTTTGTGACGACTGCAGATTTATTACACAATGAGGGGAAACAAGTATTCTTTTCAGTAGGCACATTTGTTTGTAAAAAACTTCTAGAATACTTTACATTTACAAAGTCTTTGAACAAAAAACATGTGCTCATAAGCATTAAACAAAGATATCTTCAAAAAACTTAAAAAAAAAAAGGAAAAAACACCAAAAATGTAATTTGCCTTATATCACCTCATTCATGTTTCCTTGATGATGTGTAATGCCCAAGTGTATTCTTGTTTTGCTGATCCATCCATCTATCCAGTATCCAAGCCGTCTATTCTAAGTCAGGGTGGGGATGGGGCCAATCCCTTCGCTCATAGGGCAAAAAGTGGGGAAACACACACAGACAGGTCACCAGTCCATCCAGACCATCACAGGGCAAACACACAGACGAACACACTTACAGTCACACCCATTTAAATGAAATAAATGAAAATAAAATATCATTATGCAGAAAAGACTTTAATCTTTGGGTTTTAATACGTAAAGGATGGTCTAAGCAGTGAATTAAGGGAGATGCTTTTGAGCAAAATACGCAGCCTGGAGAAGTAAATTATCCTTTCACGCTAATTTAGCTAAAATGCTAAAATGAAAAATCCAATCCAAAATGTTTCTGGCAAAATCTTTACCAAAATACTAAAAAAAAATCTGAAAGAAGAGAACAAAAGAGAACAAAAAAAGAAAAGATAAGATATTTATCCAGAGGGAAATTGCCTTAAGGCTGGCGTCCGTAAAAGCGCCAAAAGGTAGGCCCCTCCGACCATTACATATACACACAAACAATTGGGGGGGTAGACAGATCAGTCAAGATATGCAGAAGAAAAACATAAGAAAAAGATACATTAGGAGAGAAGAGGGGGAAAGAAGCCCCTCCCAGACTGTCCTTGATTAGGGCAGTGTGAGAACCATAATATTCATAAGAAAACCATAATATTTAAGTTAAAATATACATCCTGTTACCCTAACACATTACCCCATCTGAAAAATTTAGAAAATTCCACAAGTCATGTTCAACAGGAAAATGCATCAGTTGGATCTTCTGAAGGCCATGGGTAGACCAAAAGTAACTTCCCTCCTTTTATCCTGCTATGACTGAGGAGGTCAATCTCAATGTTCTGTCCTGTTACCTACATTCATTCTTGGATATTATCTGTTTATTTTTAAAATACAAATTTTTGGTAGGTCACTAGAATGTGTTCAGTGTTCTCGTGCTATTTGCATCGCCACCATGTAGCTATATTTCATGTTTTTGCTAATTCTATGGTAAAAACCCAGTCCTGTTACTTTCAGTCCTGTTACTCATATAAAGACAGGACTGTGTGCCAGTAACAGGAGTGAGTAGAGTCCTCTGGTTTATTGATATATTAGTTTATTGATTTATTATTGATCTATCGTGCTCCATGTGATGCTGACCCAGAGAGGAGAGAAAGATATTTAGTGAAGGAATGAGAAAAATACAGGGAGGACCTAGAATCAGGCAGGAAGAAAAAGGATCAAGAAAAAGCGCAGACGACGCAAAAAGTGGAGGGAAATAGAAACAAGGACAGGAGAATCAAACACCTCATCACCCCTGCACACAGTCCCCAGCTATCACCAGCACACGCTGTAGATCCACAACCAAGCACTTCCAGGTGTGGTTTGTGAAAAGGGTCAAGTGTCAAAGAAAATGTGCAAGGGATGCAATAGGGCATGTGTGTGTGTTGCAATGTAATAAAGTGTTGTGCATAGAGTTGCAATGTAATAAAGTGTTGTGCATAGAGTTGCAAACCTTGAAGGCAGAAACCTTGAGCAGAACCAGACTCAAACTTTCAATAAAATGGTGTTAGCAAGCTTTCATTTAACAACTCTGTTAGGTAGCCATTGAATGAATACATTGAGTTAATTTTTTTCTGGTAAAACTTTAATGCCATAGATCAAAAATAATGAGCCCGGTATTCTGATCCAAACTTGACTGAATGTAGTGTGTGGGCTCAGATGCAGTATTGTGGCTGTAGTGAGCAGCATTACAGAAATGATCTGTGCATGTGATGGAGGAATGACTAGTGCAGGGGAGGAATGATACTACATATAAGTTCCCTGTTAAAGGCTAACCTGCAACCTTGCAAATTTCTAGTTTATTCCAGTTAATTCCCATGGAAAGTTTCCAACTCATTCCTGTTACTATAATATTTTTCTTATAAAAAATTAAGATAAACCACTCTTTTCCAATTATGTTTGGTCCATCATTTATCCATTTATCCATCAATTACATGATAATAAATGTAATCAATTTCAGGTTTGGGTTTTCTTGAAAAGATAAAAATGGCTTTACATCTTTTAGAAAAATACAATGTGCATGCATATATAGTGATTTTTAGTCGTAAATATCGATCATTTGAAAATAGTCAACCGTTTTTTTTAAATAAACACTTTCTTGAGGGAACCTCAAAGGAACTAGTTGACATGCTTTTAAAGTAACATGGTTTTGGTAACAGGACTAAGAAAAATGTAACCATCTTCAGCTAAGACACCTTGTAAAAGATTAAATAAAGCTGCCTGAGATTGACGTGATTTGTATAGTTAAATATATGTGTTATTAGATTCAGAGTTGAAAAAGGATAAGAAATTAAGTTTAATTTGGAAGAGTTACAACAAGCAAATGGCACGCATTCAGTGGAATGGTTATCTTGTTTTCCGGGGGAAGTTGTTTATCTCCAGCGATGGCATTGGCCGAGGCCGGCGCCGGTAAGGGGGGGGTTGCCGAAAAGAGAAAAAGGTTTTAGTCAAATTTGGATCAATATCTGCCAATTTCCCAATTTCTACAGGTCTGTCCAAATCCCGTTGCAGAGCCACTAGTTTCTCCAAGATGTTTTCCAGCTCGCGGTCCGTAACCACAGTTTAGTACTAATAGCTCTGCCCACAATCCAGCCAGCCAGCTTAGTGGAGTTTTGAGCAGCACTGACCGCTTTTTTCAATCGTCGATACCATAGGGCCCCACTTAATCCAATCAGCAGAAACCCTGTTATCAAAGTTCCAAATAAATAAATATCTTCAATATCCTCCAGGGACAGAGTGGCCAGGCACACGACGTGCCACTTCTCCCACCCGTCCATCATGTATCCAGCTGCAAACGTTCCTGCAGGACAGTTAGGTTCCCCCGAACCCAGGCTTCTTGTCGAGAAGATGGCGTCAATTGCATTTAGAGACCAGTTGATTAAATCCATAATTTCCTTTTAGTTTGAAGAGGAGGGCAAAGAGAGTCTCAGAGATAGAAACTAACAGTACAAGACAAGAGGAACCAGCAGGAGAGAGAGGGGAGGGAGAGGAAAAAGATGCGACTGCTTGCACCAAGAGCAAGAGTGAAAAAACTAAAACTCTTCCTTTTCAGAAAATAAGTATATAAGCGAGCATTCTGTAATATGTGAACACACAACAGCACACAGTGTGAACAGCGCGACATTATTCCTCTGCATTTAACGCATTCACCAAGTGAAGCAGCGGGCAGCTAGGAACACAGTGCCCGGGGAGCAGCGTGTGGGGACGGTACCTTGCTCAGGGTACCTCAGAGGTGCCTAGCGGTGTTGGGAATCGAACCCACGAAAAGGGTAACTTGGCCTTACTGGCCATGTCCATTTCTTGGCCATCTTCAGTTCACGTACATCGAACCCAAGGCCTTGTTGCTGTCAGCCAACAGTGCCACCACCCTTGTTTTGCTTATGTGTTTTTATGTTTTCATAAGAAATGAGAAAACATTATTTGTGTGTAAACCTGCATATGAAGTATTTTAATAACAAAAAAATCAAAAGCACATACTTGTTTCCATCTTCAATGTATAATACATGTCAGTATGAATAAATATGTGTTCATCTTTCACTTCTTTCTTTATGTGCAGATCATATTAATTATGGATGGCTTCACTTCTTCCTCTTCTGCATCTGGGTTTTGGACATCGTCTTGATATTCACTGTTACACACATAGATATGATTAAAAGAAGGCAGACACTCAAAAACAGAATGTCTCAAATCAAAAGACAGGCTACCGTCAACTGTGAAGACTGTGAAGCAGAGTAAAACATCAGAGTAAATCTGGTTCTGTATGCTGGTTCTCTGTATTCACTCAAATATAAAAATGTCTTGGTTCTAAAATCACTGTTTTAAAGAATGTAAGAGTTCAAACTTAGCCTTGTGTGTTTTAGAGTCTGAGAATAATAAAAGCAAGCTTTGATGAGGCCTTAAAAGACAGTGTAAGACAGTTCACTTATCACAACTCAACATATAATGAGATCATTAGTCCAAGCGCAGACAGGAGCTGAAAACAAACCTAATTCTTGAGGATTCACTTGAAGAGCATTCAGAGGAAACTGTCATCTACCATCTCACCATGACCTTCTCATTAGAACACAAGCAAATGAACAGTAACTTCAGTTTCTGTCATCGTTAGTATTCATTAATAGTATTAATAGCATTGAAAACTTTTACAAAAACATTGCAAGTGAAACAATGTACAATACAATTTGTTTTTTTTAATGCCATGTCATGTCTAAAGGTTACTAGCAACAAAGTCAATTGAAGTAATAATTAACCAAGAAGCCCTAAAGAGTTGCATAAGATGACCAAACAATGAAATAGTTAATGATTGCGATTATGATGGTTGTCTTAAGAAGATGAAAAATGAAATCAACTGATGAAGCCAAAATAAATAAAGAAATTAAAATACATGGAACTGTAGTATTGTAAAACTATGATGACCATTGTTCACACTCTTAAAAAATGTTTCACAAAGGCTTCTTTGACCAATCCCTCAGAAGAACAATTTTAGTTCCATAAAGAACCAAAGAACCAATTTCAGAGTTCTTCCAAAAAATATTTCATTAAGTGGAAGTTCTTTAAACTTCTTCACTTTACATCTAATTTCTAAGAAACATGCATTAAATGTTCTTTACGGAACCAAAACTGTTTTTTAAGAGCTCACAGGTGCCCACATCTTTGAAGGGTGAATGTGCAGACACCGCTGGTGCAAGATGTTTATTTTCAGGCGAGACTTTACAGTCATGATGCACCTTTTATGAAACATCCAAATTTCATAATTTGCGTTAGCTGTACCACTGTCAAGCACTTGTTCATGACAGAGGCCCTACATGCCACCAAAAATGCCATGTTCACTAAAAACAAAGCAACCATCTGCACATGGTGTAGTCTGTGGATACACACCATCACCTGTTTACTTTGAAACGGGTGTTGGCTTAGCCAGAAAGACACATCCCATGTTTAACAATGGGGTTGAGTCAACACATTTATTGCTGTGTATATTAAACAATATCTTTGAATGTTTTGTATGTATAATATGTAGAAGTCTCAAAGCTGGAAAGACTCAACACACATACTGCATTCATGACTGGGAAGTGTTTGGCATTCAAGTGCGGAAAATCCATTCAAATGTCTCTCCAACTCAAAATTTCCACTCGGATAGTCCAAGTTCCTCAAGAGGTCCAACATCTCCAAATTGCTATGCTGTTGTTTCAACATGGAGGCCCCACAGACAAGGAACCATATTTATATATTGAGCTATTTATTTATGATGACCTGAAAAACTGTAAGGTTTTACTGTTTTGTGCAAGATTATTCATGCGTTTATCAATTATCAAGCACTAGTTTATGATGACTATGCCACAGACTACTTTTAGATACTGAAGCACTAATTAAACCAAAGTCTTTAATTCCAATGAAAATACTTATCAAAATCCTTTAAGTGACATCAGCTAAACAAGCAAAGTGCCCATTTCTTTCTGACCTCAAACAGTGTTAAATAAGTTTGTGACAAAACCTCTTATGTTTAAATTTGGTTCATTTTTATGCTTTTATGTTTAAATCTGGTTCGTTTTTTACACTATGTTTAAATTTGGTAATAAACTTTACACATACACACATTACAATTTACCATGTCAGTCACTCCTGTGCTGAGAATGATCCACCACCTAGGCAATACCTGCTCACTGGTGGTCCTGTGGCAGTGATCATTGATGAAGTGGGTAAAGGGGATTAAAAATGATGATGAGACAACACTCTGCAATTGTAATGATGAGACAACACTCTGCAATTGTAAACATCTGAATGGTGGGTGTAGGTCATAAAATGAACAATTAATGTTGATGCATTTACCTTACAATGTGGCTTGTTGGTAAATGTCTTATATTACTGTTTAGGTGTAATATATACAGTATTGTGCAGAAGTCTTGGCACCTGCAAAAAAATATGCAAAAAAAATATTTGTTTATTCTAATTATTCTAATGTTACATTTGCAGAAAGACACTTCATCACACACTGAGAAAAAAAGACTTTAAATCATTTGCATAGGTGCCTAAGACTTTCAGACAGTACTGTCTCTATTAGGCACTGTGATAGACTTACTGGATTGCACTTTACACTGTGCAGACTAATAGAAAGCTGGACTTTCCTTTACATGTTTCAAGAAGTGCTTTCCTCCTTTCCTGTTTCACCTTCCACAGCCACAGGAGGGTGAGACCTTTTAAGAAATGCAGGAATTGCTACTCCCAAAAAACTATGAGTCATCACCCTTCCATTTCACCTCATTGCTTCATCTAAGAACCCAGCAGAAAACATCTGTTGAACAGATAAGTGGACAGCAGTTCTTCTGAGTATGATGAGAGTGACCATGTTGCTTGAACAGCTATCAATATCATGCAGTTTTCTCTCTGGGAGCTAAAACATGATCATTATGTGCAATATCTTATCATGTACAATATCACTACTTATGTCAATATTACTGGTCTACTACTGATATCTATTCCATACAATAACCACTATATGTGTTACTAGTAATTCACTTAACTGTAAGGTACGTATCTATAGTATTTATACCCCTGTATTTCTGTATATAGCATAGTGTATTTCATATTGAGTATTGTCTGCAGAGTTTTTATTGGATTTAGACTTTATTTTTACTTTACTATATTTTATTGTTCTTTTTTTGAGTCTCTGTGTGTCTGTGCAGTCATAACATAAATAATTTCTTCAGTTGAAGTTTTCTTATTTGGATTCTGATGTTCTAAAACCAGTCCACATTCCTTAGAAATGTAAATAAATCAGCCCAAATATGTTTGGTGTCTGAAGTTTAACCATGTATTGCACTGGAGCTACAAGACTAATGTAGCAAACAAGTAATGGGAGATTAAACTTAATCCATCACATGGTGAATAGTAGCAAATAGACTTGTTTCTGGGTTTTTTGACACTGTATGAGAATATTTGAGAAAGGAATGAACAATTTAGGTCTAAGGATGTCTACAAACATTGTTTCAGCTAAGTGACAAACTTTAGGTCACGGGTGTCAACAAAGTTAGTTGTTGACTTAACTGAGTTGGGTCATTTGTAATATACTCACTTATGTGGTTTCTGATGCTGTGTGACATAAGCTGTGTCCGAAAAGTGCACTTGTTCACTACATAGTGTTTGCTATATAGGGGCCTACCTAGTGAACAGGGGTTTAGTTAAGTTTAAGTTAAGTTAATTAGAAGTTTAGTTAATTTCGGACACTCGGGATGTTACGTGTTTACTAACTGTTGCTTAAATAGTGCGCCGGATCTTGGCAGTTTCTCTCTGTCTCTGTAAATTTTGGGCCGGCGAGGTAGTTTTGGGCCGGCGCAGAATCCCGTCTGCCGGTCCGGATCGCGTACCACGCCCACCCGCGGACCGCGGCTCAAAATGCCCGGTACATTTTTTTTTCAGTCCAGCCCTGGGTACTACTGTCCTCCGTGGAGAGAGAGAGAAAGAGAAAGAAAGAAAGTGCAAGTGTGACTGAATCTCCTCCGTTTGAAGCCCCAATCTCCACCTCTCCTCCCTCCGCCTGGCTCCCCTTCTTGACTTTCGTGGGATAAAAGTAGTGTGCAGTATGTCCGAAAAGTGCACTTGTTCACTATGTAGGGCACGGTAATAGAAACCCGCAGTGCATGATGGTATATGTGTATTCATGTAGTGTACAGTCTCTGTACACTAGATTTTGCCGTGTCATGCAGCGATTTTGTAGTGCACTAACTAGTGGGTGAAATTGACGGTTGGAATTTTGGACACCACCGCAAAATGGCTGATTCACTACATAGTGCCCTACATAGTGAACAAGTGCGCATTTCGGACACAGCTTCAGTATCTGTAAACATGGTATAGAGCTGGGGAAACCTTAGTCCACAAAGGGCCAGCATCCACTTGAACTTGGATGACTTTTTGACCTTCAAATTAATAAAAAAACATTACATATGAACATGTCACAGATGTTGCTCTAAGATATATATTATTTTATTTGTCCAAGCATTCCTGCATTATTTTAATGTTCTGATTCTGAACTAAAATAGAAGAATCTAAGTCTTTAATCCTGAGGGAACCTAAGTGCCTCATTAACTTCAAACCCAGCAATGAGCATATATTTCTTGTGTTTTTTTCTAGATCAATCCCTAAATTGATAAGTATGTAAGCACACATTTCTGTGTGCTGCAGTATGAGCGTGTGTGTGTGTGTGTGTGTGTGTGTGTGTACAAGTCCAGTGGATTATTAGGCAATAACTAACAGAGCAGGACAGCATCCAATCAGAAGAATAAAACTTAGAATGTTAAATAAGTATCTAAAGATACAGTACTGTGCAAAAGGCTTAGGAAAAAATAAAAGTAAAACACTGTTTTGATAAGCAGTAAGTGTTTATTTCACATTAATATTATTAGATTTTCTAAATAAAACTGATGCTGACTCTTTAAGCATGGTCTAAAGCAAGGGTGTCAAATCTTATCCACAATGGGCCAGCATGGCGGCAGATTTTCATTTCAAAGAATAAGGAGCGCACCTAATTCTACTTGGGCTCAGTCTTCAAACAACTGATCAGGTGAGCTCCTGCTTGTTTTGGAACAAAACCTGCTGCCATGCCAGCCCGTTGTGATTAACATTTGCCACCCTTGCTTTAAACTATATTTATACAGCATCAGAAACTAGATAAATGAGTCTATTATCAACTCAGTTGAGGCTTTAACTATATTTGTGATGACTAGCTATATTTGGGGTAAGCGGTGTAGAAGTGCCAACAATGGAACAATGCATAGTTTGCAGTGAATATGTAATGATTAACATAAGCAGAACAATTTCCATTACTGGTCAGCTACACTGGCCTCGTAGCTCCGGTGCAAAAGTAAAGAAGCAAACTTCAGACATCATGCACATCTCGGCTCCATATGCTGGTTTGATTTTTCACCAAACTAAGGGGGAAGGAGTATGCTGAACACTCTTGTAGACAAGGAGCCAAAACACACAGAACAGAGCCAGTCCCATCAACACACATTCCTGAGGCTTACAACCGACAAGACAAACGCCTCGCTTAACCTCAACATAGGAATAACAGAAGGGCACTGATCAAAGGGCCTAATTTGAAAACACGGTGATTCCGTGGTAATCGTATGCCGAGATCAGACCGAGGTGAATTCCCTGACACTCATTTTGAACCAAGACAAATGGCTTCTCGACATGTTCATCTCCGTAACTGGGTTGTAAGACATCACGCAACAGTGCAACACTAAAGGCGATTCATACAGAGAAAAAACCTGAGATTAACTGTGTGGGAAGATCTATCGCACTGCCACTCTCTCGTTCCTTGTTGCAGACATAGGTGTGGATTTGAAAATTCTTGACATTATTTAATGCTTTCTTGATTGTTAGTATTTATTCTGGTATTAACCTGTATATACGGTGTCAGAAAGTTCCTTACAGCTCAGAACAAATGGCTTTAAACAGTCTGCATGGGAGCCTAAGACTTTTTCACAGTACTGTGTGTATACAAACCATATATATATATATATATATAGAGAGAGAGAGAGAGAGAGAGAGAGAAGTGAGCAGGTTGGAGTAAACAGGCAGGGAAGTGTGCAAGGATGTG
>JBBPCY010000039.1:27350643-27363572 GCA_037974405.1 Brachyalestes nurse
AGCGAGCTGGAGATGTTGGACCCGAGGTAGGTGAATTTTTCGACAACCTCCAGGGTGTATCCGTCAATGGCGATGTTAGGAGAAGTCTCTGTTCCCTGAGCCATGACGTTGGTCTTCTTCAGGCTGATGGTCAGTCCAAACTCCTTGCAGGCGTGAGAGAGGCGGGTGACAAGCTGCTGAAGTCCATCTTCGGTGTGTGATGTCAAGGCTGCGTCATCAGCGAAGAGCATCTCACGGATGAGTACTTTTGTGACTTTGGTCTTGGCACGGAGACGGGCTATGTTGTAGAGCTTGCCATCGGACCTGGTGTGAATGTAGACACCCTCGCTGCAGTCCTTGAAGGCGTAATGGAGGAGCAGAGAGAAAAAGATGCCGAAGAGTGTAGGCGCGAGGACGCAGCCCTGCTTTACACCGTTGCTGACTGGGAAGGCCTCGGAGGTTGCACCGTTGTAGCAGACCGTGCTGTGCATGTTATCGTGAAAGGACATGATCACTGCAAGCAGGTGTGGGGGGCAGCCAATCTTCTGCAACAAGCTGAAGAGTCCACTTCGACTGACCAGATCAAATGCCTTTTTGAGATCGATGAAGGCGATGTAGAGTGGCAACTGTTGCTCCTGACACTTCTCCTGTAGCTGACGTAATGAGAATATCATGTCCACTGTTGATCGGCCAGCCCTGAAGCCACACTGGGACTCTGGGTAGACACGGGAGGCGAGGGACTGCAGGCGAGCTAGAGCAACACGGGCGAATACTTTGCCAACGATGCTGAGGAGGAAGATGCCCCGGTAGTTGTTGCAGTCGCTCCGGTCTCCTTTGTTCTTATACAAAGTGATAATGTTGGCATCTCGCATGTCCTGGGGGATATAACCCTGTTCCCAGCAGAGGCAGAGGAGGTCATAGAGTGGCTGTAGCAGGGCTGATTTCCCGCTCTTTAGGACCTCTGGAGGAATTCCATCACTTCCAGGTGCTTTCCCACAGGTAAGGCGGTCGATGGCTTTGCTGAGCTCTTCCACGTTTGGTGGGATGTCTAGCTCCTCCATGACTGGCAGGTCTGGGGTGGCGTTGAGAGCGGTGTCTGTTACGATGTTCGGCGTCGCGTACAGCTCAAGGTAATGCTCAGTCCATCGCTGCATCTGCTTTTTCTGGTCAGTGATGACCTCACCCGTCTTGGACTTAAGGGGAACGGTCTTGCGTGGAATTGGACCTGTTGCTTTCTTGATGCCCTCGTACATCTCTCTCATGTTGCCTGTATCGACAGCCGCCTGAATGCTGCTGCAGAGGTTCAGCCAATAGGTGTTGGCACAGTGGCGGGCGGTCTGCTGGGCTTTGGTCCTGGCAGTCCGTAGGGCTTGTAGTGTACTGGGGCTGGGCTTAGCCTTGTAAGCCAGTAGGGCTTTCCTCTTCGCCTGGGTCACGGGTTCCATTTCCTCCCAGTGGGCCTCGTACCAGTCAGCGTTCTTCCTCTCTTTCTTCCCGTAGGCGATAATGGCGGAGTTGTACATAGCGTCGCGGAGACGTGTCCACTTAGACCCAATGGTGTCATCTGTTGTCACTCCCTCGCTGAGGGCATCTTCAAGCCTGCTGACGAACTGATGGATTTTCTCGGGGTTGTTGGCGCAGCTGATGTTGATGCGCGGACGACTCTTTGTTTTCAAGTGGTGCAACCTCTTTGGCGTTATGTGCACTGTGCTTGCCACGAGGGCATGGTCCGTGTCGCAATCTGCACTGTGGTAGCTGCGGGTGAGGAGAACTCTGCCAATATCCGCTCTTCTGGTGATCACGAGGTCAAGCTGGTGCCAGTGACGGGAACGCGGGTGCCTCCATGACACCTGGTGGATCTCTTTGCACTTGAAGAAGGTGTTGGTCACGCACAGGCCATGGTTGCACAAAAGCTCAAGCAGTCTCTGGCCATTTTCATTGACCTTTCCCCTCCCAAAGCTTCCGAGACAGGTGGGCCAAGCCTCTTGGTCAGCTCCTACTCTTGCATTGAAGTCTCCAAGAAGGTAGAGGCCATCAGTGCTGGGGATCCTGGATATTGCCTCATCTAGGGTCTGGTAGAACTGATCTTTCTCCTCAGCAGTGGAGCAGAGGGTTGGGGCGTACACACAAAGAATGCTGACTGGACCAGAGGACGTTGACAACCGGAGAGTAAGTAATCTCTCTGTACCTGCTGTGGGGGGCTCTGTGGAGCTGACGAGCGTGTTCTTCACCGCAAAGCCAACACCATGCTGCTTTGGTTGGTCCGGAGGCTTTCCTTGCCAATAGAAGGTGTAGTTAGTTTCTCTGATGGTGCCGTTGTCAGCAAGCCGGGTCTCCTGTAGAGCGGCAATGTCGACGTTTAGTCGTGATAGTTCTCTGTCGATGACGGCGGTCTTCCTTGCGTCGTCGATCTGCTGAAGATTTGCAGTGAGTCCGGGACACATGGTCCGAACGCTCCGGCTAGCGAAACGAAGAGCTATATATATATACATATATAACATATATTTTACACTGTACTATATTTTATAATATATACAGACATTGTATATTACTCATTCCACTGTGTGACTGTGCCTCCGTAGCAATTTCCTCTGGGATCAATAAAGTTTTCTGAGTCTGACTGAAATAAAAGTCAGTGGTCTCTTGTCTATAAATACATCCCCCAAAATGTCTATCACCCCACCCAAGCTGCATCCAAGGGACAGATGTGTTTGTCAATGTGGTTTAAGACACTGAATGACTTGCTGTAAACTATAAAAATTATCTTTTGTTGTGGCAGAGGCAGTATGGTTCAATTCATTGCAGCAAAAACCACAGAAACAAATGATCACACGCAGCCCTGAGCACTGTGGGAACCACTATCGAAGGAGAGAGCCGATTCATATAGATTTCATATAGCTGGCGACACCTTGTGTTTTGGGAGTTACAGGAGTGACAATAAACAAAAAAAATAAACAAATAAAATGAAAGGGTACTAAAATCGTTTCACCACAGTTTATCCATTGACTTCTTATTGAACCTCCCATTTCTTTATAAAACCAAAAGACCCCAGAAAAACAATAATTTCCTTACGTGAATTTAGAACTAACACTGCTTCTATTTACTGACTTCATCTGCGTACGCGAATACTGTCCTGCAGGAGGTAGGCTGTTTACCTCTACCATGGTTCTTTAAAACACTTTTTTCTGCATAATTAAATGTCATTCAGAATGGTTTGTCGTGAAACGCTCCATTCTGGGGAGACTTGCAGAGTCAGAATTGTTTACAGCGATTGTGAACACTGTTTATGGTTTGAGGATGTTCTGGCTTGTACTGTATATTTTAAAATGTACTCCTGGTGAAGGGGTAAGCTACATGCAGGGCATTAAAGTAGTGTCCACGGAAAATGTGTTTTCAGATTTACCAATATTTACCACCATACCCATTATAAAAACTCAGAATACCCATGTAGGTAAATAAATGGCTACAAACCAAACAGCCATAATGTTAAAACCATCTGTCTAATATTGTGTAGGACCCTCTTGAACTGCTGAAACGTCACAAGACATCTGAAGGTGATCCTGAGCAGATCTTGAGTTGCCCCTGTGATCAGAAGATTGTGGGTTCGAATCCAAGGACTGCCAGTGGCACCACTTGAGCAAGGTACTGTCCCCACTCATGTTATTGGGTTATATACAGAGAAAGAATTTCATACTGTTCACACTGTGCTGTGATGTGTTCTCACCTGAGAAAAATGGACAAGTTGGGTCTCTATGACTCAAACTAGTTTGGCTAGCACATCCCATAGATGCTTGAACTGACATCTAAGTTTGGAGGCAAAGACAGCACCTTGAACTCCTTGTCATGTTCCTCAAAGTTGCTGAACAACCTTTGCAGTGTGGAAGGGCACATTATTCATTTAAGTCATTTCCATAACCAGCATTAATTTTTTCAGCAGTTTGTGGTACAGAAACTCCTCTGTGGGGTCAGATTAGAAGGACTCGCTCTTTCATTGTCTGGTGTCTGACGATCCACATTATATTAGCTGGATTTTTGTTAATGATGAAGTGATGAATAAAAATATGATGCTTCCTTGCTAATAAAAGGTACTCAAATGATGAACATAGTGTACATTTCGAGTGTATTTTAGTACATATTAGGTGAGAAATGTGGAAATGTAGTGTGTGCAAAAACGTTTGACTAAAATCTATTTTGCAAATTTTAAGGTTTTTCCCTGCTCCCAACACACCCAAGCCAACTTATCAGCTCTTAAATTCAACTTTCAGGAGCCAAAGTGAGTGTTAGAGCAGGGATACACTAAAATGCGTACTGCAGGGGGTCCCAAGACAAATGTCTGTAAATTTTTCTAGAACAAACCATTTTACATACATTCTGACTTATTAGAGCTCAATAACTAAAAGCAAATTGAGGAAAAAAAACTGGTGGAAGTCTCATTTAAGTTTTCAAAGACAAGCAGGATATGCACAGAAAAATTAAAGCATTACCTCTGACACCTGACTAAAATTTTCACTTGTGCTATGCTCCTCCTACAGACAGATGCTTACAGGGTGAAAAGATGAATCATCATTCCAACTGCACAGTAATGACACATAGGGGCAAAACAAGTCAGTATTTTCATATGTTGACTCTTTGACAGAGCTGTTTCACATTTTATGAAGATGAGAAGTAAAAGTTTGTGACATTTACTAAAACCGGGGTGATTTCACAAGAGAGGCAATTTGCTGAGGAAACCTTTGAATAGACTGAATAGGTTTACTAAGGAAAACTTATTCATTCTGCTATGCTATAGGTATTTCTCAATCTTTATTCTTCTTTAGGAAATGATTGTTATTAGCAGGTTTTGTGGCAAAGCTTTCTGTTCACTCTGCAACTCAGAGACCATGAGACAGGAGAAATCGGTTGAATATGTTTTATGTTTCATTACAGTGTGACTAAAACGAATTAAAAGAACAACATAACGGCCCTCTGAAAACAGAGAGGTTGCAAGATGTGCTTTAAACTGCACTGAGACAGATCAGTGGAGATTGCAGCAAAGAATGATTTGGAATAAATAATAAAACTGATTTTTCAGCACATCTGCACTTTCAGATAATACAGACCATAGATGAATTTTCTCCAATACTGAAGCTTCCAAGTACTGCAGAACATACCGGGCAGCTTGTGAGCTGACCAGCTCGATGTACAGCATGATTTTGGCAAAGCTAAGGCACATGACAGAGAAATGAAGTTACAGAGGGAAAGAGTTGGAGGACTGGAGCGTCAACTCTTGGCTTGTTTCCGTTTCTGTACCAGCTCTGCGAGCAGCTTGTAACGGATCATGCACTCCTCCTGAGGAGCCAGAGAAAGTGATGATTAGCAGCATAAAAAAACTGGTAGTAATGCAATACACGATGGTACAAAACAATATAACATGATACAATGTAATACAATTTAATACAATACAATATAACAAGTCTTTTCCACTAAGGGCCAATGTGGTTGCAGGTTTTCATTTGGACACCACAGGAATCAGGTGAGCTCCAGACCTTTATGGATAAATTCAGTACACATTCTATTGCACTATATGTATTTGTGTTATGTATTTTTGCCATGACTATCATGTTTGACATCAAAATCCAAAACTGTAGTTTCAAAACATTTGATGTTGAGTTTAAAAAAAAAAAAAAAGTATTAAACTATGTAACAACAAAAAATACGTAATGTAAACTAAACTACTATGAATTTGTGGCAGATGGAGACCAAGCTTAAAATGCAGTATGTTTTCAACACTGATTTGTTTAGCACTAGTCAGATCATTTATGGTTAGGATAGCTCCTGTTTCGACTCACCTTGCTCTTTCCAGGAACCACTTTAGCGATCCTGTCCCAGCGTTCTGCAGTCCCTCGTGGGTACTGCTGCAGGGCAAGCTCCAGGAGCTTCTGCTGGTTTTGAGTCCAAATGTCATCAGATGGCTTTTCTTTTGGTGGGACAGCAGGCAAGGTCTTTTTGTCATCCTCACTGTCCTCGTCCACGGCTGTGGGGTCAAAGTCTCTCTGCCTGCGTCCCTTTACCTTCTCCTCTGCTGTTCCTGCCCCAGCAGCAGCTTTTTTGGCTCTCCTCCTCAGCGTCTTGCTCTCTGGATCTCCAGCAGCATCGAGCTCCGAGGGTCCCTGCAGAACGAGCTCCTCCCTCTGAGTCATCAGGCTATCAGGAACGGAGCTCTTTCCAACCACTGCAGAACTTTTCAGCTCAGACAGCTTCACCAGCCCTGAGAGTGAAGAGAGAGGAAGAAAAGATAGAAAAGAAAAAGTCAAGGAGAAAGACAAGAGCACAAAATTGTAGAGGAGTCCAAAAAAACAATGAAACCGAGGAAAAGAAAGGATAAGTGACAAAAAGAAAAAAAATGGAAAAAATGAGAGAAAAATAGAAAGAACAAAAAGGAATGCATGAGAAAGAGAAATAGAAAACAAGTGAATAAGCATGATACAGAGAAAGGAATGACATAAAAACAAAAAAGACAGAAACCATGAGAGAATGAAAGAGCAATAATATTGTCAACAACTGCAGAAGTTGTTCATACTCAAATAATTCCATATACTTTATTGTAGATACTGAATAAGTCTTCATAGCTGATTAATGAGCCTGAAGTTTGATAAAAAAGAAAGTCTATTAATTAAAATATGTAGGAGTTTCTTTCAAAGCTTCTCAGAGTAAAACACACATTAAAAAGCACCTACCTGAAGTGTGAGAGACATTGTCTTTGACCTGTTTCACTTTTGCTGTAACCTAAAAATGATAAACATCTTAATATTCTCAGAGCTAAAAAAGTCATTAACAGAAGTCAAGCCCACCCACTCTATACTGCATTTCTTCAATTCTGCTAATATCCAGTTCCCTCAACCTAGATTCAAAGGACAACTCTGCCATCAATTTTTAAAAATTAAACAGCCATATTGCCCAAGTACTGTGTACGCGCTGCTCCAACACTCACATCAGCAACAGATCTGCCGAGCTCGTGTGCGATTTTCTCCCACCGGCCTGGTGCTCCTCCAGGGAACTTTGCCATGCTGCGAGTCAGCAGGCTGAGGTCCTCCTCTGTCCACTCTGGAGTCTGAAACGCCCACAAAAACATTACTAAAAAATCATCATAATAGTTTATAATAATAATAATAATAGAATCAGAAAACTACTTGTCAAAGTCAGTACTACTTTTCAGTTGAGAAAAGTTCAAACCCATTTTAATATATCAAAATACCAAGGCAACTGAAAGGACTAACCTTCTTTTTCTGCTGTTTCCTGTCCTCTAGCCAATCGTCCATTTGATCCTCGATGTCCTCAATGGACGCTCCCTGGTCGTATGCAGGCGCAAAAGCTGCTTCACTGGGTTCATAAGTTGGAAACTCCACTTTAGGTTTCTTCACCTTCGGACGTTTCTCTCCTGCACAGGAGAAACGACATCTGTGATTATTCAGGTCTTAAACAAAAATGTGGTACAAACAGTTAATTCAATGTTTTGAGTGCAGGTATTAGAATATAGAGGACATGGAATGGTGGTGGGATGCAGAAACACACCACAAAAAATGCTAGTCATCAGCAGGGAATATATAAGCTTGTGGGGAGGAATTACAGGTATGATTTCCCACATCCTACAATAACTTCAGTGTAGATGTAGGTACAAAAATTAATGCTGAAGTTGCCAAAGAAATAACTAAAGCTACTGAGAGCCACCTTTTGATGTTTAAGCTTTTGGTGTTAATCCACTGTTGTTTAAGCTTTTCTACATGAAGTATCCTTATCATGTAATGTGCTTAAGGAGGTTCTTACTTGGTTGACTTTCCTGCTCTGCTAGTGCTTCTGCTTGCTCTCTCTCCTTCACTTTCATTTCTTTGTAATCTTTATAGTACTGCTTCACATCCTAAAATCAAAATACAATAAAAACATTTTTCATTTCCAACGTACACTTGACAAAAAGATGCCAAAAAGGGTTCGATCAACACCACAGAACCATTTGGTTCCCTTAATCGTAAATGAGGCGTTTAAGTATAAACAATCTTTAAAAGGCATCAGAAACCTTCAAATAATGTAACAGTTCTTTTTTATTTGAGTTCATTTCACATTACGTGATGGTTCTTTATACATCACAAATCACATGTCCAGTTTTTGTTCTCTAAAGCAGGACTTCAAGGCCCAGTGTCCAGAACAGTTTAAAAAATACCCTACTAAACGAGCCGATTCGCAGAGGAGTACTTTTTTTTTTATCAAGAAAAATATCAAACTTTACCAAACATTGGTCCTCCAGAACAACAGCATTGATGAACCCTGCTGTAAAGAACCATCTACTGAAATGTTCTTTAAGTAACCAAACGCCTCTTCTACTACAGCTTTGTGCAAAGAAGATACAATGAGCATCAGCTTTGTTGTGGTAGAGACATACCTGTATAACGTGTGGGAGGGACTTCAAAGAGTAGTACAGCCAGATGCTCAATTTGAGTGGCAGAATATCATGCCAGTGTGGTTTATCCGATCTAAAGACATAGTATGAGGAATTAAGATCTTATAAAAATGGGTACATTCACTCAAAGATTGCAAAATTGGTCATGATTTTCATTAAATTATGGACAAGAAGGCTGATCCCACATGATCATCATAGTCAATCATTTATCCATTGACTAGTGTGTTATCAAATTCATACACGCATGGCACCTCTCATTTTTCTCTTGAGCAGTGCTCTTCAGTTCTTCCATTATCTTGCTGCTTTGCTTTTTCTTCTTCTCTTTCTTCTTCTTGCTAAGAAGTTCATCCTGACAAAGATGAGACAGATATTGTCACCCAACATGTTCATCAGTCTCAAGAATGCGTCAAATTCCAGAAACAACGTGCTCACCAGTTGCTTTTCCAGATAGATGGACCAAATCACAGCATAGTGGCCTACTGTGAGGATGAGGAATAGGAGGAAGCCCAGCTCTCCGTTGCTCATCTTCCTCACACGCCGATAGTAGAAGACAGGCTGCCTCCAGTCAGGCAGTCCATTAACCAGGATGTCATCGTACCTGCGAGGAGAACGGCATTAAATTTATGCCACAGTCTAACTCCAGAACCGAATACCCCTGGTCATTCTGGAGAGTTTTATTTTGACTTTTATAGTGAATTATACTGTATTTTATATTGTTCTTGTCTCTATGTCTGTGCAGTCGTAGTGTAAGAAATTTCCTCCGGGACCAACAAAGTTTTCAAATTTTCATTCAAATTCCTTGTTTGTCCACAGAAACGCAAGTACACACCCACCTCTAGGGAACAAACTTAAATATAATATTTTCCCTTCACTTTTAGGTCACAATTTGGTATGTTTAACATATTGGAGAGAAAAAATATAAAAAAAATTAAAAATATAAAATGTATTATCACTTTTGCAAAGGCCATGTTTTTCTGATTTACAGGATCTTATATTCTGCAAAAGAACAGTTATAGCACATTAAATTGTGCAGAACAACAATGTCCAAGGAACAAACTTGAAACAGGCATTTTACTTCTAGTTTAGTGTACAATTTACAAAGCTAAACATACTAAAAAAAGGCTAAAATAAATAATATATATAAAAATGTGCAATCACATATGCAAAGGCCACATATTTTGTTTTGATATACAATATGTTAAATTCAGCAAAAGAACAATAACTGCAGTAAAATGTGCTCTGTAGGGAATGTGTACCTATTCTTGCTTCAGCAAAAACATAATTTGAAAAGAGGTTTTACATACAACTGTATAAATGCACTCAGACATCCCTTGTAGTGAGTAAATACATCTACTCCAAGGTGCAGCCATTGTTCTGGAGAAGTTACACATGAGCCTAACGTCACCAAGCCCAATGACGAGCATTACTTAGAGGGTTATATAGCTCCTCAGTACAGGGCCATGGAGAAGTGGAACTGCACTCTTTGGAGTGATGCAGCTCTAATAAATACCTTTGGGAAGAGCTGAAGTGGCATTTGCGATCCAGAAAAAAAAAATCATCCAATAACAGTACCTGAGCTTAATAAAGCTTGAATGGCAACAAGCAAAACCTCACAGCAAAGTTCAACAACATATAGTGTAAAGCCTTCCCAGGGGAGTAGAGCCTGTTAATCCAGCAAAGGTTGGTTGGGGTGGAAACTGCCTATTAATACCCGTGATTGTAAGTGAAATGATAGGAGAACAAGTGGACATACAGCATATATAGTGCATAATTATTGGTAGCAGCGCATCAATTCAGCTTTGACGTTACATCAATAAAGAATCATGAAAAGCTTTCTCTCAGTTTATGTTTACAGCATTCAGTTTAGTTCAAAAAGTCCAAAAACAGAACAGTCAAATACTACAGCTGAGGACACAAACAATATGGGCAGTCTATGACGGCAGCAACCACATAGAAAGTACCAGAACAGTAGTACAAAGGAGTATTAAACTACACCAGGACCCTGTATTTTCAGTCTACTGCTCATTAGAATACATTTCTCTTATTCCAAACCACCTGACCCACGCAATCGAAATCTTTAGAAGCATATATACATTGTAGGTTGGAGCTACACTGATAGGAGGTGCAAGAGTAAAGATAAAAAGCAATTGAGATCCATCCCCTTACCGCTGTCTCCTTTCCTCATCCTTAAGAACCTCATAGATGGTAACCAGCTGAATTTGAAGAAACAGGAAAAACAAACAAACAAGCATTAAAGCATACTCTTTTCCTTGCTATGCACTTTAAATGTCACAGTATCTTTTACTGACTACAGCTTTTTGTGTATATAACAGTGTATTTTGTCCAAAGCATTTTCTGAGTATTTTCCAGAGTTTCATTTTTAATTGTTAATTGTTGTCTGTTCAGCCATTGCATAAACAAATTCCTCCTGGATCAATAAAGACTTGAGATTTGATTCATATGTCAAAAGTCTTGAAATACAACATGCAGCCCGTTTGGTGAAGTGTAGTTTTCTGTAAGAGATGGTGTTTTAGTGTTTTGCTCGTCGCACAGAGCATCAGTGTACCTGTCTGAACTGAGTTTCAGCGTTTTCATCTTTATTCTTGTCAGGGTGCAGGATGAGAGACAGTCTTCTGTAGGCCTTCTTAATCTCAGATGACGAAGCATCCTATGTAAAAGGCGAGGAACAGAGTGACAACATGGTCACAATATGACATAAGAAAAAGCACAGCACCACAGCTGACTTTGCCACATTATATTCATGCCATCTGGTGGTTTAGCAACTTGTGATCAATGGTCAACATGCTTCTCTCATCGCTTTCACATTTATTCACCTTTGCAGTGACAAAATGCAGTATAATAACCTCTAGTACATATTTTGTTGTCATATGTTTTCAGAAAAACAACAGAACTGAGTCCAACTCCTAGCAAACCTACAGTTCAAATGGATAGAATACAGTTTAATAATATCTGGTCCACATATGCTTTCAGGAAATCAACAGAATTAAGCCCAGTTTCCAGCAATCCTACAATTAAAATGGGAAAATTACAATATAACCTCTAGTAACACTTTTCACCATATGCTTTCAGAAAAACAACAGAATTAACCACTCACAGCAAACCTACAGTTAAAGTGGATAAAACTGGGCTAATTAAACTGTCGAAATACTGTAGATGCCGATAGTGACCATTAAGACTTAGTTTTACACTTAATAAACCCTTTTTTGTTTTGTTTGTAGCCATTATACTGCCACTACAGGGAGAGGCCTCTAAAGCCTCGACGTTTCCTAGACCTGCGAGCGACACTCAGACTACGTTACGGGCGGCGCCGGTTAACGAGGGCTCCCGCTGCAGACGCGGCAAGGCAAGGGGGCTGAAGACGTGGATTTAGGACAACAAATGTGACCAGAAAGCAACAAGACCTTTAAAATACTATCAGCTGCAAATCTACACGACTGTTACGAAGTTTAGCAGGCGCTTAACTTACAGTCCTTCCGACAACAAACATACACGATATGGACAAAAGTATTGGGACGCTTCACCATTACACCAACAAGGACATTAAAGACGTTGCATTCAAATCCATTGATTCTATTCTGGAGCTGGTCCCCCTTTGCAGCTATAACAGCTTAAACTGTTCCTCGAAGGCTTTCCACAAAATTCTGGAGTGTTTCTGAGGGAATTTGTGCCCATTCATTCTGAAGAGCATTTATGAGGTAAGGCACTGATGTTAGACGAGAAGGCCTGGCTTGCAATCTCCGTTTCAGTTCATCCCAAAGGTGTTGGATTGGGTTGAGGTCAGGGTTCTGTGGGGGCTAACTTAGTCAAGTTTGTCCACACCGAACTCATCCAGCCATGACTTCATGGACCTTGCTTTGTGCACTTGGGGCACAGTCATGCTGGAATAGGAAAGGGCCTTCTCCAAACTGCGTCCACGAAATTGGAAGCATGGCGTTGTCACAAATGTCTTGGTATGCAAAAACATTAAGATTGATATTCACTGGAAGTAAAAGGGATCTGAATTCAGTAATGAGGAGGTGAGTCCCAATACTTTTGTCCATGTAGTGTACGAGAATACAGTCCAATGACCTGGCAGGAAAAATGAACAAAAACCAGAGAAAAAAAACATAAGAAGCTCACCTGGCTGACAGACAGGAATTCGTAGAAGGTCTGTGGAATTTCCTCGACCAGGTCGAAGAGCTCCAGGTCCGTGTCCCAGGCTGCTGTGGGAGAAGGGAGGGAGATGAACAGCACGGCGGCCCACAGCACGGAAAGCAGCCCGGCCGGACTCATGCTCGGATTTTCAGCGTTTTGGCCAAAAGTGTGAACATCAACCGTCCATTCCTAACGCGTGTGTCTCTCTCTCTCCTTTAAGGCAGTCTATCATACTCCACCCCTCCCCCTCTCTCTCTCTCTCTCTCTCGTTCTCTTTTTCGCTCCTTCTCTCCAGTCCTACGTGGCCTCTCTGCTGCGTGTCTGTCTGTGTGAGAGAGAGAGAGAGAGACTGAGTGTGAGCGTG
>JBBPCY010000039.1:27365835-27393724 GCA_037974405.1 Brachyalestes nurse
AGAGCGAGAGACAAGGAGAGAAAGAAATGCTTTCTTATAAGCTCATCGGCCGTTTACTCCATTCTAGAAACTGCAGCTCCATCTAACTTTGCTCCTTTAGTGAACATACATATTTTTTCACAAGGCACACTCTCATTTTACACCTGTTTATCCCATACATTTAGGGTCGTGAATTTTGTATGGAGCTGCTTGGTTGCAAAATTGTTAAACAAACAAATAAAATAAAAGTACGTCAACGGCTGGAAAGCATCGCATTCTCCTTACATTGTATCTATAAATACATATACATATATTTTTACACAGCTCATCGCAGCCCATATCTCGCTGCATTGTGCTCAACTCTATCGCGTTCATACAATAAATACACAGGAGTCGTCCGTCTTTAACGCGCATCTAATCGTCAAACCTACCGCCCCATATGAATGAATGAAAACCGTTATCGAAAAGTTTCTGATGAGCATCGTCAGATCCGTTAACTGCGTGTTTTGTTTTTTTGAGGGGGGGAGGTTCTTTTTTTCTATGAGGCTATGTTGGGGGACCCTTGTTGCCCCCCTTCCCCCCCTCAGCAGCGCTCATTCCCAGACTCCCCGTGAGGAGGAAAGACACCACGTGACGGAGCGGGGGCGGGCGGACTAAAGCCATTTTGGGGACGGTGTCAGTTTCCAGAGCTCCAGCAAGCAGAGCTACACACACACACACACACATATACACGCGCGCACACACACACACACACAGCGTCTTTCAAACCGCCCAACGGAGAGGAGAAAGAGAGCCGAGCCAGGAGAGCTGTTCAGAGCCAGTCTTTGTGCTCGGCCGACCAGAAACGCGCCTCCCTGGATCGAAAACCCGACAGAGGCTCGGGTCGGGTCGCTCGGTGTCGGTGCGAAGCGAGGCTACAATGGAGCTGCTGCTGCTGCGGTGGAGCCACTGCAACTGACAGCGTCTGCACTTCATTCCAAGATGGCCGCTTGGGTAGCATTCATTTTCTGCTGATCGACTCTCAACTTTCATTGTCTGCCAGGAATAATAACCGGGAGGAGAGAGAAAAATAAACCACCTCCACGCGAGCAAACGCAGGTATGTCGTTTATGGCGCAATGGAGCCCTTTGAGAGCCTCCACGGTGCGCTAGGAGAGACTGCACACGCTGTAACAATGTTGCCTCCTCCTCCTCCTCCTCCAGCTCCTTGTATGGGTTCCGCGTCCTTCTTGTGCAAATTTGTATCCATTTAGTTAAAAAAAATAACCACGCGTGAGTCTTTGTGGCAGAAAAGTGGGCTCTTGTTTACCCACTCACCTCACCCCCCTCCCTCGGGGGTCGTTTCAAAAGTGAGAGCTCGAGCCCGAGCCCCGAGTCCGAGCCTAGGGTTGACCACTTTTGCACGTTTGTTCTCGTTCAGTCTTGACACGTTCTGGTCGCACGGCTCCCGGAGGGTCGAGGTGGAATCGAAGTGGTCGCGATTATTCGCCACGCGTTATTTTTTTTCACGAACCTAACTCGGGAGAAACTGCAGCCGTGTGAAGCGGGTTGGATCGGATCGGATCGGATCGGATCGAACACGACCAGACGCGTGGCCTTCCAGAGAGAAAGTCAGGTTGTTATTGTGTAGCAGATGGATTTTACACCCACTTTTCTGTCTTGTTGTTATGTTTTGTCTTATTGAAAATGGACTGAATATGTGGTTTTTGTGAGTGAAGGTGTCGCTGACTAGCAGGAGGAGCTGTTAACTTAAAATTGATTTGTTTTTTTGGAGGGGTTGAACACTATTTTCTTTCCCAAAACAGTCTTTATCCTTAACATGTCAAGCTGAAGAAAATCCCATACATTCATTAAATGTAGTAGTTTTAATGTGGGTAAAAAGTCACATACACTGAGTTGTGGGGGAAAATAGTTGAAGGCCGGCGATTGTGAATAGAAGTGAGAAGTTTCTCTGAGATGTTTGACGTTAATAAACAGAACTATATTTTATGGAGCTCGCAGCTGATCTGTGAGGAACGTAGATCTGACCTGCCAGGTTCTCCAGTATCCTTCTGCTTTATGACACACCTGACAGGATCCTGACATATTAAGTCACCTGTTCTAGTTCTGGTTCTGGTTCCTAGTCGGAGGATGAACATCAAAAATTTGAAAAGGCTTTGAAAAAAGGAACACAGTGACATTTTTAAAATCATACCTAGAAAAGACAGAAACGTGCCTGAAAAAGAGCTGTCGGGTGAATCTGCCAACAAGTTTATCAGCCAAACCCGACTATGTGAAAAGAGAAGATGGGCTTGTGTGAAAGTGTTTGACAGCTTATATCTGGCTGAAAAAATTAACCAAAGTTTTCTCACAGCCAACAAGTTTAAAAACGGCTGGAATTAAAGGTTTCCGTTGGTACAGACTAAAAGCAAAGGGCCATGCAGGCTATGCACAAATGTAGTTTTTTTAAGAACAAAGACTGGAAGATGGTCTCCTTTACTAAAAAAACAGACCCGAGTGTGTTAGCATAGCTTGGATAACCAGTCTTATACATCTGTGCGCCGACCTTGCGGCTGTTTTGGCATGTGCGCAGATTTAAAGCGGATCCACTAAAAACACGTCTACGGAGCCTCCGACAGGCTTCAGTTCGCCTCGGTAGACAGTTCGGGAGTACATGAAACAGCACGGGAGTCAGCAGGGGTATTTAATTCTCACTCGGAGGGCTGTATAGGTGCTGTTTTTTTGTGCAGAGGCAGCTGTGCACCGAAACAGGAGCTCAACAATGGCGCATCACTAACTCGCCCGTGATTCGAGACGGGCTGGTAAAATGGCAGCCGCGGCGGAAAGAAAACCTCATGCCGTCGCGGCTGGAGCCGTGAGCCGTTGTTTTTAAAATCTTCCTGTCATGTTTTTATTCTTTATGGTGGGAGCATGCGGTGAGCTCCGCTACAGACTGGCAAATCTACGCCGTCGCCATAGCAACAGCGAGCGTTTGCGTTCCAGCGCGTGAGCCCACCTCACCTATGCCAACGGCGCGAAATCGTGTTCCGGTGCAATTGTTATTATTATTATTATAATAATTAGTAGTAGTGATAGAAGAAGCGGTAGTATACCTACAGGCGAGCTATTTTCACTATTATTGAGGTTCTGCTTTTGGGCCGTGTTATTTTATTTCTTGAGGTTTCAAACCATGCTGCAAACCAAAACTGCCTTATATTGCCGAATTATTATGTAAAAAACATGTTCTGAGCTGTTTTTGTCCCTGAAAACTGAAAAACGTAACAGTGTGATGTGAAAAGGTCGTTTAAGTCTTGTGGAGGGGCTCAGATTGATTTTTTCCTGCTTATGGCGCTTATCAGAATGCATAAAATGCAGTAAAACGCGACCACGCTGCAAACAAAATCAGTCGAAAAACTGAATTATTATGTGGAAAAATATATTTCTGAGCTGTTTTGTCACTGGAAACTGAAAAACTGAACGGTGTGATGCACAAAACGTCTTTGAGGCTATTATTGAGGGGAGAGCAAATCGGTCTTATTATATAATTTCGTGAGTTTGACCTACAGGCCAGGCAAAATGCGACGACGCAAACAAAACTGTCTTATACGGCAGCATTAGGTGGAAAAACACATCTCTGAGCTGCTTTTGTCACTGATAACAGTAGAACAGTCACTGAGGCTATTATTGAGGGTCTCAAATTGATAATTTCTTCTTATGGGTCTTATTATTATTTTATTCTACGGGCGAGATAAAACGCGACCACGCTGTAAACAAAAGATGTCCAAAGGCTTCTTATGTGGAAGAATTATTACGTGAAAAAAATATTTCTGGGCTGTTT
Organism: Brachyalestes nurse; assembly: GCA_037974405.1. Taxonomy (NCBI): domain Eukaryota; kingdom Metazoa; phylum Chordata; class Actinopteri; order Characiformes; family Alestidae; genus Brachyalestes; species Brachyalestes nurse. Next base: position 27,369,631 of record JBBPCY010000039.1, read on the forward strand.
TTGTGACTGAAAACTGAACAGTATGATGTGAAAAAGGTCATTCACGTCTTTAAGGATATTATTGAGGGCGACAGATTGATTATTTCTGGTTGTGGGCCTGCTTCTATACTCCAGTATCGTGAGGTTTAGAGCTTTGCAGGCTTGAAAAAGCAGAAAGACTAATACTATTGAAGTGAAGTCATTTTAATGTAAGGGCGATGGATGTGTGCCTGGTAAGCCGAAGCCCACATTTCGGTTCTCCGTGTTGATTTTTGGTGCTTTTCGACTCTCAGGTTTGAAGATTCACATGAAGATGCATCGAACGACGAGGATCAAGATCACGGAACTGAACCCGCACCTGATGTGCGTGCTCTGCGGCGGGTACTTCATCGATGCCACCACTATCGTAGAGTGTCTGCACTCGTGTAAGTCTCAGATTGACTTCAGCTCTCAGTTTAGCTTTGAGACCGAAAGTTTCTGCGTTTCTTTTGCGGTTCGGCCCTGATTTTCTCGTTCTGTCCGCAGTCTGCAAAATGTGCATAGTGCGGTACCTGGAGACCAGCAAATACTGTCCCATCTGTGACGTCCAAGTTCACAAAACAAAGCCTCTGCTGAACATAAGGTGACTTCATTTCCCATCACAGTCATTTTACTTCGGAGAAATTGTCTCGTATTGCGCATGCGCTGATGTATATTTCTACAAGTGTCTTACTTCTACATGTTTATTTCTGTATGTATATTTCCACATGTGTCTATTTCTACATAACAAACATATGCTTTTTTCTTAAAAAAGTAAACAAAAAAAACCCTCACACTGGAAGGTTGCCTCCACTTTTGGTAATGATTATCCTCGTTTTAGTGCTTGATGAAGCTAAATGACATTGTTTGTATACTTCAGGTCAGATAAAACTCTCCAAGACATTGTGTACAAGCTGGTTCCCGGGCTGTTCAAAAGTAAGTTGTTGGTTGTTGGTGAGATTGTGTGTGGTGAGAGCGATGCTTAGAATTGAGAAAAGGGCTTTTTTGTAATTCTCTGATTTCTTTCTACTGATTTTTGTCTGCTTTAATCATTCATTCTTGTAAGAGGTTTAAATATGTTTCATCACATTCTCATTCTGTTCCTGCCTCGATGGTGTTGATGTGCTGATTGTGCTTTTGTTGCTTAGATGAAATGAAACGAAGGAGGGATTTTTATGCAGAACATCCATCAGGTGACGGTAACAGAAGTTATTGTGATTAAAAAAAAATAATAATAAAACCGCCTTGGTTATTATGTCTGAGTTAAATCATGTTTTTTTCCATTTGGTGCTGCAGCTGCTAATGGATCAAATGAGGATCGAGGAGAAGTGGCAGACGAAGACAAGAGAATTATTGCTGACGATGAGATCATCAGTCTTTCCATTGAGTTTTTTGATCAGAGCAGGTGGGTTTGGTTAAAAAAAACTGTCAACTTTTAGTTTTTAACTAGATGTTACTGAATGTTCTTTTCTTTTAGTTAGTTAGTTTTTAAACTAATTCTTTCTAATATGACAATTTAATTATTATTTTAACCCTTTTTTCCCCAGATTTGAAAGTGGTAATGGGGAAGAAAAAGAAACTACAAAAGAGGTGACTATCTAACTTTGTTAAAAGTTCTTATTTTAAACTTACTTTAACCAGTTTAACATACAGGGAGGCATGTCTGTCTTCAAATATGTCTAAATCTGATTTTTCCCCAGGTGAATGTTAAGCGGTATCTACAGTGCCCTGCTGCTATGACAGTCATGCATCTCAGAAAATTTCTCAGAAGTAAAATGGATATTCCGTGTACCTTTCAGGTAAGTTACAGACCGGATGTTTAATAACATGTTAATAATTCTGTGTGTGTTACTACAGTTTAAGCCATGTTTGGCCAACTTTAAAAATAAATATAGTTTTGAGCTGAGGGATTTTTCCCATTTTCAGGTTGAGGTCATGTATGAAGACGAGCCTCTGAAGGATTACTACACATTAATGGATATTGCCTATATCTACACCTGGAGAAGGGTAGGAGAAGCACTTCATTTGTCCTGCTTTCATAAAATAAAAGTGTCTTTTACAATTTACAGATCTCATTTTTGAGCTCTTAATCTTCCTTTGTTTATTCTTTAAGAATATTATTAAGGTACAGCTTGTGTCCTTTACAGTTATGTTTGAGCTATTGATCTTTGTTTACAAAGAATAAATAAAGAAATATTATATATGACAGTAATTATTTAGTAATAACAAAGGATATTATTGCCTATATGCACACCTGGAAAAAATCTTCATTTATTCTGGTTTTACAAAGTAAAAGTGTCTTTTACACTTTATTGGGCTTATTTTCAAGCTGTTAATATTTCTTTCTTTCTTACTTTCTATCTTTCCGTTATTCAGTTCTGACAAAAATTATTTGCCCGGAGAAGGGTAGGAAGAATGCTTAAGTGTATTTTACACTTTACAGAGTTAATTTATTTTTTTATCTTTGTTAATCTTTATTCTTTATGGATGTAAAAGTACAGCAGTGATTATTTGGTAATAATCTTCATAAACATATTCCGTTACAGTAAAACTGATATGTGAGGTTTGTGGCTGTGAGAGTGAGAATGTGGGGGGTCTTGCTTTGGGTTTTACGGGTCAAACTGAAAAACTATGTGTTGCAGGATGGGGCCCACCTGCTGAATTCTGGTTTTACCAAGTGAAAGTGTCTTTTACAGTTCACTAGCTGTTAATCTTTCTTTCTTTCTTTTTTTGTTTCTTTGTCTTTCTTTCTTTCTTTACATTATTCCACAACAGCAATGATATTCCTTACATTCTTTTTTCTTTCTTTCTGCAAGTTCTGTAGTTGTGACTATGAGGAGCTGGTTTTGGGCTTTGACAAGTTAAACATAAACTGTTTTTCTTTCTTTCCTTCTGTCTGTCTTTCTCTTTTCTTTCTTGTTTCTTTCTTTTTTCTTTTCCTTCTTTCTCTCTTCTTTTCTTTCCTTGCTTTCTTTCTTTTTCTTTCTTTCTTTCTTTCTTTCTTTCTTTCTTTCTTTCTTTCTTTCTTTCTTTCTTTCTTTCTTTCTTTTCTTTGTTTCTACAGTTATTTCTTTCTTTCTTTATTCCTTCACAGTGATGATTATTTGGTGGTAACAATAAATGTAATATGTAAGTTCTGTATGTGTGAGGGTGGGGCCCTGGTTTTCGGTTGTAGTGGATTCTAAATTGGTGAACTGTTTTTTGCAGAACGGGCCGCTGCCGCTGAAGTACAGGGTTCGTCCAGGCTGTAAGAAGATGAAGCTCAGCAGCCCGAGGAGTGGCGGCACTGCTGGGGGCAGAAAACCCGAGACAGAGAGCGACTCGGGCAGTGAGAAGCCCAGCAGCCCATCCGCCTCTGTGCCCGCCGCTGCCCCCTCCACGTCTTCCTCCTCATCCAGCCCTGGTGGTCCAGTCAAGACTCCACGGCCGACCTTCCCCCACATCTCCACACTGAATGGAGTCTCCGCCAAATCCAGCGCCAATGGCCAAACCCCCTTCAGCAACAAACCCAGCAAGGGCTCTCTGAATGGCTCCGGCACTCTGGGGTGACCCATGAACTCACGGACACCAAAACCCACCAGAACCCACCAGAACCCAGAACCTGTCCTGTAGATGCTTTCTTTTCAAAACACCTTATTTGTTTTTTTGTTGTTTTTTTGTATTATATATGTTTAAATATATATACTTGTTTTTTGTCAAGACGTGGAACATGGCATTGATTGATTCGTGTTAATTACCAAGCTGTCTTTTTTTTTTTCTTTCTGTCATTGGCTGAAGGAAAAAATTGTGAAGTATATTTTGTGGATGAAGGAGGGGAGAATCCCAATATGCGTTTTTTTTAATAAATGCCCAAAAGCAGTTCATTTAGCTTAGAACATAAATGTGTAGATTTTGTTTCTTTTTTTCTTCCTGTCCTTGATTAGAAAACAATATATATAAAAAAAGTCAAGTGCAACTTTTTGGAAGGTCATTGATCCAAATCAGTTTTTTTTAAATGAAGGGCTATTAAGTTCTTGTCAGAAGTGACATGATTATGAATTAATGCATAGTTTGCCATCAGTCCCTCTGATTAGAAGCTAAATAAAGAGATTAGAGATATGAGTTGTGAATTCTGAACTCCAAATGGGAGCTTCAAATCAATGAAAGTTACCAAACTGCACAACCAGTGGCTTGGATGTGTTCCTTATCTGTCAGGACTTTGTTTTGTAAGTTTGTGTGTGTGTGAGTGTGAGTGTGTGTATAAAGGAATACTTGTAGTATTATGTTCTCTGAGCTCCACATCTCTCGTAATATTCATCAAACCGTCGGTTCAAGCCAGTGTATCATTTCTTGTTGCACAATATGAAACCTTTATCTAAATAAACGTTTTACATTTTTATTACTAAACACAGCCGTTTCGTGTGAAGGTCTATACAGCTGGAGAGGTCGAATATTTAGTCATTTTAGCACTTTATTAGGAAGTTTATAAGTTTTTTTAGCAAATTTATTACATTATAAAATGTAAGTACTTGTTATAGCACCGGTCCAGGCAGAATGAATGAGAAATTCTGTCTCAAATAACATCTCTATACTTTCCATACTTCATTACTGAAAACGGTTCTAATGTCTGTGTACTATTTTTGTTCTACGATCTAATGAGTTATGTCCCAAATCACACTAACTTTCCATACTTCATTACTGAATGCGGTTCTAATGGCTATCTACTATTTTTGTACTAGTGTGTTGGTATTTGGTTTGGGACGCAGTCATAGTCTGTAAAAATAAACGATGCTTCCCATTTTATGCAGTTCCAAAAACCCCGTCGTTTTAGGCCTATCGGGCTTTTTTGTCTACTGAAAGTTATTTTCATTTTCTGCCCATTTAATAAGAAATCCATTGTTAAGTGTAAATTGTTAATGTAGTAAAATTAGCTGAATGTCTTGCTGATCTTTCCTTAAACGGCTCTAACGCCTTTCTTTAAGTATCTGATCTGAAAAAGGTTCTAGAATGAAGAAGAAGGTTCGCTTCGGAACAGTTTGAACGTTTAAACGCTTCCTTTCGAACAAGAAGCCGTTAAAGAACCTTTTTAAAAACGTGTTGTGACAAAAGGGATTCGACTGGTAGAGCAGGTTAACTTTATGTGCCGTTTTTTTACTGAGAGTTTTTATTTATATTTTTATTATTATTATTGACTGTTCTCCTGAAGACTGGCGAGTAAAGAACGACTGCGCAGTTCTGTAAGGGGTCTCCTACCTCAGCCTATATGAAAAGATAAGATACGATACACCTTATAAATAAAAAAGTCTAATAAATAGTAATAATAAGCTAATAAATAAGTTTTTTTAATGTAACGTTTTGACTAGATTTTAATCCTTTTATGTCAAAAAGGAACGATGGATTACAAATCATAAATAGGCAAAGTTAATAATCATATTGGAACTGAAGATTAATAGCAGTTCAAAGTCATTGGTGTTATGTTTTGATTAACACGAGGCCAAATAATTAATAGTATAATAATTATAGTAAATGACTACGTTTGGACAGGTAATCTGAAAAAAGACTGAAAAAACATCTTAAAAGGGGCTAAAAATGTAGCCCAAAACAAGCTAGGCGATTTCTGTCCTCGCACAAAAAAAAAAGATTTTTTTTGTTTTTTACAATAAATATGAAGAACGTTTTAATCATTTTCAAGCTTTTAAGAAGAGGCGCACTGCCTATACACTCGATTAAAAACCAACTAAATACTGAGCGTGTTTTAATTAATTATATAATTTATTCTAATTTAAAAATGTAACAATATTATGAGTGATGAGCAATGAGTTAAACGGGTGATGCTTTCTAAAGCAATTTAAATTAACCTGCAGTGGGCAGAAACGTGCTGAACCGCTTGAAAAGACAACCGAAAGACAAACAGTGAGCAGCTGATGGTAAAATCTACAGAACTAGGCCCGTTTTACCCCACCAGGTTCAGTTTTCTCTCTCACTATTTAATATCACGTTTAAATCAAAGCTGTTAGTGAATTAAAAAAGGCTGCTGTTCATTTTTACTGTTAAACAGAAATAATTCGGTTAGTAGGTTTGGGCTACATGCATGCAGCCCTGTTGTATCTAACGAGTTAGTTAAACGGAGATTCATTTTACTTACTTATTTCATTTTTGCCATAATAAACGCAAAATGGCATAAACAATAAAAAATAGACACAATGGACCCGATTAACACTAGGTCGTGGCGGGTAGGCCTTAGTGGGTATGCCCTCTGCTGGTCACGCAAGAAACTGCAGGGCGGTATAAATAGTTTGAATACACTAAATGGACAGAGGTATCGGGAAGCCTGAACATTACACCAACAGGGGCTTTGACATTGCATTAAAATACATACTCCGTCTTTAATACGGAGTTTGTCCCCCCTTTGCAGCTGCCACTATTCCTGGAAGACTTTTCTGAGTGAATTTGTGCCCATTCATTCTGTAGAGCATTTATGGGGTCAGGCACTGATGTTGGACGAGAAGTCCCGGCTCACAATCTCCATTCCAGTTCATCCCAAAGGTGTTGGATGGGGTTGAGTTCAGGGCTCTATGTGGGCCAGTCAAGTTCTTCCGCACTTAACTATTTATGGAGCTTGCTTTGTGCACTGGGGCACAGTCATGCTGGAATAGAAAAGGTTCTGTGAAAAGACCTCAAAAGTTGGACACATGGTGTTGTCCAAAATATCTTGACATTCTGAAGCATTAGGATTTCCTTCTACTGGAAGTAAGGGGCTACCTGAATTTTATAAAGAGGTGCATCCCAATACTTTTGTCCATAGTGTATGTTAAAAGGAATAATGAATACACTGAAAAAAAGGATAAACCAGCCTATCCAATTTCATATTTTGTAAATACTTATTATAAAAGTATTTTCTAAAATATTTTGCATATTAAAATACTTTTATAAATATTCTATGAATGTGTATTTGCTTAAGCTTGTTGAATGAAATGCAGTGAAAATGAGTCAGGGTGAGCCAAGCATCTTTTTATTGAGCGATGCTGATGGAGTAGTGCTTCAAAAAAAAAAATGATTACAGCACATACACATGAGAACTGTACGCATTCATTACGTGAACAACATCAACAATGACGAGTAGGCCAACAGACCTTTTTCGATAAGATTCTCTTAAAGGGGTTGTTCTTTGTCCCTCCTTTCTATATAAAAATGCTTCTCCATATGTGTCAGGTTCAGAACTACACAACCTGGTGGTCTTCCTTTTAGTAAATGCTGAGCTTAAAACACCAAACAAGTTGAGACAAAGCAGAACCGACGATTTATCAGGAATATATTTGCAAACCCATGGAAGAAAAGAGTCTTTGCCTCTGTGACTGTAAAGGACGGATATCAAATTCATCATAACCACAAGTAAATGTCCACAATGTTCTTCTGCAGCAATGTGTGTGTGGCTTTCAGGCTTAAAAAGATCGGCCTTAAAAGTTTTCTTGGTCAAAAAGCGGTTAACATGGCTTGTAGTCATTCTTGTTTAGCTGATAAAGCAAATATAGGAATACAGAATACATGTCTCAAGTTGTTTTCAAAAGCGTTTGATATTAACCAGCGCCGCGCTGTTGATGCACCAGGTGCCTGGTTTTTAAAGCAGAGAAACAGAACGATAAGACAGAATTGCTGGTTTTGCTCACTGGCAAACCTTCAGGTATGCAACACTCAGTCAGAAGATCACAAACAGATTATATATGAAGATATTTACAGGAACATCAAAACCACCACCGGATTCGTCCTGTTTCGCCTCTCCCTTTGTTTTAGAAAATAACATTTGCAAACTTTGATCTTAAAAAAAAAAAAAAAAAAAAAAAAAACGGTTTAAATACAAAATTAAATAGTTCAGAGTAAAAAAGGCACACCCTCGCACAGTGTAGATATTGATGATGTTTTCAACACGTACAGGAAGGATATTTTTTAAAGAAAAAAAAAACATACAGTGTAACTACCTCTATGAGATTAAATATAATACTTCAGTCCACCGAGAGGAACATTGAGAATGAGACCAAAAGATCTCCTGGTTCTTACAGTGCCGCCAAAAAACGCTCTACAGCAGCAAAAAAATTAAATCACTCTCACTGGAAGCACGGTCCAATTTACCCGAAGCAAATGCACTGTTTGAAAGAAAGGGATGTAAAAATATAGGCTTTCTTCTCCACAGAACGCTAACAGCGTAGATGAGAAGACTCTTGTCCTTCTTTATTTGAGGATAAAAAAGTGGCGATGCTTTTAATATCTCTAATCTTCCTCTTGTCTAATATGCTCTACACAATCTCACTACTATTGCATAACCCCCTGCCAGTCAGTGGTAAAATTGGTATAATTTGCATAAATATTTTGGTGCATTAGATCATGTGCAAACAACTTTTATAGGGCTCATCTGTGCAGATGGCACAAAATCTACTGTCCAGATAGTAAATTCACTTTTTTCACAACTGTCCACTCAAAATGGACTGAAAAAAAACCTGTCATCTCTCCCTATGATTCTTTTCTCAAATGGTACAAGTGCTCAGCAAAACATTTAGAATAACCCACAATGCCCAGATATGTGGTCTTGAACTGGAATAGCCTGATATGATGGACTTTAAGTCTAGCCTTGGACCATTTTTATACTGTCTGAAAATCCTCTGCAGTCTATGGCTAAGGTTAACTTGGGCCCACAGGATCTCTTGAGGGTTTTTTCTTTCGGTAAACGTAGACAGAATAAGAGTTAAAAAGCAGCTCTGAGGATTCCAGATAAACACACAATAATATCACTCAACGTCCCACTCAACAATATCTAACACAGTTAGGTACAGCACAGTATAACGCACAAGTACATGATATTTATCCATCCACTGCTTGGTACCAATTTAATTTCTCACTTTTTTTGATAAAAAGCCAAATGAACACAGGGGAAAAAACTAAACAAATGTAAACAAACAGATCCCGGTATCACAGGGATCTCACAGAATCCCTCAGAAGCCTCTTTTGAAGTGGTGGAGGCTTCAAATCCCTCCTAAACCTGATCCTGAGATGAACTTCAGGCAGCAGTTAGGACAGAATGGTGGTGATGAAGTCATAAAACCTCTTGGAATATTGCTCCGGATTGACTGTTGAAATCTCTGCTCCAGCCTATGAAGTGTAGAAAGAGTGGAAAACATTACAAACAGAAACATGTATGACTTTTCACATCATAAAAATAATTTGACCTGTTCAATATACCTCCAGTAGGTGGCACTGTGGCTTTACATAAATGTGCTACATACACCATATGGACAAAACTATTGGGACGCATCTCTTAATTCGGGGTTTGGGCTAGGCCGCTTACTTCCAGTGAAGGGCTTAATCTTAATGCTTCAGCACAGCAAGACATTTTGGACAACGCCATGCTTTGTGGACACAGTTTGGAGAAGAACCTTTTCTATTCCAGCATGACTGTGCACCGGTACACAAAGCAGCTCCATAAAGACATGGCTGGATGAGTTCGGTGTGGAAGAACTTGAAGAAGAGTGGAAGCTGTTATAGCTGCAAATGGGGACCAGCTCCATATTAAAGTCTATGTATTTGAATGCAAGGTCAATAAAAGTCCCTGTTGGTTTAAAGGTCAGACGTCCCAATACTATTGTCCATGTAGTGTATAAAAAGACTACAGGATGACTGAGATGTTGTAAATAAAGAATAGTAAATCCAGTTAATGATCTATTCATTACACTGCAAAAGTCAGAGACCAACCTTTAATTAATTAATTAAATCAAAATAGCCATTAAGCACAAGTTATTCATTTTCTGTATTTATTGTGGTTTTATTATAGCCACCAGAAAGTGTTCACACCCCTTCTCTTTTTCCACATTTTGTTACGTTACAGACTTATTCTAAAATAGATTTGAGTATAGTTTTTTCCTCAAAGACACACAGTACTCCATAATGACAAAGCAAAACCACACCCATGGCTTAATATTTTGTTGAAGCAACTTTGGCAGCAATCAAGGCCTCAAGACCTCTTGGGTATGCCGCTACAAGTCTGACACACCTGTTTTTGGGGAATTTCTCCCATTCTTCCCTGCAGATCCTCTCAAGCCCAATCAGGTTGGATGGGCAGTGCCAGTAGATAGTAATTTTTAGGTCTTTCCAGAGATTGGATTCAGTTGGATTCAAGTCTAGAGTCTGGCTTTGCCAATCAAGGACATTCACAGACTGCTCCTGAAGCCACCCCTGTGTGCTTCAGGTCATTGTCGTGTTGGAAAATTAATCTTCGCCCTAGTCTAGTTCTAGTTCTAGTTCGGCTGTCATCTTATCCCCTATGCAGACTAGTTGCCGAGTTCCCGCCGCAGACAAACATCCCCACAGCATGACGCTGCCACCACCATGCTTCACAGTAGGGATGGTGTTAGCCAGGTGATGAGCAGTGCCTGTTTTTCTCCAGACATGATGCTTGGAGTTCAGGCAAGAAAGTTCTATTTTGGTTTCATCAGACCAGAGGATTTTGCTTCTTACAGTCTGCGAATCCCATATGTGCTTCTTGGCAAACTCCAAGCTACCGTGTGCTTTTTAGTGAGGCCTGATTGGTGGAGTGCGTTAGCTATGGTTGACCTTCTGGATGGTTCTCCGATCTCCAAATGGGACTGCTGAATCCCCATAGTGACCTTTGGGTTCTTGGTCACCTCTCAGACCATGGCCCTTCTTCCCCGATTACTCAGTTTGGTCGGGCAGCCAGATCTAGGGAAGGTCCTGGTGGTTCCAAACTTCTTTCATTTCTGAATAATGTTGTATCCTTCCCCAGATTTGTGCCAGGATTCCTTGGACTTCATTGCTTGGTTTCTGCTCTGATATGCGCATGTCAGAGCAGAAACCAAGCAATGAAGTCCAAGGAATCCAAGGAAGTTGTGTCAACTGTGAGACCTTATATAGACAAATGTATGGGATTCCAACTCATGTTCAATCAATTGAATTTACCATTGGTGGAGTCGTATCAAATTGGAGAAGCATTTCAAGAATGATCAGTGGAAATCAGATGCACCTGAGATCAGTTTTGAGTGTCATAGCTAAGGGCGTGAATACTTAAGTACCTATTGTTTAAATGTTTACATTTTTAGGAATTTAAGAAAATGTCTGAAAGCTTGTTTTCATTTTGACATTATAGACCATTTTGTGTAGATTTTGTAAAAGAAAATTATATTCAAATCTATTTCAGAGTAAGTCTGTAATGTAACATAATGTGGAAGAAGTAAAGGGCTGTGAATACTTTCAGGTGGCACTGTATGTTTCTTGTAAACGCTTCCAAGTCTGCAAAATGTTATGCTTCTCAATCCAACTAGCCCCATTTACATTACAAAATTTCATACAAATAAACTTACATACAAATGTACTGACTGGTCCAAAAACCTTCCTCCATGTTTCAGATGTCTAATTTTAGTGTTTCTTCTATTTCTTCTATTCTATTCTAACTTTCTTCTATTTTGGTATTAAAGGCTTGACAGCTACACATCCTTTTAGGTCCACAGCATCTTTTCCCAGTGAAAGGACAGATCTGTTTTTTTCAGATCTAAAGCAAGAGTGGAGCTTGGTTATTGCATCTCTGTACTGACTGTGAGAGTTTTGCTGGTCTACCAGGCACTGAAAAAAGGAGCCCCATTTTCTCTACATTTTAAATAATTTTTTAAATGTAGTTTTCACCTTCTTTATGCTAGTGGAGTCTCTTCTATCTAACCTCCTAATAAATATCTCTTTTAGGAGATTTTAGAGGCACCTGAGGAAGAAATGTGCAAGACAGTTAACATGTGTTGCTCATGTGAATGTGTGACTCTTTGAAAGGGACAATAATTTCATTGACATGTTTGGGAACACCTCGGAGGAAACTGTTTAGGTTTAAACATAGAAGGATGGAAGACCTAAGATGGTGGGGGGTTAAATATTTCCTGAAAACTTAATGGCTGTTTTGAGTGATTGAATAACTAAATAAACTAAAGGGTGGCCTTTTGACAGTTCTGTACATTAAATACAATGCATTTAGTTTGAGGTCCCGTTTCAGTCTACAATCAGAGTGGTAAAACTGATGTCTTTTCTTACCCCATGCTTCACTGTCTTAGCTGCATGAGCTGCTTTCTTCTTAGCATCATAAGGTGTGAGGATGTCTATGATTGCCATGAAGTAAACTTCCTTTTTGGGCGCATCTGATAAGAAGAATATGTTTGTTTATCTCACTGAATCAGAATCAGAAGAATTTCTCTTTACTGGTCCTGCAGGAAATTGCTTATGTTACGATTGCTCATTATGACACAGAGACACACAGAAACAAAATAAAACTCTCCAGAAAATACTCTGAAAATTCTTAGTACTAAATACACTATGCTATACAGAATATACAAAATGCTGTGGATATAAATACTATAAATAAATAAATAAAATTACTGCTGACGTAGTGTACTAGTAACGCAAACAGTGGTTTGCAGTTGCTCTCTATACCTCTCTAGTCCATTATTGCACATAATAGTGACATAAGTAAAGATACTTCATATCCACTATTGCACATAATAATATGATACTGTACATAATGGGTGTGTTGTGGGGAGGAGTTATAGAGTCTGATGGGTGGATGTGTAACAGGGGGAGGAGTTATAGTTTGATGGGTGGATGTGTAACAGGGGGAGGAGTTATAGTCTGATGGGTGTGTGACAGGGGGAGGAGTTACAGAGGCTGACAAGGAGGAAGGAATGGAGGACTTCAGGCTGGTGAGTCTGTAGCTGAAAGTACATCTCTGATTTGACCACAACACTGTAGAGTGGGTGATCAGCATTGTCCAGAATGAAGACTACACAATCTATACCCAACCTTGGTCCTGGTGATATACTTTCCTAAAGACTGTAAACAGCAGGGCAGTTCTACTTGGTTTTGTATAATTCCTGGTAATACTTTGAATGACATTCATGTTCTACAAATAAAATATAAAAAATTTCCTCACTCTCATGACTCCGCATGGCGTAGACGTCAATGTTGGGGTCAAACTCCCCAGGACCCAGAGGCTTGTTGCTGTCTAGTGTATTGCTGGGGCTATCAGGTGGGGTTCCCGTCACCCCTCCGTCACTCTCTGTTCCTTCTTCCTCTCCTGCATCGTTATCCTCGCTCTCCTCCTCCGGCTGCTCCTGCTCCCCACGCTCCACGTCATGGAGCCCCACCAGCAGGCTGTAGTCCATCAGCTTCAGCTGCGCCAGAAACTACTCAAAAAGGCCACATACATAGGTTAGTTTTTGATGAAAGTCATTCAGTGGCATGTAACAAGAACAAACACCAGATGAACAGGAGACAAATATAAAATTCACCAGTTTATTAACATAATAAAGAATTGCATAAAATAATATTTTAAAAGGTTTAAAATTATGTGTAGAAAGCTCTAAAATTAAGAAATTGTCCAGATGAAGAACAGAGTTGATTCCAAAATTGTCAGAACTGTATAGTATCAGTGTCTCAAACAACAAATTTTGTATGTGACACATTACTATACATTAAAGATGGGAGAAAAAATTGATTATGTATCGCAATTCTTTTCTGCAGTAATTCATGTACTACCACACTAACTCCGAAATTTCTTTTTTATTAATTTATAATTTATGTTTTGAATTTGAGGAGGTAAAATGTCATAGTTCCTCTATAATTCTTAACTATTGGCAGGTAGCACAGCATCTTATCTAGTATGAGCTTTTTGCTAACTTCTAATTTTTATTTAAAATTCATTCAGTTGTATGTGAAGTTGTCTTGCAATGTTTAAAAGCTGCCTTTGGTTTTTGAGGGTGAAAATATGTTATTTGGAATATGCCACGTTTACTCATGTAGCTACTGCTATAAAGCTTTAGTCGTATGACTCAACATTTTTTTTTTACGTTTAAAAACATGAATACAATCATAGTATCAAATCGAAGTATTTATAAAATCAAAATTCATAATCAGCACCTACATATCGTGATAATATCGTATTTGGAGGTCATTGGGGATTCCCAACACCACTACAAAGAGATAAGTGCAGTATTTTATTTCTCATTTAATACATTCTAGCTGATCTCAAAAACATTTAAGATTTAAAATATCTGTCCTATGTCTAATTTGTAACATTTTATTTTATAGGTCTAAGAAAAACAGGATTCCATCAAGCTGTGAGGATGGAGCTAAATACACAAAGATGGTTGATGGGGCTAAGTTTAACAGCTACGCGTTATGTTTCTGTCAAACTGCTCACAAACCTCCACATCGTTCTTTAGCTTCTCCAAGAACATCTTCTTGGTCTCCTCATCTACGCAGATCTTCTGGGCGTCATTGATGAAGTCATTGTCTTTGTAAGTTGGGAGCTCCTTTGTCTAATTTTCCCATTGGAAAAAAGGTAGAAAAGGTGTTAGAAAAACCTTTGGAAAACTTTTGGAAAAAGTAAGTGTTAGCATAAGAAACTGATTCAGCGTTCTTTGAGATTAGGGCTGCATAATATGACGAAAATACTAGTATTTAGTGACTATATTGCTACATATCTTGTTATATTGTCTCATTAAATATTTTATAACGCATTATAAATTCATAATGGACTGGTCAGTCAGTAATGTGACGTGACGTGACTGGCCTGCATTATATTAACCAAAATAATAAAATAATTGACCTTTTTTTGGATTAGACTTAAAATCCTGTGATTGGCCAAGACATAATAACGTAATATGATTGGTTAGATGGATAATACTTCTGAGTTCTCAGTATCTTAACTATTATTTAAAGACATATTGTACAGCCCTATTGCATTCCGTCCACTTCTGCATTGCAAATGTACCATTTTTTATGCCAGTAAACAGAGCAGAAGCAGCAGGCACTCTGGGTTCAGCAGGGTAGTGTGAGCGAATTAAAGCAGTGAAGGTCTACTTGCTTTTGTATGCTTCTACTGCTCTGTCTTTTTTAGGGATGTCTTCGGAGAGATGGTTCAGAGTGTACATGATTGTCTGTGGCTGCCTTTATATGTGGTGACTGCTCAACTGTTCCATGACATGTCAAGGACAGTGTCATTTATGTCTCTTTTGTTTTATCCCAGATCTCATCAAATCTACGACAATAATTTCAATTAGACCTTTCAATGTAACATACTGTTCATATATTACAAACCAGTTGTAATAATAAACACTTCAAAATCTGCAAATTTAAAAATGAACCTAAAATAACCTTGTAATTACACTCCAGTTAGTTTTAATTAGGCGAGCAATTCATCCTACTATAAACCATAAACAGGATTATGCATCCAAGGCCTTTTTAATTAGGCCAAACAATATTCTCAGACCAAACAATGATTTTGTTTCCCACATCCCAATCTCTTGCCAGACTGTAAAATACACTGTAAAGTCATCACATTAACACAGGACCATATAAAATTACATTTACTTGGGACGTATCACAAATGCTTTACAATAGCTGACCTCAATCCATACAAAACACCAGTTTACAAACCAACAGAACAATTGCTCCATACAATCCATGTCTATAGAACTATAGAACTTCACTGATCACACATGGTGTTTCTGCATAAACATCTTAATGACACATTTGATTAAAAGTGGTTGTTGTTTAGACCAGAGGTGTCTAATCTTGTCAGAAAAGGAAAGGTGTGGAAAAAGGTTATCAACAAAGCAGGAGCACTGTTTGACAACGAAGACCAATAGATTCAGCAGGTGTAATCAGGTCTGTTCCTGCTCCTGCAGCCTTTGTGGACAAGATTGGACACCAGCTTTAAAGACATCATGCACACTAGAGAGATAATGGGGTGATTTATTATAAAAGATATACCTTAGAAAAATGCAAATGTTACTAGTAGAGGCCACCAGACAAGGTAAACAGGTCCCCACTAGCTTTTTTTTTGTTACGATAGCCATGTTTTGGTGTATTATTTCTTCATGCAATTTAGATTCGGATTCTCCTTCATCGACTCCACGGAAGGGAAATTTTCTCTGCCCAAAAAGACCCAGCAATTTTTATTTTGGAATCCCTGCAGATACAGTCTCTGTGGGAGAAGACATCACATTATTTCTGGACGAGGGCAGCTCAAAGCAGGCAGCGCTTTTGAGATTGTGGACCCTCATGGGATCCAGAGAGGAACAGTGCTTTTCCTGAGGCAAACGCAGGGGCTGGCACATGCTGAGGGAGGAGCAAATGTGTGACAGCTCTTTGCTGGTGTGTCCTTACGTGTCTGATGGCGCAGTAAAAGCGCGTGGCGATCCGGATGGTTTGTAGCTTTTGGCTCATGCGAGATTTGGGTGGAGCCCCATCTTCAGGTGGGCGTGGCTGCTAGAAAGAGGGTGAGAGGCCTGCTGAAAGATCTCACTGTAGAAACCTTATCAGCTGCCTTGTTTTAAGGGTGTAACGATTTCAATACAGTATTGAAAAAAAAAGAGCAATGAAATTTAAAACTGTGCCGCAATACGCCCTTCTCTCTCTTCCACACTCTTTTCATTCAAACTCTTTCAGGGAAACCACTGTCTGTGATAAAAACTAGACATCTGGGTGCATGATTTGTGTTTGTATTGTTTATAGCTCAGTTGCTTACTGTTTCATTACAGTACTGAAAATTTGACCATAATGAGCAAGTTTTGTAGAATCAGAGACATTCTAAACATAAAATATAAAAAAATCTTGACCTTGAAAAATCATACCGTATATGCATCATTACACCCCTACTTAATGTTAATTGAGATTACAGGTAATACAGTCTCAAATTACTTAATTTGAAAAAGAACAGTATCATACACACAAAACACGCATCAATAAAAAAAAATCAGAATTAACAGTTGTTAATGTGTCGTTAGATAAAAGATTAGGAAATGATATTTCTGAGGGTTTAGGAAATGATGGTATAAATAATTTATTAGAATACAGAGTACAATCGATTCTGTATATGACACATATTTACAAATATAGGAAATCATATTTGCAGAAGAGCATCATATACAGCCGGAGGGATAAGCAGAAATAAAATCTACAGAATGAGGGCGTTTCACCATGCCAACAGGGTGTACATGCATATTAAAAACAGAGAATGGAGAAATGCATGCAAATTATTCACATGCCCTCATATTTACATTATGCATGAGATGTCACAAAGCAGCCATCAGCCCCTTGCTGGATTTCAGTCGACTAAAAATACACTGTTTTAGTAGAACAATAAATGCTAATCAGAGTTACCGAAATTTGCTTTAATGCAATGTTGTTACTGAAAGCCTTCCCCATGTAAATATCCCAGACTCTAAATATAATAAATATATTAATCACTACACATTTTCAAATCCAGTGTGCTGGAACACAACATAAAGTAACACAACTGGATGTAACACAGCACGAAAAGCATTATGATTCAAGTAATTGTGGAACTTACTGTATTCACAGTCCTTTATTTGTTTTTAGTAAGACAAGAATTGTTCTACTATTAAGTAATTATCAGAAAGTCATGTTGAAAATAATTGATTGTTATTTTATAATATTTTTGTAATAAAGTGTTTTTATAATAAAGTTTTTTCTTGATTTATGGTTGTTTATTTTCGATCATATTTTGCTATTTTCATTGTGAAATATTCCAAAATGAGACCATTGCACTACAAAGTTTGCAGTCAAGCAAGAGAAGGGATAAAACAAAGGAAATTATTAAGACACTCACTAAAGAAGGAGCGCAAAAGAGGTGCTTTTTGAAAACAAAGAATTGAATGGGGTCTTTTTTCCCAAGCATTAATTTATTTGGGGAGTTCACTGATACAGAATTAACAAATAAATGGGAAGCCAATGTCACGTTCCAAAAATAAACCTTCCAGGTTTTCCAATGCAGTATCCAACTCACACATGCAATGTACTGAACGTGCAAGTGCATGCTCATCTGGAACATAAACTCAAAAACCACACGCCTGACTGGCCCTATGAATCAGTTCACATGTTCAGAATCTACCTCATCAAAATCATCTCACCATTAAGGACCGGATTCTGTGTAGAATAAAAAAATACTTTACCTTTTCTTTGTCACTAGCCTCTCTGGCCACTGTGGATCCCTGAAAAAGTAATGAAAAATGCCATTTGCTGTTGTACTATTTATCTCCTAAATGTCATACATTTTAACAGTTATTGTCTGAACAGCCTGCAGAAGGTCTTTTCGCACCACTCACCTTCAGGTCATACTTCTTGTGGACAGGCAGGCGGTGGCTAAAGACGTTGCGTGTGACGATCATGTATGTCTCGTCTCCGTCCACGGTGAGGCGGTACATGCCCAGGAACTGTGGAAGCAATGTGTTGCCATGGCACTCCACTATATACTGGAAGCAGAAAAGACACACACACATAAATGCTCCTCACCCTCCTCAGGGTTCTTCATAAGGGTGACTCAGCTTCTCAGAGGGACAGCCTTCTTCACCTCCTACTCTTTTCTTTCAGTCACTTCCACTTAAGAAAATCCATGTTTCAGGCTTGACCAGACTTTGAGTCTTTGAATAAGACCACATTTCATGGTAGGGTCTTTTTCTCAGAAGCTTTTGTGCTGCAGAAAGGCAGTTTCTTAAAGGCAGCCCCCTGGACCATAGGTAGGCTAATGGAATGGAGGTTGAGAAGCAACATCTGATTTTACCTGGTGGTACTTTTTCAGGATGTTGTGCATCTCAGCCACATCTTCGCTGGTGATGATCTTTATGACGTACTTCTTGTTGTATGAAGTGTGAAAGCGAGCGCCGCTCCGGCCTTGGGCATCGCTGGGGATTGGCGCGCTTCGCGTCAAAGAGTTCTGTCAAAAAGACGTTCAACGTTTCACATTAATAACCCCACATTAGATTAGACACCAATCAGAATCAGAAAACTTTATTGATCCTGCAGGAAAGTGCTTATGTTACGAATGCACAGAGTCATAAACAAAACAAAAAATATAGCAAATAAAATCAATAAAAAATTCTATTGGAGATATACTGTGCTATGTACACAGAGGCTAGAGTATAAATACTTTAGATAGAACAGCTTACTATTAAGTGATTTACTAGCAACACAAATGCTAATTTGCAGTTCTATATACTGAGTACGTTACTGCATGTAATAGAGACAAGTAGTAGATAAGTAATATTGACTAAATTACCGTTGTAAATAAAACTATAGTTTACAAACACGACAATATGAGGACAGCATTCGTAATCATGCTGTTGCAGGCTGACCACATACACGTCCATGCCTTCTGCTCCAAAGCCACTTTCGCAAATACATGTATTAAATATTTTTGTATAATGGAGGACATTGCGAGCCACACAAATAATCCGTAATAGTAAATGTACCAAAAGTTTAAGGTTCAAAAGGGAAGGTTGACTGATTTAGAAGAGGTTCTGCACTTCATTAAGAGAATATTTGGTGCTCATTAACAATATTAATTTCTACTGCGGTAAAAAAATATCTTAAATTATTAAAACTATTGCTGCTTAGTCTGGTCATCAGTAATGGAGAAGTGTGCTGGGGCATTCTGGGAAAAGGGCCAAGCTAACCGCATTTGTTCCTCTATCTGGCATTCACTCAAATGCTGAGAACCACCTGCACAGTTTAAGAGCCCATACTGCAATCACATCTGACAGTCCTGAGCTTACCGTATGCTGTAATTGCGATTAATGCCCTTTACTCTTCAATCTATTGTCAGCGCTCAACTTTGCCTCCGGTCAAAGAATGAATTATTGGTCTTGTATTGCTGAAGATGAATGGCAAAAGTATATGTCTTTCATACACTATGACAAAAGTATTGGGGCCTGTTTTTCAGGCTTTGGGCTAGGCACCTTGCTATCAGCGAAGGGCAATTTTAATATTTCACCATACCATAACATTTTGGACAATTCCAAGCTGCCAACTTTGTGGACACAGTTTGGGGGAAGAACCTTTTCTGGTCCAGCAACTGTGCCCCATTGCACAAACCAATATTCAAGACACTCCAAAATCTTGTGGAAAGCCTTCCAAGAAGCGTGGAAGCTGTTATAGCTGCAAACTCTATGTTTTTGAATGCCATGTCATTAAAGACCTTGTTGGTGTAATTGTCAGGCATCCCAATAATTTTGTCCATATAGTGTATTTATAAACTGTAAATTACTTTGGGAGTTTTCACACAAGATCTCTTGGGACTCTGTTGGTCTCTACAAAGGTAATTATTAATTAACTTAAAGAAATGACTTGAATGAGATATTTCTTGTCTGTGTGTGTTTGTAAGTGGATCAGAAGGTCAAAACCTTCTGATGAAAAGGTGCAAGGCATGCAGGTATGCAGTTGAGAAAACGACTGATTTTCTAAATGCCGGTAGGTACCTGATATTCCTGATCGTCAATGGCAAACCTCTCCCTAAGATTCCGGAAGACAAGAGGACAGTACTCCTTAAATTTGAAATGGCTTGGCATATTCTCTCTTCGGGCGGGGGGAATAAAGAGAAAGAAAAAGACAGGAAAACAACTAATCAGACCAGAGATGTGATGACAAGACTGAGAAAAATGATCACTCGACAAGATCCAACTTTGAAGTAAAATGAAATGGCTGTTTTACTTGTTGAAGAGGTGATTGTCCACTTTGATCTTGGAGTTTGCTTTGAAGTCATCAGGCATCAGCATTACTGGGATCTGAATGTGACTGAGTTCATTTATCTGTAAACAGAAAAAGTCAGACATCAGTATCAGATAAAGTCATTACATTTCAGACAAAGGGACCCAATGCATTGTGTATGAAATGTTTAAGCACGGATTGTCATCATTTCTATAACTGCTTGGTCCTTCTTAGGGTCGCAGGTACCCGGAGCCTATCCCGGGGTCAATGGGCACGAGGCAGGGCAGCCCACCACAGAGCGCACACACATACACACCTCTAAGGTCAGTTTAGAACTCCAATTCCTCTGACATACTTCTTTAGACTGTGGGAGAAACTGGAGACCCCAAAGAAAGCCCATGCCACCACAAGGAGAACATGCAAACTCAGCACACACAAGACCAGGACCTGGATTCGAACCTCCAATCCTAGAGGTGTGAGGCAACAGTGTAATAGATGATAACATTCCAAAACTGACGCAGTTGCTGGTCTAATGAATCTTCTATTCAGTCTATTCAGGTATATCTGGTATTTGTTACAGGTGTATAAAACATGTCTTTTATTGCACAACATAAACAGCTCTTGTGACATATAAATGACCTCAGAGAAAAATATAGTATGAGGTATTTCTACCCAGGATGTAGCCAGACAGGTGGGCCTATTTCCTTTGCCCTTCACTCTGTGGTCCAACCACCTTTTGT
Organism: Brachyalestes nurse; assembly: GCA_037974405.1. Classification (NCBI taxonomy): domain Eukaryota; kingdom Metazoa; phylum Chordata; class Actinopteri; order Characiformes; family Alestidae; genus Brachyalestes; species Brachyalestes nurse. The sequence continues at coordinate 27,390,891 of JBBPCY010000039.1, forward strand.
GACACTCCCTCTATCAACTATACACACACACACACACATACACACACTCTCTCTCTGACGCAGAGGGCTATTTCTGTGTACCATCCTCTGTGTCTCCATCTGTCCTTACTGCATCAGGCGGTTTTACCCTGTGTCCGTCCGAAAATAAGTTTTGGAGTTTTGGACACTAAAAATGTACTTAAATTAAATTGAGAAGGACAAATAATGAATGACTGATTCAAACCATGATTTTTTTTGCCATGTTTCATTCTTGACTGCAACTTGAATCCCTGAATTGTGTTTACACTTTCCTGTTGAAAGGAGGAAGGGAGTGATCTGTAAACTACATTTTGCTGCTTCCTCCACTTCTTTCATGGCCTGGTGCTACCAGTGAAAAAGCTACGTACACTAAGCTAAACAGCAGAGAGAAGAAAATCACACATTTCTCTAAACTACCAGAGGCAAAGCTGCTATTCTTCTTAAGGGAAGGGAATACTATAACAGAATTTATGCCAGTATGTCAGAACCCAAGGGACAGCCAGTAAAGTTAATACAGTTCCCAACTCATCCCACCTCAGCACCACACAATATCTGTCCTAGTTTCCTGGACATAACAGTGATCAGTTTAACATAAGGATGAATGACCATGAAGCCTCTCAGTGACACATCTTTATGAGTTCTATTAATTTAATGTGCATGAAACATCACCTTAATTGTCTGTACCAAAATGACAAGATGATGGAAAGAAGAACTAAGGAGACTTTGAAGTGCATTAACCTGTACCATCATAGCTGGGTTTAGATTGATTAATACTTAGAATTGTATTAGTAGAATCTGATTTTAAGAAATAAAAACTGGTGTTTGTTCGCCTACACACTCGCCATTTACAACTCTTTCACTCGGCTGCACTCCGTACCCCCTCCCTCTGCGGGTGTTCCTGAAAGGTTTTTTTTGTGTTTTTTTCGTGTTTTCTTCTAAGACCTAAAATGAAAGAAATTTAGGCATTTTTGCTCTTATGTGTGCGATACCATTTTGAAACCCCATTTTAAAATTGCAATAACTTTGGTTTTGCCGGGCGAACTTCCATATAAGAAGTTGTTCTGTTGTATAATGACAATTTACAATTTGCTGCACTTCCGGCTTGGATCTGTACCGCTCACGTTCTGAGGGTTACACAAGGGTTAAACACAAGACATTTAAATGTTACCTTGAATATATCACAGCACACTTGATGGCCAGGTGCGACCAGTGTCTCAGAGGTATAACCTCAATTTGTGTTGCAACACATTAGGTCTTCCATTTTGTATACCAAGAATTAATGCTGAAATTTGCAAACACATTTGCATAAATAATATGTGCTAGCAGGCCTCACATGCCTTTAAGGGAGCAGCCTCTGGCCTCCAAGATACTGTGGTGATGAATTAAAGGCACTTATGTGGCTTGAAAAGTGTACGGTCCACATTTGCATGAACAATATTTTTGCTCTCACTAGTGTCTGAGACTAAAAATAAGTAATAAGTAAGCTAGAAAAAATAAAGCGCTGCCACTGCACCTGCTGCAAATCCCTGTGTACCATCTATCCAAGCCATCTTATTAAAACAAACATAATAGCCTATCTGTGAGTAATTTGCAAGGAATTATCGCAGCGGGTGGTAAGCTTGCCTAGAATCAAACTCCACTTCCCGAAATCTGCTAATAACGCGGTCAGTGCACAGATGAGTAAAATATTACTATCACTAGCGCAGAGGGATGTAGTCGATTTGCTGTGTGTAATGGGATGAAGTCCATGTAATTACAATCAGAGATGCTCGTGGTGTGCAGTATTCTGATCTATCCACTCGTTACGCAGATAATCAGCATAATTTCATATGGATACAACTACAATCACTAAATTCCTTAGTCTTGTTCCTAGAATATCATCCCTTCAAGGAACAAGAACACTTTGAAATGAGCTGTTTGGTCACATTTCACAACCTACAACAGCAGATAAATTATTCCTTTGTGCAAAGCCTCTTCAAATTAAAAATAGTGAACAAAAAAAGACAAACGCTCTTTATTGCGTTTTTTATGAATATGACTACCATTTTAATTGTTGCTCTCAAAGGTTTCAGAACAATAAAGAGAAGATCGGCTGAGAAAAGAGACGAGACAGGAGTGCCTCGGAGGAAACCAACGATGCAAGTGGAACTAGCGCCTGTATATCTGGGATGTGAATTAGTCTCTTGGCTTTGGCTTAAACAGGTTTCATCCCTGCCAGCAGGGAAAGTCCTGCCACGTGGGGACCAGGCCTTCTTCATCCGTTTCCATTTGAGTTACGCTTCAGACACCCTTATGCAATCACGGATCTGAAAAGACTCCTCTGCGTCAGGCTAAGAATGAAAGGATGAAAGCCAGGCGGAGGGAGGGAGAGGAATAAAAGAAGAGGGGAGGAGAGGAGAGGGGAGGATGGGTCAGGAGGAAAAGAACTGACAAAGAGAAAGAGATGATGGACCATATGGATGGAGGACAAGTGCAAAATAAGGCCGAAGAACAAAAGCAAAGGGCAGGTCTGTAAAGAAAGGAGCAGCTTAGAAGAAACAATAAGTGGGAGGAAGAGACTCTAATGGCCTAATTAATACCCACACCAGAGGCAAGCAGCAAAGCATTAATCAGGTCAAAACATTGCAGTGATCAAGCTGTGCAGTCACAACAAAACTGCAGCCTGTAACGGTTACACAACCGTTCATTTTCAATGAAATAAACGAACAATCTCACTTGTACTTTGGCAAGACAATTATAGTTCAGGTTTCAGATATTTTTATTGTGTTCACTCATATATTTACTTCCACTGTGTAAGTAGAATACAGATATATTCA
>JBBPCY010000039.1:27393824-27414266 GCA_037974405.1 Brachyalestes nurse
CACACACACACATTCTTCTATATTAATATTTTTCTAACATTTGTATTATATATTATAGTGCTGGGTTGTACATCTATTCTATTGGTTAGTTTTCATTTGCTGCTTCTACTGTCTCCTCTTGTTCTGTCTACTTTGCTGCTGTAACATTGCAAATTTCCCACTTGAGGGACGAATAAAAGGTTATGCTGTCTTATCTTAAAAAGAGTCTTATTTTAAAACCCAACAGAACCCGACTGCCTGGCGAGGACTGAAGGAGAGACGCTGCTCTGAGAGGTGGCAGACGGTGAGCAGTAGCTACAGCTCTGGTCTCCAGGGCTGAGGAGAGGATGAGTCAGCCAGTTCTCCTGGTTAGCAATCCACTGCTCTTGCAGATATCTGGCTGCGAGGGGGGCTCGAAGCCCACTCAGGAGAGAGCGGCTCTAGGAGACGAGAGCTGGCACTCCACTCCAGCTTGCATTTCAAAAACAGTAATTTCCCTCAGACGAGAACGCTGGCTGAAAGGGAACGGGGTTCGGCGGTGGATGCTGCGGAGCTTTTTCATGTTGGTAAACAAACAAAGCGCCTGCGTACGCCCACCTGTGTCACTTCTGCCGACCTTCGGTTCGGTTCAGATAGACGGAAAAATACCCAGGAGCCATGTGTTACTTACTTTGCTTAGACTACCCAAACTTTGACAGTGTCTTATTTATGAGAGCAAGAAACTGATGTCGGCTGTAGTGGAATAGATGCTGTTTTTATGGATACTTGTAATGAGGATTTTTGCAGGAGAAGGTCACCCAGGGCTTTTGTGTTGTGTGCATAAAGACAAAATGCTCAAAAGGCCCTTCTGGCCTTCCCTTTAAAAGCACTGGAGCAGCGGGTCACACTAGTGGGATTCAAGCTTTATTTTTGCTCTCGGGCTTCTGATTAGGTCTTTTGAGAATCTGCTGATTCACAGGAAAATTAGCATGTGGTGAGTGGGGTTCAGAATAACCGCAAAACAATACATGCAAAACTGTAGTGTCTTTTAGAAACTAGAATGAAAATAAATTCTGGCTTAAGGACAGATCAAGCCTGAAATAATGTACTACACACAACCTTGTCCACTTATTTACACACACAAATAGTTTATAAAGCTATTTTAGGAGTGTTTAAGAACATTTCCAATCATTTTCATTAATTAAATCACAGCATTTATTACAACTGAATTGAGTTTTTGAAGCTAAATTCAGGTGTTACATTTGCTAAATGAAACATAAGGGACATAATGGACATTTTTAGTAAACAAAAGACAAACAAAAACCTTTGCATTGCAGCATTCAAAACAGTAATCACAAACACATTCAGAATTATTATCAGAAGCTTTAGGACGACTATTTAGTACTGAATCCACATGCTAGTGCTGAGATATAGCTACTTAGAGTTATTACTTAATTATTCTTCATTACGGACAGCTTTCCATAAAAACAGTCACAATTCAGTTGACACTGACTGTTTTATGTTGAATATTACTGATTTTTGGAATATAATGCTATGTTGCAAAATTTGCCAATGAAATTTGTCCTAGATTATCCAACATTATTGCTCCATCAGAACTGCTTTCATATTTTTTAACAATTTAATAGTTTAGTTGAATATCAAATGTCAAAATGCAACAAATGAAGTTTTAGAACACCACTGGAACAGACATCACTGTCAAATCTGTAAAAAATCTGAAATAGACTACCTGTCAAATTGTAATTTTATTAACACCTTTGCATTTGGTAAGTCTTCCTTACTATTACATATTTAACTAAACATGCAAATTGAAGACTCACATAAAAATATACTGTCACAGCAACAGACACATACACTATGTGGACAAAAGTATTGGCTCGCATGACCAGTACACCAACAGGGACTTTAACAACACAGCGCTCAAATCCATAGACTTAAATATAGAGTTGCTCCCCCTCTGCAGCTATAACAGCTTAAACTCTTCTTGGAAGGCTTTCCACAAGATTTTGGAGTTTGTGGCCATTCATTCTGTAGAGCATTTATGAGGTCAGACTCCGTTCCAGTTCATCCCAAAGGTGTTAGATGGGGTAGAGGGCTCTGTGAGGGCCAATCAAGTTCTTTCACACCAAACTCATTCAACCATGTCTTTATGGACCTTACTTTGTGTACTGGGGCACAGTCATGCTGGAAGAGAAAAGTTGGAAGCATGGTGTTGTCCAAAATGTCTTGGTCTGCTGAAGCGTTAAGATGGCCCTTCACTGGAAGTAAGGGTCTTAGTCCAAACCCTGAAAACCAGGTGTGTCCCAATAGTTTTGTCCATACAGTGTACCTTTCCACTAGTGCCAGAAAAAAACTGCATAATTAAAAGTGGTCTTCTTCAAAGCTAAAAGACACAAAGTGTCTTTATTTACGGTCCGGCTTGGAGAAACACACTTAACAACCACACACTTACAGCATCACATTTTCCAAATGTATCACTGTGCCACCACTTGAGGTTTAATTAATATTAATGTAGTTAATATGTTATTAATGAATGAATGATTAATGCTATACCAATTTAAAACTCATTCTTCCAAACCTTACATTCCTTGTTTCTGATTGGACTATTTTTGTTCTGTCTTCTTCTTTTAAAATAGAACGAAACCTCACACAGTGTTGCACATTTCCACAATGATTAATCATAGATTTATCTTTTATTTTTTAAAAAGCCTAATGCACCCAGCATTATCTATCAAACACAGATTTGTTTGGCTAAAACCAATTATCAGTATCGTAAGTTTACTGATAAAAAACTATATCGCTAAGCCCTACGCTGACAGTTTAAAAAAAAAATGTCTGTCCCACTGCTCGAAGACCTTGAATAAGTTTTCATCTAGGGGATCAGCAATGAGGTCCCCTCGGACACCGGTTACAGGAGTCCCGGCAGACCAATTAACATTTAGCTTTTCATGCACCTGGAAAATCTCTTGCAGAAAAACCAAGCCTGCAGCATTTAGAGCAACAGAATCAGATTCCCTCATATGGAACAGGGGGAAACCTGCATACACACACATCACACAGGATTTTTCAAAGTACTATACACTGACTAACAGAACTCCTTGTAGGTGTCAAGATGTCAATCATACAAAGCAGCAAGGCGAACAAAACCTTTCTGGACTCCACCAGATCAAACCAAACAACCACATGCATCACAGTATTTGAAAATGCTTAGATTGAAGATGATGGGGAAAAAACTCACAAAATGAAGACTAGAATAAGGTCTAGAAATAAAGTAAGATGAGGTCCTGAAATCGACTACATGCTTAATGTTTCAATAGAATGAAGTCCTGAAATTGACTAAATATTGAATGTTGCAACAGAATAAGGTCCTGAAATTTACTAAATTATGATTGTGTCGATAGAATGAGGTCCTGACATGGATTAAAATAGAATTACGTCCTGAAGTCGACTAAATACGGAATGTTTCAATAGAATTAGGTCCCGAAATTGACTAAATGCTGAATGTTTTAATAGAATTAGATCCTGACATGGATTAAAATAGAATTAGATCCTGAAATCGAAGAAATACTGAATGTTTCGAAAGAATGAGGTCCTGAAATCGACTAAACACTGAACGTTTTGATAGACTTGGGTCCTGACATGCACTTATTATCACTGAAGACGTTTCGTATTCAATGATGATGAACTGCTCAATCCATACATGGCACACAGCAGGTGCGGGTTAGTTCATATTCACTCTTGGTGCAGCTTGTGGAGCAGGACTCACCGAGTGGTTGACTCCCCACATCAGGACGCTGAGCAAGGGGTCGCTGGCTCGGAACAACTTCACCTTCTGCGACACGAAGTGCTTCTTCTTGGTCTTGGTTTTGCTGGCGATGGAGGACGCAAGGCTGCTGGCTGCAGAGGCCATGATTCCGATCAGGTGAGGAGGACAGGATGGACTGAGGAATGAAAGAATGAGGGAAATCCCTGATTAACGGTCCGCAGCTCCACACCTGAGGCAGCCGGGGGGTGTCAACGAGCCTTTCGTACCCTTCTTTCGTCCTCCATTCATCCCTCTTAGGAAAAATGCTAGAAAATCCGTCAAATATCGTGGTTTCTCTATTACACACGAAAAAATCTGAAGTCGTGCCACGGCTCTAGCTAGCTGTCATTGACGTTAGCTTGAAGGTTAACGGTAATCTAAGCGAAACGGCCAGCAAAGCCGAGCTAACGGGGGCTAATTTTTATTCTACCAGCATCTGGCCAACCCCCCATACCCAAGCGAGCGCTAAAAACAGTCCAGTTTTGTTCATTTAAGTCCCTAAATATCCTTCCACCGCAGGGGCTGAAGTGTGAGGGGGATAAGACCGTTAGCGTTTCGAAAGCTGGCTCGCGGCCGTTGCTGGGAGACGCGGTTTCGAATGTAACGGTCCGGCTGTTCTCCAGTTCACACCCAGAGCAGCAGAATCGGTTCCGTGAAGGGAAGAGCGGGTCCCTCAGCCATGCCCGTCCCCATCCCCCCTCCTGCGCTCGGGTATGGGATGCAGCAGCCGGACGGAGGCGCAGTGCAGCAGCCCCGCTCCGGCTCCACACACAGCGGCTGGAGGAGAGGGAGGTGCACTGCATCACTCACCGACCACTGAACGACTCCTTAAAGAGTCGAGTCAATCGAACCGAGTCTGTGCTAGAATCTTTTTATAGTGAAGTGGCCGCTTACAGTGACAGCACAGCACACAGTGTGAACAATATGAATTTCTTTCTTTCTTCCATTCAACAAGTGAAGCAGTGAGGAATTAACAATGGGGACGATACCTTGCTCAGGAGTACCTAAGTGGTGCTGCTGGCAGTCCTGGGATTCGAACCCACAATACGGTGTGAACAGTGTGAAATTCTTTGTCTGCATTCAACCCATTCACCAAGTGAAGTAGTCATCCAGCGACGCAACGCCCCGGGAGGAGTGTGTGAGGACTGTACCTTGCTCGAGATAAGATAAATCTTTATTGTCAGTGTCACTTTTTCAAGGGAACAAGTCGACTCAGTGTGAGGCATAGAGTTAAAAGACAGGAAATAAAATAAGATGGAGTAAATAAAACGAGTAGTAATAGGAGTGTGTTCAAATATATATACAAATTGCACTGGTTAAAAAAAATACAAAATACAATGTACAAATTGCACTGGATGGCTACAGTCTATTGCACATCGTGACAAAGATACAGCACATAATGGAGAGTTAGTGAACAGTTATATTCTGAGTTTGGGATCATGATTGCTTTTGAATAAAAACTGTTTTTAAGGTGGTTTGTCCTGGTTTTCATTGCTCTGTGTCTTTTGCCTGATGGCAAAACCTGGAAGAGGTAATGACCGGTGTGTGGCATCAGGAAGTGTAAATTTGTTCCAGGGAGGGAAGGGGGGGGGCAACTGTCCTGATGACCCTGTGGAGCGCTTTCCTTTTTTTCAAAAATACCTCCGTGGTGCCACTAGCAGTCCTGGGATTCGAAGCCATGGCCTTCTGAGCATGGATCTTATCTTACATTTCAAAACCATTCTCATAGAGTCGTTCATTCGTTTTTTGTCTTCTTGAATTACTAGCAGCCAGACTGGAGTGTAAATTGGTAAATTGTTTTTTAGTTACACACACACACACACCAATTCAAAATAGATTGTTGTACAGTAAAAGTATAAAATCAGAGGCCAAAACTGTAAATTCTGTCACAAAATGACTCGTTGAATCGGACATTCGTTGAATCTTTTCCACGAATTGATTCGTGCCGTAGCTCAGAGGAGTAAATCTTGTGTTTTGTACTCAGTTTAGTCACGCGGCAGGGTAGAAACCAGTTTCCATAATGTCGGGAGATTTTCTTACCTTTATAACCACTAAATAAAACACGTCAGTTAATAACCATCTTATGCTCAGTTTTAGAATTTCTGCAATAACGAGCAAGAAGCACGATCGCCTGAGTAAGAGTACAAAAATGAGTAGCCGGACGCAGGAAACAAAACGTTTAGGTCACCAATGAGGCCGGAGAACGTGGGCAGTAGCTTATGGTTTAAACTCCATCACCAATTCACTCACGTTATTATATCACATTATTTCACTTAAAGGGCTTCGATTGTCTTGTAGACGTGGTTTTTAAACCTAAAATTGCTAATTGTGACCAGTCTATGGTGTATTTAAAGACAACCGGTCTAGCAGATTATCTACGGCCTGCACTAGAGACTGTATATGGACAAAAGAATTGGGACACACCTGTTTTTCAGGGTTTGGGCTAAGCCCCTTATTTCCAGTTAAATATTGTGGAAAGCCTTCCAAAAAGAGTGGAAGCTGATATAGTTGCAAAGGAGGACTCGCTATAAGTCTATGGATTTGAACGCAGTTTCGTTAAAGTACGTGTTGGTGGAATGGTCAGGCATTTGTCCACATTTGTCCACATAGTGTAGAGGCAGAGGTGACCAAATCCATAATCTAGCAGTGAAAAGATATAGATAATCACATTTTCTTTATTTTAGTCATGAATATTCTATCCATGCTTTTTCAAAAGAAGCTTATCATTAGTCTTGGCATTAGAGTGCCATGTATTGTGGAGAAAATGAGCTGAATACGTTAGAATGTATTGACTAATGTGATTCAGAGATTATTATCCACAGATGACTCAGGCCTGGCTCTTACATATGTCGGCTAGACATACACTGGACAAAAGTATTGGGACGCCTGACCATTCCACTAACAGGGACTCTGATGACATTGCATTTAAACACATAGACATTAATATTTAGTTGGTCTGCCTTTGCAACTATAACAGCTTCCAAAAGATTTTGTTGTGTTTCTGTGGGAATTTTGTTGAGCGTTTATGAGGTCTGGCACTGATGTTGGATGAGAAGGTCGGGCTCGCAATCTCCGTTCCAGTTCATCCCAAAGTTGTTGGATGGGGTTGAGGTCAGGGTTCACTGGGGGGCAGTCAAGTTCTTCCACACTCATCCAACCATGTCTTGCTTTGTAAATTGGGGCATTGCCTTGCTGTGTCCACAAAGTTGGAAGCATGGCGTTGTCCAAATTGTCTTGGTACTCTGAAGCATTAAGACTGATATTCACTGGAAGTAAGGAACTACCTGAATTAAGTAATTAAAAGGTGTGTCCCAATACTTGTGTGTATCGAGCTCTTTTAAGAGGGTTTAAATTGTGGTCATCTTTGCCCCCTTGTGGCCAAATTGAATCATTGCACGTTCTTGTGATCCCCACTGCTTTTTATAAAATGAAGAGTGGATCAATATGTCCTTGACTCTAAAATGAAGTGCAATGCTGAGGGCTATCTTTTTTTGTATTAATATAAAGCGCTGGTCTAGCCTGACCAAAAACATCCCTCATAGCACCACTAGTACAGACTCACCACTATTTACCACTCCAAACATCTCTGATTCACTAAATAATCACATTTCCCTTAACAAAAAAGTTAATCATCAGCGTATCATTACTATTCCATTCCTTTTTAATAAAAAGGCGGGAAACATATTTTCAATGAGCAATAAAAAGAAACCTAACTTAAAATGAATTAACATCATTTCTTCTTTTCAGAAACCAGATAATTAAGTCTAATTAAAAAGACTCAAGTTTGTCTTGAATGCTTGACGATGTGTACATTGCTGACTGGTGAGGTAGAGGCTCACTTACATTATATGGACCAAAGTACTGGGACGCCTGACTATTACACCAAAAGGGATTTTAATGACATTGCATTTAAGCACATAGACTTTAATATGGAGTTGGTCCCCCCCTCTGTAGCTATAACAGCTTCCACTCTTCTTGGAAGGCTTTCCACAAGATGTGGGAAATTTGTGCCTATTCATTCATTCAGAAACCACATAATCAAGTCTAACTGAGACATCTTGACACAGATTGTGGCAAAAGTTGAATGATTTAGTCTTTGCTAACATGCTGAGGTAGAAGCTTCCATCACTTAATTATACTGGCTTTGTAGCTCTGGTGCAAAACTAAACGTTGGACACTGAATGTGTCACAGCTGAGGAGGCAATTGTGCAAAACTGATCAGTCCCCCAGACTATCCCTTTAATGCTGGTGATCTACTCAGTTACAGTTCAGCGGTTTGTTCTGCAGGCTGTTTCTGCTCTGCTCCTGTGCGCTCAGTGGGGAATGGCTTGGCACGCGTTCATTTCAGGCTCGTCCTCGTTCCCAGCGCCTTCCAGAGAGTCAGCAAACGCCCCCATAAGCTGAGCATCCACGCAACTTCAATCCACAGCCACAGAAGAGCAGGCAGCGTTGAAGCTCTGCACCCCTCCGAACCAGCACAGACTTGGATCTTGGATCTAATGCTCAAAAATGAACCCTCACTGCGCACGCTGTGGCAAAATTGTCTACGCTACGGAGAAGGTGAACTGCCTGGATAAGGTATTTTCTCCTTTTTCTATTCATTGCACTTATTATTGCACTGTTCCACTTCTATTTATTTCAGAAGCTTCTTTCAACGGGACACTGGCTGGTAGTTGTTTTGTAATGTCTGCATGATTGATGCCTTATTGATACCAGCTGTGCCCATTTGTTCCCCAGTACTGGCACAAAGGGTGCTTCCACTGCGAGGTGTGCAAGATGACCCTCAACATGAACAACTACAAGGGATACGAGAAGAAGCCCTACTGCAATTCGTACGTTCTGGTGCACTGTCATCATAAGAAATAACCTTTTAAGTGAGATTCTATGAGTTGTGTTGGGGTAGGGGGGCTTCTAAGGCTCGGCATTTCTCCGTACTGGTCGCTTCGACAAATATAGGACATGCTTTCATGGGCATAAAGCACTTAAGGGCTTCTGACGATGTGCCAGAAAGCATCATTTATGCGTTTCTGCCAACTAGCGCAGTCTCTTTCAACTTAGCCTAAGCAGGATACTTTAAAGCCCAGCTCTCCCTAAACGGCTTTTCTCTCCCCCTCAAGGCACTACCCAAAACAGACCTTCACCATCGTGGCTGACACCCCCGAGAACCTGCGACTGAGACAGCAGAGCGAGCTGCAGAGTCAGGTAGGGTCGCCCTCCCCCCTTCAGATATACACACATACAGACCCCCCAGAGAAATATGGCAACATCAAAGGAATAGTGCAGAATGTAGTCAAACAAGATTCAAGGTTCTTCATTTGTCGCATACATGGCGATACAAGCACAGCATGTGGTGAAATGGACCAGTAAGACTGCAATAAAGTTATCAAATAATTTACAGTAAAGAGAAATTCGAAGAAGCTAAATGAGTGTAAGAAAAACGATACAGAAAGAAAGTATATTAAAAACAACCAAACATTACAAATAGAATCAGCCAAAACATGTTAGGTTTCTTGAGCCTGTGCAATAAAGTTGCAAAAAAATTGATATTAAATTAAAGAGAAATTCAAAGAGGCAAAACTAAGGTAATACAAATATACAGAATATTCCAAATAAACAAACATTACAGTTAGAAACAATAAACCAAAACATATTAGGTTTATGATACATCTATTAAAATAAGTAAAAGTACATAAATAAGTGAAGCCTCCAGTGAATGTCTGTTTTTAGCTATTTGATGCACATTTTGTCCATTTTTATAGATAAAGGGGTGTCTCATAAACCACATAAGTGAGTCTATTTCAGATTACTCAGTAACTTGATGTGGTTTCTGATATCATGTGCCATATTTTTATCAATTAAAATAAATAAAAGTATACAAATAAGTGAAGCCTCAAGAATACTGCATCTGATTTTAGCTATGCAATGCACTTTTTGTTCTTTTTTATTGATAAAAGTGTGTCTATTGCATAGTACTTAACAATCTGGTGTGTCTTTAGGTATGAGTAAAGGTAATTGGAGTATACTGGGTTTCATTACTAGTTAGCTACATAAGACTTGTAGCCAGTAATATAAATATAATTTCTGGCCAAACTATTCCTTTAATAGTGAAAAAACAAGTAGTATAGGTAAAAAAGCAGCTTCAAAGACGTGTGTACTTGTAGACAGTGATATAAAACAGCCATTAAAGGTAGAAGATCACGAGAAGATGGAAAACAACCAGGGAGAAAAAGCCTTTGCTCATCCAGGGAGCGCTTTGGTTGCCAGTGTGAGACTGGGTGTGACACTTTGAGGTCAGCATGGAGAAAAGCAAGGCAGCTGTCCACTCGGCGGTGTGCTGGCGGATCCCTCTCGACTCTCCACCTGGCAACCGAGGGCATGCTGCCAAAACCCTTGTTGTTCAGGTTCTAGCCCAGGCTCTCGGACACACACCTCAGAGAGGTGCCAGAAATTACGGACGAGGACACTGATATGTACAACTGCTTGTTTGTTTGTCTGTTTTTGTAGATCTGACTATTTCTACTTCCAGCTTTCACTGTCCAGCCTTTGGACCAGCATGCATTTGGCTCTGCCCTTTACTATCAGGAATATAAAGATGGCTGTAGACCTCCAGGATTAGAGTTCCTTTATCATAAATGGCACTTCTCCCGTGGCACGTGGAACCTTGGCGTACCACAAACAAATGTTTTTCCACAAATAAAGCAACCCATACCCAAGCCATACCCATATTGCTTGACGGCAGGGCTAAAAGCAGGCCGCAGCCGACACGACTGCATCACTGCTTTCTGATTAGTTGAAATATTGTCATCATAACATGGAAAGAGGCCCTCATTTTTGCACCGTCTGTGTGAAAAAAAACAACAACAACTGGGGAGTTGACAAAGTACAAAAACTACTGTCTGGTTTTGTATGACGTGTTATGTGAGTTTCGTATGATGTTAACAAATTTATCTGTAGTGCTGTGAGAAACGCGAAGGTGTACCAGGACATCGCTAACAAGTTGGGTAAGGCTTTCATCGCTGAACAATGCCAAGCATAATTAAAAACTCAAACAAGACTATAAATTAAAGATCACTGTATCAAAAGCGGCTCCAACAAAAAAAAACTTTCCACTGGTTGAACTACATGGATGTGGTTTTGGGACGATCAGCCATAGACTGTGGGGAGAGAATTGCACTGCTAACGTGTCAGAAACTTTGTTACCGGGCTGAGATACACTGGAAAATCAAAGCATGCTGCAACTTCCATGCCACTGCAGTACGGTTTAGATACAGCACAGTTCCTGTACACCTATGGAAAAGTGCCTAAAGATACTGAACCAAATGGGGTCTGTGAAAGTGCAGCAAGATGGAAATTATAGCAAAAAACACCAAAAAACATAATTTCATTTCTCATAACTGCATTTTTCAAAGAGACTGGCCAATAGATGCTGAGGCTTGTCATGAAACAAGAAGTTCAAGCTTGACAACCTACAAATCTCACCAAGTTCAAAGACTCATCAGTTGCTATAAGAAATATTTAGCTCTAGGCGTCATTCCAAATCGAGGCCTTTTTTGTTTCCTGGCACAAAATACTGCGCAATGCATCACTCTTTAATCTGTGCAGTTAAGTACAGAAATCTGTTCAGCCCAGCTGGTGATGTTCCTCCAGAATAAAAATAACCTATTAAGGTGTGTGAATGGAATTCTAAAGCATGGCACAGAGAGAACGTTGTCATAGTTAAGTTGCTCACAGGTCTTACTAAGCCATGATCTTGATTTAATCTCATTCCCATGGTTTACTAAATTATATCAGGATCTTATTCCAGTGACTTACTAAACAGTGACCAACAATGCTTTTGATTTACAGAGGTCTCAAGCAGGTTTCCTTAAACTCCAAGAAATGGTTCTCCAAATTCAGGCTAGTGTCTCAGTGTCTTTTATTGTTGCGTCTCAAAAATATCTGATTTCTTCTTCTTCTGATCCGCAGGTGAAGTACAGGAAGGATTTTGAAGAGAGTAAGGGCCGCGGCCTCAGATTTCTTGTGGACACACCAGAGGTGCAGAGACTGAAGAAAACCCAAGATCAGATCAGCAACGTAAGGCCTGAGCATGAAGTTCCTCCGTATAGTCTTCATACCAATGTTAATTACTACTAAATACAATTCAAAAGCTCCTGTGATACTCATACAGACATATGGACAAAAGTATTGGGACTTTAATGACATTGCATGGAGTTAGTCCCCCCTTTTCAGCTATAACAGCTTCCAATCTACTTGGAAGGCTTTCCACAAGATGTTGGAGTGTTTCTGTGGGGAATTTGTGCCTGTTCACTGTGTTGTTTCTGCTCATTTATTTCTTCTTCCCCATATTCTAAAAACAAAACGTTCTCTTTTCTCCATGCCTTCCTGGCTTTTGCCTTAACCTCTGACTTTTCTTTGACAGGAGTTTAGGTGTTACGGCAGATGGCAGTAACTTGGGTGAAAAGCGGATGTTGATTTAAGTAAGACTGCCCTTCACTGGAAATGGCTTAGTCAAAACCCTGAAAACGGGTGTGTCCACATACTTTTGTCCAGATAGTGTATGTATATAATATTTAGGTTGTGGTTATGAGAGTGAGGATTTTTTTGCAGGTTTAACAGTCTTGCTGGGATAAACTGTCACAATTTTGCATTTTAAAATGAGTTATGTGTAGTCCTGTTCTTCTATCAGGTTAAGTATCACAAGGATTTTGAGGTGCCAGGGTTGCATGGGGTCACTCAGGACATGCGAGGGGCTTATCTGGTGCGAGCACAGGGAAGACCCAACCACCAGACCATGGGGTGCAGCACATCATCACAGGGCGTCCAGCAGTACATTATGGAGATGGATCGGAGGCCCGGTGTCATTGTAGGTGAGTTCAAGAAAGGAAGCCTAGCTCCTTTAACACCAGGCAAACCACTGTTGAGTTCTGTCAACGGATGTATATTTGTGTGTGTGTGTATATTAATATATATGATTATGTGATGTATGGTAATTCTAAACCTGCATTATAATCAGTATATATTGTACATAACATGCTCAGCTTTGTCCTGTTTGTATTTGTTCCTGGGCAGCTCCTGTTCTCCCTGGGGCGTATTACCCAAGTGGACACAGCCAAGGACACAGCTACATGCACCAAACCAGCATGCACTCCCTCAGGTCCATGCAGATGCGATCACATCCAACCATGGTGAGCCCTCATCAAACTAAGCTTTGATATATTCTCTGTACGGGCATCCTGCCAACTCTAGTCCTACTATATTAACTAATGATGTGCAGAGAAAAGAAGGAACCCTGCCGTTTGGCACTGTTAGTCCAGTAACCTCAATTCATAGTTGAAAAACGGGGGTGAAGTAGGCTTTCGACAGTATTAAACTCCAGGCAAAAACCCCACAAGTGATAATTAATCAAAAATCACCTTTACAGTTTCCTCTTTAGGCCAAATGTAGTCAGTAAGTCAAGATGTTGTGTCTGAGGTTTGCACCTTTAGTTTTGTGCTGATGTAGTCATTCAGTACTGATTTGGACAGTGTTGAGATAAATGTTGTTGCAGAAAAAGAAAATGATTCCAATATAACGCATTTATAACTGAAGCTATAAAAAGCTAAAGGCATTTTTGATTACAGGTGATTCCTTACCTTCCATTGCACATTGAATCTTCTTTTATTCTTTTTATTCTATTTTTACACTTCATATTTATATTCTAATCCTTCAACAGACATTGAATGGCTTTCGTGTATGGGCTCTAAGTCTAATAGCACGAAGAATGCGCCTCCTGCAGGCCATATGTTCTAAAGGGGGTCCCTGCACTGACTCAATTATTTCATGGCAAGAAATCGTTATAGATAGAGATTAGACCAACATTTAATACTTTTTTTATTGTTGAATAATTCCCAAAATCCTTCAAATTGTAAGTGAACTATTGGTTTACATTTGTTTCTTTAAAATGTTCTAAGAACTGTTATTTCTAGCTAGGCGGTAACTATCAATATAAAAAAATATCAAAATGAAAAGGGATCATCTTGTACATTGTGTGCATGTGTGTGTGTGTTTGCGTGTGGGGTCCGTGTTCTTTCAGAGTGTGTACAGGGCTTTGTACGATTACACGGCTCAGGACTGTGATGAGGTGTCGTTCCGAGATGGTGATGTTATTCACAACGTGCAGCCCATCGATGAAGGCTGGCTGTACGGGACGGTGCAGCGGACTGGCCGCTCTGGCATGCTGCCAGCCAACTATGTCGAGGGCATTCGCTAGTCCTTCTCTTCCAGACAGTCTCACCCCTACAGAGCCTCAAATTAAACCACTTCACTGCAGTCAATATGGGGATCAAGCACTTGTAAATAGACAGAGGTAGGCCTCTATTTTGCTAGAACAATCAAGTCTTTCAGTCCCGTTTTACACCCAATGCACACAGTATTAGTAGCAAATGCATGTCATGTAATGATCTAGTTTTGTAATTTATATACTTCATTTTTGTACCTTTGGAAGTTTGAAGTCGTTTCCCCAGACACACAAATAAAAATCCCAAAACATGGTAGCATAATGTCCGGTCAACGTAATTACTGAAAGTTTAATTTTGGATACATTTTTAAATTTGCTTTTGTGTTGCTAACATATTAAATGAAGCAAACGTCTTTGTTGCATGTCTTCAGCCTCTGTTGTATGATACGGTATTTGTAAATTGTGATGTAAACATGATATTAAAAGTATATTACAATTATAGAAAACTTCCTTTTCCAATTTATAGCAGATTGTTACATTTTTTAATTTTTGTTGATTAATGAAAATCTCCGGCCAGCCAGGGAGGCTGCAGGGGGGCGTGGTCTTGCTCCAGTTATCCTGGTCCTCATATGCAGACAGCACGATGATAACATTGACTGTGCTGCTTTGATCGATTCCCTGTTCGATTCGGTGCCCTTGTTCCAAATTGTGGGCCCTCTGGTGCTCCAACTGTCCACGGTGAGCGTCCTTGTTTTTGGGTTGTGAAACGGAGTCCAACTCTTTCCTCATCTTCCTTTCTTCATCTTCGCAACTTTCTCCTTGCGCTTCTTTACATGCTTGGGTACTTTGTTCTTCCGTTTCTCCCTCTGAGCCTCTTTTACCAATTTCTTTCTTTCCTGAGGGAGAAAAAAAATGCATTTCGTGTGAAGGTCTGATGCCAATTTAAATATTGGTCCATTACAATTCGGGGTGTCTTACTTGACAGTACTTAACATTTCGAAGCAAACATCTTGCAATATTGCTTGTCGGTCTTTTGGTTAGATCTCGTATTGATTACTGCAACTCTCTTCTCTTTGGTCTTCTGCACAAACTCCCACATAAACTTCAGCTGGTTCAGAATGCAGGTGCCTGTCCTCCAGCAGCTTCACTGGATGCAGGTTAAACACTACACTGATTCTGCTTCTCACTTCCAAGACACATAACCTCAGAATCTCTCTGATCTACTTCACATCTGCACACCTTCTCCACTCTTAGATCATCAATTTTGATATATATTACCTGCCCTTTTGAGGGTGCACAGACTTAAACCGTGTTGCCCCTCGCTGCTGGATCTCTCTTCCACAATATTACATACAAAAGATTGACTCTCTTCCAATATTCAAGTCCCTTATGCCCGGCTTATGCTATTATTATATTATTTTAACTTATTATGCTGCATGTTATGTCTTGTTACATTGTTGCACTCTACTGTGTTTGATTTTACTATATTGTAAGGTGGCCTCAAGTACTCTGAATGGCATCTATAAATGTGTTATTATGCATAACAACAACAATAACAATATAATAATGATTATTATTAATATAATAATAATAACAATAATAATATAACAAAATAATAATATTAAAATGTTATATTATTATTATTATTATTATTATTATTATTATTATTATTAGATGGGGTATAAGCTTCCATGGCAACATTTGCATCTTAAGGCATAAAACATGCCAGTGCTGTGAAGTGTGTCAATATTTTTCTTCTGAAACCCAGCTTTAATGTCTCCTTGTTAAGATGCTCACACTGAAAATTCCACATACCTTTTTGTCCAGAGGCTCCGTCTTATCCTGGTCACTCTGTTCTTGTCCGTCCTCTGCTCCAGAATCCTCCTCCTCATCATCATCTTCACTGCTGGAGCTCCCATCTTCAGCACAGCCCTCCAGCAAAGAGGGTACCTACAATACAGTAGACAAGGTCAAGAATTGCAACAAACAGCAGGAACTATTGTGCCTCACGCTCAACATTCAGTTGACTGTTTTCTCATTCACCCCTCGATATCCATGCAGTTGTCACTTGGGCAAACCAGGACTACTCCTAGTTCTACACCTGCTCCAACACACTTGATCTAGCCAATGACCTAATTAACAAGCCCTTCAGACTTCAGGCCTCTGCAGCTGCAATGACAGCCAATCACTGAAGAAGGCAACTTGTCCTTTTCAAAGATGCTCTTTAATGTTCTTTACTGTTTGTATGATTCATGCAATCATTAAAACACACTGCAATACACTACAGGAGCAGTTTCGATGGTTTCTACTGTTGTTGCACCATAAAATAACTAGCTTGTCACACTACTCTTGTCCCAAATGGTGCGTTTGCATTCCTGCAGTCTTTGAGGACCATGAAGCTGTAGGGTGTCCCATTTCCCATTTTGTTCAAAGTCTGAGTCAAGTTTTGGCTCCGAGATCAGAGCCAGTCTTGAATCTTCAGTGGAAAATGTCTTGTTATTGGCTGCAGGCACTACATTGTTCAAAAGTAAACTCTATTTAAAGCCTGTCAGGTTTGACATCATAGACAAAATTTCAGTCTGAAGCCCTACACAGAGTAAATGTAGTGTTTAAAAGAAAGTGGAATCTTGACGTGGTTGGTTAGTTTGTATAGGAGGTATGCTGACAAACTAGTATAAAACTAACCAGCTGAAGTTCTAGCAAGCTGTATAGAAGTGGTCACCACCAACCTGCATCTTACGAGCTGCCCCACCCCTTATCTAATGCTCCATCCAATCAGGGACTTCTAAAGAAGTTTTGACCGGAGCACTTGTTTCAGATTGTGGCTGGAACCATCTCAAGAAGATCCAGGACTAGGACTGTTGACCACTCCTGTAAAGGAATGTGATCTGTCCGTTATGCCCATTATACACGGTACGACTTTTGGCTGTTCCCAGATGAAAGGTAGCAATTGTGAAACAATCGTGTTGATTTCTTTGGTCGTGGCTACTAAACGGTGGTCCTACATCATATTGTTAAAGAGGTTTAAATATGGGCATCTTCACGGCGACCAAAGACAGCCTGCGATTCCTTTCTGACAGTGGCAGAAATTCAGGATGACCATCTTCCAGTGTGTGTGCTGCTACAACCTACATCTACTAGCCAGCCAGTAAAAATGCAGCATGAAATCTACACACCATCACACACACCATTGTGGATCTAATCCCTCACACACACACCATCGTACATCTACACACCTTCACACACACCATCGTACATCTACACACATCATACCCAAGTTTACTAGATCCATGTTGCACAGTTCACTGTAATCTTGTTCAAGTGAGGCAGACTCTCCCAGTTTCTGAATGGCTACAACACAATTCCATTCTAGCTTCCAAAATCATTGTCCATCCAATTTCATTTATCATTACAGTTAATACACTGCTTGTAGGCCGAGAGACAGGAATGGACAACCCATTATCGATTTCATTTAAAAGTTCAGTTTTTTTTTTAAATGTCTTACTGTCTGCACTCCTGAAAGGTCCTTTTTCAGGCCCGTCACTGTCTGGTACAGGATCTGTCATTGAACAAAAAGAAGTGTGTCAGCATTTCTCACACACTGATTTTCTCGGTCAAATGTGGGCTACTAGAACACTGGCACTCACACGGTCCTTCTGTACGTTCTCCGATGACTCCTGCTCCTTCATCATGGTGTCCACGTCTCTTTCGTAATGACTCACTTCATTAAGAGTGCGAGGAATATAGGCATTCTTAAACACCTGATATTGACACAATGGAAACAGATTAGGGCTGGGTTCAAAAAAAAAAAAAATCAATTCACCGATCAATATCGATTCTCGTTCAAAAAATATGATATCGATTAAAAAATTCGCAGATCGATCTTCTCCTGTCGACTACGCACTACTTCTAACTTCAAACTAGTATTAACACAAAGAAATCTGTAAATAAATCGATATCAGATCGGATCGAGAATTGAATCGGATCATGACCTCGTGAATCAGAACCAGACTGATTCAGGAAATCGGCCACAATACCTAGCCCTAAAACAGATCAGCTCACTGTGATGCACAAACGAATAAATGTATCTCAGTTAATACAAATTTGAACGATTATTTACACATGAATTACCTCCTCATCCACTTTGTCTTGGTTTGATCTCTCCTCTGCTGTTCTTTCAGAAGCTATTTCCATTGCCTGTATTTACAAAGGATAAGCAATTTAAAGGAATGTACCAACAGAACTGTAAGCCACCCCCCCCCACGCCTGTGTATGGCTATGAATAAATACATATATGCAAATACACACACATTACCAGATGATACAGGAATAAAGTGCCATCCCTACACTCTTATATGACTTGTTATGTAAAGTCACACAAACCTTCTCAAGGTACTGGTTGATGTTCTCACTTGTGATTGAGGGGTCTGTGACAAACTCAAACAGCTCCCGCACAGTCATCACAGCAACGTTATGCTTTTGGAAGAAGTCTAAGAACATTGAAAAAGAGGAGAAAAATAATAGTAAATGATGCATAACACTGATTTAATAATGAATCAAAACCAGAAGTGTACATTTAGAATTCTGACTTCGCTGTGACAGTGTACTGCTCTTCTTACCGTTGCCAGCCTTTACAGTGCCTGACAAAAGTCTTGCACTTAACCAAGTTGTAGGAACAACAAATAATAACTTGACGTAATCAGTTGGAATCAGATTATGCTTATTATACCAAAATAAAGTTTTGCATCATTCATTGATTTGTATCATTGAACTGGGACAGAAAGGTCACATTTTTGAACAAAAGTCTTGTCATATACAAAAATAATGTAGAAATTATACCTATACTTTATATAGATAACACAAACATGCTACAATAACATCAGAACATAAAGTCATGGTGCCTGGAAAAGAAGAATTAATAACATTTATGACTTCCATGAGCTTGGAGGACCGCATCCATACATCTTGGTAATGACTGAAATAACTAGTTGAAGTCATCTGGAATGGCAAAGAAAGCAGTCTTGCAGGACTCCCAGAGATCGTCGAGATTCTTTGGTTTCATCTACCAAGCCTCCTCCTTTCTCTTACCCCAGACATGCTCAATAAAACAGGTGTTATGGACTTTAACAAGCTGTGAACATCAGGACACTTTTTTACTGTTTCATTTTGCACCCAGTTATTAATGTGAAAGCCCTTGACATTAAATTGATCCATTTATTGTAACAATTGATTTATTAGAAATAAAGTTATATGCCTTTTTATGTTACTATTTATTTTGGTATAATAAGCATAATCTAGAGGGCTTTGCCTTTCAAGTTATTAGTTGTTGTTCCTACAACTTGGTTAAGTGACAAGACTTTGGTCAGGCACTGTACATACAGAAGTCTAAACCTGCCAGATCAAATACGAATTTCAATACGAAATTCAACAAAACATTTCATTTGACCAGGGGTGCCCAAACTTTTGCATATGACTGTATCCTTCAAGCTTTCTTGTTCTGCTTAAACTAAAGACTCCACTTTCTCCTCATAATGAGTTACATGTACACAAGTTAAGCAGAGAATCTCAAGGGGCTCATCACCGTTATGTAAATTTAAAAGAACACAGTAATGAAAGTCCTCAGACATGAAACAAAAACATTACTAAAGGTAAGACCTCAGTAAATACATAAAAACATAAAAACAAAGAATAAAACTTGTTTTACCAGTCTACAAAGCCAGCGTCTATAATTTAGCACACCCACCATTTATATTGCTGCAGTCTTTGCGGAGAAACTCTAAGGCATGAGGGTGGTCGTGCTCCACAGACTGGGAAACGTCTATAATGTATGCGTCTCCATTATGATACCTGCATGCGAGAGCAGCGGCAGTTAAACAAATCAGTATGAATTCCAGCTTACTCGTTCCCACAAGCATGTTCAAAAGAAAATTATAATTGCTAAATGCTGTTTACTATTGGTCAGTGGTGATGTTAGTGTTAAAACCCTAATGTTACAATAAATACAAATAACTTTAATCAGGGTTCCCACATCTTGGTTAACATCAAATTCAAGGACCTCACGTGACGGCATTTACCTACTGCTACCGCTGAATGTGATCAATAAACAATTTTAGATGCAAATGCAATAAAATACTGTGAACTGTATAGAGGTTGTTGGGACAAAAATCAATGCAAGAAAATGGGACTGAATGTACAGCCTATGTTCATGTCAATAATATTTACAGCATGGATATGTCCATGCTACATACATTAAAGATGTACACTACTGTTTTATGGAATTTTAGTTGAAACTACACTGCATTTCTGCAAAATGCAAAGTGTGCGTGCTCAGTGCAGCAGTCGTCTGACCCTTCTTGTTGAGACTCGTGGCTGTGGCCTGAAGAAATTTTGAAATGGGCCTGCCGCCAAGAAACACCCTAGAAACTCCATAGCAACCATCTCCTAA
>JBBPCY010000039.1:27420634-27441230 GCA_037974405.1 Brachyalestes nurse
CTGAGGAGAGACTGAGTGTGTTGGGAGGAGGATGTTGAGGAGAGACTGAGTGTGTTGGGAGAAGGATGTTGAGGAGATACTCTGAGTGTGTTGGGAGAAGGATGCTGAGGAGAGAGTCAGAGTGTGCTTGGGAGAAGGATGCTGCGGGTGGAGCTGCAGGGAAGAGGAGAAGAGGAAGGCCTAGGAGGAGGTTTATGAATGTGGTGAGGGACTGATCCACTGTGGTGACCTCTAATTGGAAGCAGCCGAAAGTAGACTACACCATACCCAAAGCCCAGCACTGCCTAGAGCAGTATAATGACCCTCAGTACTTCTCAGTCTGTTAAACTGTAGACCTACATTCACAGAATTCATAGAAAATCATCCAATAACTTAGGCCTTGGCTGGAGGGAAGTTTGTGATCTAGAACTTAGTACCTGACTTCACTGAAGCTCACTGAATGTAACCAAGTCTTCACAGCATGTTCTTTCCCAGAATAGTAGAGGCTGTCTTTGCAGAATATATATGTATTTACACACACATACAAATTGTCTCAGAAGTCCTGAGAAAATCATATTTAAAACCTGTTTATCTGGGCCATATATGCTTTTAAAAGCTATGTTTTGAATATATACAAATAGTATTAATACAGTAAATAGTAATTTTTGTGTGTCTATGTGTTTCCAAATCTCTCCTTATGGAAGCCCAGTATTACACTGTAGTTCTCATCAAATAATGGAGGTGAACTCTGGAACCAAACCTGTGTTCTCCTAACCAGCTCATAAAAATACTTTTTAGAAACAAAACATTATTGTGACATTATTCAATGATTTCTTGTTTGTTTGTGGAAATTCTAATATTGTGTTTTTGTTCTAATAATATATTTTTGCTGGCAGAAAGTCTCTTATTCCTAAGATACATGGCTTTAAAGAATTTGCATAGTAAGACTTCTACATAGTAATACATCCATTATTGTGCTATCCATTAATTAATTAATCCTATACTGTGTCTAAAACTGGGTTTTTCGCACCACTTTGACACAACAAACACATTATGGAAAATAAAAGGCCTGAGGATGAGGAGCTTTGACAATAACCAGTTCAAACAAAAACCGAGATGTGCTTAATTTCTCACTCTTTCTTAGTGTGTATTTATTGTTTGAATAATTTTAATCAGATAACAGGGCTGGGGAAAAAAACTAGCTTTCTAAAACTGAACAAATATGTGAAAGACAAACTTGTGCAATCCCTTTGACAAATGCAGTCATTCGACAGTGATAAAACAGCTAAATGGTTAAAACATGCAGGATGAAAAAGAGAAAAAGTTGATGAAAATGAGTACAGCATTGAGATGAAGCCAAAGGCAGCTGGTTTCCTGAAGAGATTCACATTCATATACACATAGTAACTGTAGTGATTGCTTTGTTTGCTGTAGAAATGAGAACGAATATTCTGCCCACAAAGCACTGATTTTTTTCACGTATGCATAATTTGAAAAGGCCCTGAGAAAGAGAATAATTGGTAACCACCAAGTTAATTAGACATGCAAAAAAAAAAAAGGAAACCACTACTCTACTAATTCAAACTCGACCAAACTGCTCAAGGTGCAGTAACAATGATGTATTTAGTTAATGCACGTGTGTTGGTGGGGGCTGCATGAATGCAAACAAACAAAAAAATATATAGCAAATAGCTCAGGTATCAGAATGTTGATCCATAAAATAACTGATAGTAGAAAGAAGTTCAAGATTGTTCAGTGCTACAGTCGTCTTTTTCGCTGATTCTCCTTGTAGCACATATGGGAGTCCACATGGCTTCTCGCATTGAGCTCTGACCACAGTCTCCAAAATCATCAATAAATACATAAAATATACAGTGTGTCCTCTATTGTTGATATACATGACGAACCGTAGGTAAGCACACATTTCTCTATAACACACCACTGTAGGAAAAATATTTTTTGTTTCCAAAAATAGAGTGACTTAACTGTTTGTTGTGTTTCCATACACTGTTTTCTGGAAGCCCAGCTGGAGAAACCTTTACAGAATCAGTGAAAACCAGCAGACGGTTTTGGCCTTGGGAGACCTGTTACCAATCGAGATCTAGTCACTGCTCATCTGTAGCATTGCATAGTTGTGTTTGGCTCTGAGGTACAGCATTCCGTCGTTGATTGGGGCGAAGCGTGTTCAGTCGCATCTTAAAAAGTGGCCTAGGTCTACACCTGTGGTCAACAAGGCTAGATTTGCTAATTGCTGAGGTACTAACAGGTGACGTTTAGGCGGCAGTGTCAACAGCACTGTTGTAGTAGGTGAGGCAAACGACAGCAGGGCGATTTCAAGTATAAAACCCACGGATGAAGCGCAGACAGTACTAACATATATAAAATTATCTTTGATTCACATTGTAATTAAATACAAAATGTGGCATAAAGCGTCGCGGGTAAGTGCTTGTATGGCCTACTAATTTAACACAGTGCATCGTTTACTGACCACTTGGTGGGAGAGACAATGGTCAACAAAGTCAGTACACTTAGCTTAGCCAGTACTGCTAAACTGCAGCAATGCTGTGTTCAGTTGAATATGCATGTAGGCTGTAATGGGCCAGGCAGAACGAGTGGGGTTTTATGGGCACTGTCAATATATTCATTTTTAAGGCCTGCAAAGTATGGCAGTACAAGTTTTTGCCCACAGCTACTATCTTAATTTCAGGCTTTACACCCCAAACCACCAGGGGGAGCTGTCTCAACTGCCATCTATGATCACCCCAGAGAGCCTCATTTATCAGTGAAATTCAAGAGAGAAGAAAATGTACACAACAGGCAAATATTGCCAATAAACAACTGACCAATGATCACCCCAAGTGAAAACAAAAAAAGTACACTAGGCCACTGATTTACATAACAATTCCTCCAAAACCTACAGAGGCCTAATCTCAGATTTCCGAAGAGAGAAGGCACGTCGTCTGTAGAATGCCATCCGAGCGGAACTCATGAAGACTAAAAACTGGAATTTACTTAAGAATGATACGTTATAAATGGTGCTAATATAAACCATCGGCTTATCATACAAAACTTACTAATTTGATATAAAGACTTATATATGATTAATTAAAAAAACACAAGCATATACATTTGATTAAAAATTATACTGTCCAGTTACATATTGTTCCAAATCTCTGAAACAAACAAAGAAAAAATCATTAAGGCATTGAGAGAAAAATCATTGAGTTGCAAAAACAAAAGGCTCCAGTTTTGGATATTTCATGCATGTCAAAGCCTGCATGAATCAATTATTGGTGGATACTAGTCATTTTTTTAGTGTTTGTGGAAGATCACTGAAGTATGGCACAGATTCATTAACAGTCAAATCCATATGCCTGCTTGGCCTCCTTACAGGACAGGCTTGTCTGCAGCTTTGTGGTTATCTGTAAGACTGGAATCACCCATCTCTTTGGGTTTCGGGTTGCCAGGTGGTTGGGGGTCCATGTGAGGTTCCTCTGCTTTACATTCTCCCTCTTGGGGCCCCGTCTGAGAATCTATTGGAGGCTCCACTGTGGAATCGCTCTTATTCTTGATGCCAGTATCATCACCCAGCTTCTCGTGTTTTTCAGTGGATTCCTCTGCTGCTTGTGCTTTACCTTCTTCTGCCTGGGGCACGGTCTCATTACCCTCAATTGCATTCTCAGTAGGAGCCGCTGCCTCGCTTTCACTTCCAGAAGAACACTGGAGCTCGTCTCCATCTGCAGCACAAGTGACCTCTTCAGAGTCATCTGCCCCCTCGGCCCCTCTGTTGTCTGGGGTTTTCTTGTGGATACGTTGATGTCTCACCAGGCTGTGCTTCAACGTGAAGGTCCGTTCACATGTTTGGCACTTATAAGGCCTCTCTCCTGCAAAAAAGTGTCAAAAAAATGACGAAAGGCACTACATAAAATGACATTGTCAGTATGATCTTAGTAAAGTGGCCCCTTTTAGCCACGACCTTCTGATCACAGGGGCAGCTCCCTAACCACTAGGCCACCAGCCGCCCCATACCTACTTATAAATATAGAAGGATGCAATAATTAGTCAAAAAAGTAAATTAATAATTCATGTTTTAAGTCTATGAATCAACCTGCACACTGCACAGATATTCTATTGTGTTCCATTTTGTGCACTGTACAGATCTTGCTTCTTGTTTGTAATTTTTGTGATTTGTTTAGATGGAATATACTTTTTTCTGTTAATCACCTTACTTTAGCCTTTCTGAGTTTCTCTTTAATTAAATTATAATCATTCAAGAACCTAATAGCTTAATTGTCTTATGGGTCGACTCATGGGCTCATTTCACTACATGTATGTGACCTATAAAGAATCCTGAATTTAACAGACAAAATGCATGTTTGCATATGCGTATTATTTGCATTTTCATGTATGAGTTCAGTCCTACTAAGCTGACCGGAGACTATTAACTGCTAGCAAATTGAACACTGTTGGTTGATATTTGCTCTTACCAGTATGTGAACGCATATGTCTGGTCAAGTCTTGCAGGCTCCAAAAGCGTTTGGTGCACACACTACATATCTTCTTCCTCTTGTCGGTTTTACCTCCTGGAGACTCGTTCTCCTCCTCCAAACATCTCAGGTCTGAGGAGCCACTCTCTTCCTCCTCATCGCTTCTCTCCTCTCTCTGTCCCTCCTTCCCTTCATCTTCTGTTCCAGTCTCCATAACACTGCTGTTCTCTTCTTTCTCAGGAGTTCTCATCTGCTGCTCCACCGTGTTTACAGGGGAGGTGCTGGCACTGGTGAGCTGATTAGACTCTGCAGGCTCAGACCTCCCTGCAACTTCCTCCAACGGATTCTCCTGCAGATGAATCTTCTGGTGCCGGCTGAGGGTAGCTGCCTGGCGGTAGGTCTTTTTGCAGGTACTACAAGTGTGAGGAAATTCCTCTAATGCAGCATTCTCAGGTTCCACTGTAGGTTCTGTAGACCCAGACTCCAGGTCCTCCTCAGCTGACAGTTTGAATTCTATGAGCTTGCTACCAAAGCTCATATCAAGACTCATGTTGCTGTGAGAATCCTCATTCTCACTGCTATCCTCATTAACATGACTGCACTCGGCAGACTGGGAGCGCTCCACCTCTTTCTTGCACTCTGGCCGTTCTGTGACTAGGTGCTCGGGTTGCTCTGTCAAAACAACAGCAGCAGTGCCTTCCTCCTCCTTTCTAGCAGTGCCAGCTTCTCCAACCACAGCAGGCTCCGCATCAGAAATACCCTCTACAATACAGATTAATTTCCTTAATTAATATGGATTAAATATAGATCAATATAGATGAATTTGGTAATTCATACTCAAAGTCTTATATAACACACAGCTAGTGCTTGGGAACAAATAACATAATAACATGACAAATAGAATAGAATTGGTCAAGTCTGTCAAAGAGTGTAGAAAGAATGAAGACGGTCATACCTGTACTCCCCTGTGATCCCTCGTCAGCTCTGGATCTGAAATGTGATCCAGTGTTCTGTGCCATGTTGCGATTGGATACGCCATGCTTACGAAGAAGGTGGCGCTCACAGTTGGATTTGGTGGAGAAGAAGGCATCACACTGAGGACAAGGAAATGGCTTTTGGCCTAAGAAAAACCGTAGTACAACGTTACTGTTTACATACATATATACTCATATTAATATATGTATTCACAAGCAAACTTGCATAGCTATATAATTTTTTTTAATTTAGTGCACAGTTAATTTTATATTATACTGTTATACTGTATGGTGTTTAATTGTATTGGTTATGCTGCTAGTACTTTCTTCTCTTGTACTGTCTACTTTGCTGCTGTTTTTCCCACCTGTGGGACTAATAATGGATTATCTCATCTTTACACTTCATAATATGCATCACTGAATCAGAATTAAGAAAGTACAAACCAATTGTCTATACAATGGTTGTTTATGGTGTGGTATAGAGGTTTCTGGAATGTGCACACTAAAATGATGTTTCAGATACATATAACATGCAATACTGTAGAGGGTAAAAAAAATAGCAAAGCATATAAAAAGAACCTCACATTACTCAAACATATATAATGTAAGACATGAATGTACTACTTGTATTTTTACTTCAGTGCACATTTGATGATTTGAATGATCTGTCTCCATCTTTTCTGCTGACGCTTACCCGAGAAAAGGTATTACTTTATTAAGAGAAAAATTAGGCAATAAAGGCATGAATACAATTATGCTTATTTGAACATTAAACCAGTATGAACAAGTTTGTTTACATTAAATTATGGTGGAACTCCCCTTTAAGCCATCAACCGTCTATAAAAGTGATATCTGACCTGTGTGCGTAAGCATATGCCTCTGTAATGAACTGGTCCAAGGGAACACCCGAGGGCAGTAGGGACACTTCATCTTCTGCACCGAGTTTGAATAGGCATTCTTCTTCCCTCTGCTCTGTGGCTGGACCTTCTGTTTGTCCTCTTTTCCCTCCCTCTCTTCCTCACTGGCAGACTGTTTCTCTAGCTCCTCCTTCAGTGGCTCCGCTTGACTGGACTGTAAATATGGGCTAAACTTATTTGCATCAGTAGTGGCCAGCATTTTCTCCACACTTGGAAACTCTCCGCTGGACTCCAGGTCGATCCCAGTAATGGTTGAAGTGTTTGGACTTCTCATCACTTCCTTGAACAGCCTTTTCTTCCCTCTCTTCTTTGAAGAATCAAATGCAGACGCACTGAAAGAGGAGGACTCCGGACTACCAGTGCCACTGGAACATTTTTTATCATTTAGTGTTTCACCACCCATTAGTCCATCATTTTTCTCAGTGTTTATCCCCGTTTTGAGCAGCACTGGGGCAGCAGAAACAGAGGAGATGATCTGGGCAATGGAAGCCAAAGGGGGCATCTCTGATGTGTTGGAGGCAGCAACTGGTTTGGGCAGCAGTGGCTTTAGGCGTGTGGTGGGCTTGGCCAAGTCACTTATGAAAGTGGAGGCAAGGGCAGGGAGAGAGAGTGCATGAACACCAGAGATTTTTCCTAAAGATCTGTCTATGGTTGGAGAAGGGACCTCCTTCTTGATCTCCAGTTGACAGGGTGATGTGGTATCGACAAATTCTCTCTTTATTTTCTTCCTTTCAGGATGCTTAGGAATGGAGAGGTCAATGGGCTCCATGGAGCAGTCATTTGATAACGACAGAGAGAAAGAAGTTGCCTCAGGTTTTACATCTGAGCCAACAGTTTTTAGAGACTTGCTGGAGAAGTCCAAAGGCTGCTCTTGATCAGTAGCTCCAGAGAAGGTGTTAAGGTCCTGTTTGCCGGGTTTAGGATGAACAATGTGTGGAAGCCCATTTGAAGCTGTAGCAGGAGAGCTAGCCAGGACAGAAGAGACAACAGTGGCAGGAACAGAAGTGTTTATGTGTTCCTCTATTTCCTTCTCTGGAACATCAGGGTGCTGCTTAAGCAAGTGATGAATACAGTTTCTTTTGGCGAGGAAGGCTGCTCCACACTGGCGACATTCAAACGGCTTCTTCTGGCAGCCGTTGTGGGTTCTCAGATGAATCTGGAGTGCCCTGTAGGTCTTCAAGTCCTCTCCACAATAGCGGCAGGATGTGTTACCGGTGCCAGCTGAATCCAGGAGGTCCAGTGTGGTACCACCAGACAAACCATTTGCAGTTGAGGAGGTAACATACTCAATATTTTTCTCTATCTCTTTTCGAGTGTTCTTCATGTGCTTCTTGCGCAAATGTCGCTCACAGTTGGCCTTGACAGTGAAAGGGTAGTGACAGAGGCGGCAGACATATGGCCGTTCGCCGCTGTGCGTTCGTAAATGCCGAATTAATGTGGCATTGTCCGGAGCAGTGTAGGTGCAGATGCTACACTGGTATGGAGAGGTTCCTAAATGATGCCGCATATGTGCCTGGAGACCACCTGGAAAGGAGAAGACTTGGGTACAAAAGCGACAAGGGTATTCTGTCTTTGGGATCTTCTTGCCACCTGAAGCTCTTATTTCTTTCTCTTTACTCCCATCCTCTTCCTGTTTGATTTTTGCAGGTGGGCTGTATGTCAAAATTGTTGTCCCAGTTCCATCTGCCCCCAGATGGTTGTTCTCCCAGTTAGTAGGAGAAGAAGAGGATGAAGAGGATGAGGAGTTTGATGACTGTTTGGAAGTGAGGAGGTGCTGGCTTGCAGGGGGTGGTAAGCCAGGGCTGATACAACCTGAAGAGGCTTGCTGGGCATTCATGACAGGCGGGGGTGTTGTGGAGGTGCCCATGCTGGATCGAGGAGTCACTAGTGGCTTGGGTTTGGAAGGGGTAATCTGTTTGGGATCGGCCTGCAGAGGACTTCCAGGACCCTTTGGAAGCAGAGGTAAAGACACCTGAGAAGCAGCCATATTCAGGATCTGCTGGATGTCAGCCAGTTCCACTCCCGTTTGACTACCCACAGGCCGAACAACCAAACTACTATTGACATGCCCCACCGGAAGTGGCTGCAACGACAGGATGCTGAGTCCAGTGCTCTTGTTCAAGCCTTGAATAGGGATAGAGTCTAGAAGACAGACGCCAAGACTGCTATTGGGCTCTTGAGGTAGATTTGTTGCAGGGGTCTCAACATGAATAAAACGGATGCTGTCTAAAAGTTCTAGCTGCATCTCTTCCTCAGAGCGCTCAGGCTTGGTCAGCGATGAGAGCTGAAGACCAAGGGACTCCATGAAATCTTTCTGTCCATTTACAGCATGCATGTCATTATGTGGTGTTGGTTCAGCTGCCTCTTTGGAATCCACAGAATTGGGCTTTTTAGATGCATTTTCAATACAGTCAGTTTCTCCTTTCTGGGGTTCAGCACAGGAATCTGCACTGGCTTTGTGTGAGAGGTTGTGTAGATCCAGAGATCCCTGAAGTGGAAAGGCCTTGTTGCAAACTTCACAAACAAACCTATGGAACTTGCTGGAGCAGCGTCGCAAGTTTGTTTCACACCAAACCTAAAGAAGTTCCAAATTTCATTTTAGAATCAATCAAGACAAGTAATCGTAATATCAAGTAATATATAGTATGGTTTGGTTCAAGTATGCATTTCATTCAAGTCCAACCTGTGCAATTTGGGGAAACTTGTGGCAGGAAAAGTCAATAAAGGACAGATCGCTGAAGCCCAGCGGAATTGAAGGGTTGCTCTGGATAAAAGGTTTTCCGCTGGGATCTGTGGGCAGCTGCTTATGAATGACCGAATTATGACGAAGAAGGCCTCGGTGAGTGCGGAAGGTAATACAACACAGGTTACACCTAGAACAAGAAACGAATCTTATTAAACTAAACTTGCTGCATTGCAGAGGTAATGAAATAAACAAAAAGTGTAACGTGTAAATTACTTTTGCTAGTGTAAATATACGCACGAGGTTTTGCCCCCACCTGAGTGTAGTGTCTGGGTGTGTTTCCATGTGTGACTCCAAGCCATATTTACAGATAAATGTCTTAAAACAGATCGGACAGTGCAACAGTTCTTCCTCACGCTTGACAGGACCTCGATCTCCTGACCGAGGCACCAGTAATACCTAAACAGGGAAAACAGACTATGAATTACAAGTATAATGTTCAAAACATTCGATTGAGCTACACTGCCAGTATAGACATATTAAAACCGGTGTCGCTAAGTGAGAAGGCTTTTTAGTATTCATATTAGCATTCTGAGATAAATACATTATTTAGAATCAAAAGCTCAATTAAGAATTCTGCTAAATGCAGAATCGTGCCTTTTTATTTGGTGGTTCATCGATTTTATCCTTATCATCCTCTATACTCGGCTTCCTCTTGACACTGGGTCTGCGGCGCTTGGTTTGGGAAGCAGGACTGGAGGCAGGAATACTGTTTGGATCCTTGTCATGAATTTTCATGTGTCTGTAGAAATCAAAAGGCACATAAGTATATTGTCCAAATAATGGCTAGAAAAATGATCATACCAGTACTCAAAATGAGCCAGAGGATCCTTGTCGAGATGATCAACACAAAAGCAATGACAATGACGGTACACATGATCAGTATAGAGAAAACAATATTCAGCTATTGGACTACTGTAGCGAGATTCATAGCTTAGTAATCTTTTGGAAGGGATGCATGTCATTCTGGCTGAATTATAAAGCTTTCATTGTTAACCAGAATCAATATTCTTATGTTTAATATTATGTTTAAACCCTGCTAACTAGCATGTAAGCGAGATGGATGAACTAAGAATCCCTCTTCAGGTTATGAATTTATCTCAAGTTAGTAAAAGGATTTCAGGATCACAAAATGTAATCTGTATGCAAGAGGTATGTGTTGGCCTATGGCTTAGCTGTACTTTCAAATGAGCAAGTTTTGAGGAAACACCTTGGCATATAAATAGATTACCTTATTTCACAGAATTAGTAAATAAAATGTAATACTTTCCTCAATAAAAAAGGGTCAGCATTATGAGTGGGCTGGAGGAAATGCATGACCTACAAGCAGACAGCAGAGGGCTTTCTCTTCAAGATGCCAGAACGTAGCGAGTGGACGGAGAGTCGCATTACGACATGCTAGAACGTGTGCAGCCCCCTCCCTACAGCGGCTCGCAAAAACAAACCCACCTTTCAGGTTCCACCAGATATGAGGCTCCTGATGCTTAGGTTTAGACGAGGGTTAAATAATGAGTCAGTAATGATCCTTATTTGCCTTTGTGTTAGACTGTTAAACTATACTGTTTCTAAATGCCAATGAGGCTATATCTATAGTGAAGACTATGTACCTTAACCCTACATCACTGAGCCAAGGTCAGTAACAGTGTGCATTAGTACTGAAGAATCACACTGTAATCAAATTTTAATGACATACATCCACTTAAACACTTTAACAGAAAAGAATTAACAAAATATACTTTTTCGAGAAGTGCAGTCTTGTTAAAACGGCCATCACAGTTTTGTATTTAAGGCTTAAAGAGTTATTTTTAATCAGAACCTCATTAGAAGCAGTTTAAAAACTTGAATGGTATTGTTGGGAAGATTTGATGGGCCTGATGTATTTCTGCCTCTGAGATTGAACACGTTTGACGGCAGAGGGAGGATAAATGTCAGTGGGCGCAAAGCTGAGAAGCTTGTTTTACATTCTGTAGTCAGAGATATTAATAGCAGAGATGGAGTGAGGGCCGTCCATATGTGGACCCAACCCTGACAGCCTGAATCCTGTTCCATTTCACATCTTGGGCCATCTGGCTTCACTCACAAACTCTTCACCTCAAAACAAGCACCTAAAAGAGCTAATAGCTGCATTTTAACAAGGTAGGCTCAGAACATAAGCGAATAAAAGTGCAGACGACATTGATCATTTTTTGTGTTTGGCTGTAGGAGGAATGAACCCAGGGCTACTGAGCTGCTCTGTGCTCTCCTGCAGTTGCTCAGCAATCATACCAGAGGGTGCTGTAATTTACAGATGTCAGTGGGAAATAGGATGCTGTGCTCTGCATAGTCTTGATTCCAGCAGCCATGTGTTTCGGAATGAGGGTACAATTGAATTTCACTGTGGTACTGACTAGTGAGACTCCGATTGGTTGAGTATATCACAGGCAATAGAAGAAATTCTGTCACATGGCTGTAAAGTCTGACCCTCTACATCTGCGGAATAAACAGTGTAAGTGTAGTCCAACCGTGCAAATGATCCTCTGCACAATGGGGACTCTGCACAAACTTGAGGTCACACTACTACACTATAGTAGTGTGACACTATATGTAACAATGTTTAGTTGTGAAAAGGGACAGACTAAGTGCACCAGGAAAAAAAAAAGAAAAATGTAGTACAAAGTGGGCTTGCACAAAAATTGTATTAAAGTTGGGATGCGATTATTGAAGTCAGATTATATTGCTGGTGGCCAGTAAGGCTGGAACACTCGCTGCACAGCCGATTTGAGAACACAGCCAAATGAAGACGATTTTAGATTAGAAGTGGTAACCACGAAGTTTCCCCACCAGCCACAAGCAGAAAACTTTCCGTATCCGTGTCGCGTGAGCGATACAAAGAATGCACAGTCGCATTGCGCCAAGAATCAGGTCTTTCTACAATCTGTGTATTAGTAGACATATGTAAAATTGCTACTGTGGCCTTAGGTATTAACAATCTGGCACTGGCCTCTTTGGTGCTGTTGATTATTCAGAGCGGGAGGTGGACTAAATAAAATTAATTTAACCTTATTCCAAGAGACACATTCTTTGTTAATTGCAATGTTGTATTAAACACACAAATGTGTTTTGAAAATGTGTACTTTATTAATCACTTGCACACACACTCTCATGGAAACACCCACACATACACACACTCACAATCACTCACATACTCGCATGCACGCACACACTCACTCACTCACACACATACATATTAAGTGTATATCCTGTAAAGATGTAAGGCTCTCTACAGAGAAGTTGTAAGGCAAAATATTTTTAGATCTGTTTGTTTGTAACAGTTAATTATATAGATCGGTTTTACTACGTTTAATAGAGTTTACTTACTAAACTTTAGTAAAAACATTAGTTATGAATGAGAATCTGGATCTCAGTTATAGACAAAATTAAATACATTTAAATGGAACCATACTTTCCATTTCTGCCTTAAACTATACAATGTTCAGTTCTGACTGCACCATTTAAGGTGGAACAGAAATGTTTCAGAAAGACGATGGTAATAAACTCTCTGTACACAACACAGGAAATATATTGATAAAACAAAGGTCTTAAGATTTTAAGTTTTAAATTTACTTCTTTATGATTGCTGTTATTTAGGTCAGCAACTGTCCAGTCAGACACGTGTCTCTTTATCTGAACTAGTGATGGGCCGATTCACTCCAGTTCCGATTCTGATTCCGATACATGACTGCCGATACCGATACAGATTATGATATAATACATCAATTATTAGAAGAGCAAAAAATATGCACAACTACACTGAATTTAAAGCCATTAATTTTGTCTATAAGGAATTTATTTACGTCACATTTCACAAAAAAGTAGCAGCAACAGCTGTATAATTTTTTAAATATCAAAAGCACAACCAGCTTGGCTGAATCAAATAAATAGTTCAAATATTATGTCCACTTTAGCAGCAACAACTGTGTAAAAAATAAAGTGCAAAAACTAATAAATTAAAAATAACGCGAATTCTGAGACACCACAGGGGCAGTGTAATCTAACCACTTCTGTATTTAAGGTGGACCGGTCGAGTTACGAGATGCCCACCTTTAGCCTTTTCGTGTTTTGAGAGAATCATCTAAATAGGTCAAATATTATGTCAATTTTAGCAGCAACAATTGTGTAAAAAAATAAAGTGCAAAACGAATATATTTTAAATTATGTAAATTCGGAGACACAACATGGGCAGAGTGTAATCTAACCACTTCTGTATTTAAGGTGGACCGGCCGAGTTACGAGATGCCCATCTTTAGCCTCGTGTTTTCAGAGAGAGGGGAAGAGGGCAAAATCAGCCAACAAAACACACAAAATAGCCCCTGAGAGAACCCCAAAGAGGTCTTAAAGGGAGAGCTAAGAATCTTCTTTTGAAGGTATGGGGGCAGTGACGCAACTCATATTACACAGCTTCAAGTTTAATGTCCAGTACAAGCTGCAAACTGGAATATAGAGATCGGGGCTGTCCGACCGATATCAGATTCAGGGCTATATCGGACCCATGTCTAATCTGAACGCTATCTTACAGCAAAACATCAGATTTCTTTGGGCATCTTTGTGAAAAGGGGTGTATACATGTTGTAAAACTACTAAAAATATGTAAAATGAACTACAAAATGAGCAAATAAGCGGTTGTGGTTAAATATGAAGCATGAACTAAAGTGATGCTTGAAAACGTTTTTTGAATACTCGCTTGGAAACACCAGTTCCTCGAAGCCTAAGAAATTCTATTTGGGCCAGTTCTAAAAATAAGATGGGATATGGGCTGGCAGCCAATCAGCTACTTTTTACTATGCAGTTTATGCTCTTACTGTGAATTGGGCCTTGTTTACAGGGACTCCATCCTCTACGTGTTTACACCACACTACTTCTAAATGCGGATACTTTAAGGTGGCCTCCTTGCAGATGAAATGTGTCGACTGCACACACACTACTTGTGTAATCACTAAAGAAAAGTGTTGCCAACTGAGTGGGATGCTCTGGAATAGCAGCACATGAACCTAAGGTCACCAAGCTCAGTGCCAAGTGTTGACTAGAGAGGTATAAAGCTACCTAGCATTGGGCAATGGAGCAGTGAAACTGCATTCACCGGAGTGATGAAGCTCAAGCTAATATCTTAGGATGAGTTGGAGTGATGTTTGTGATCCAGCAGTAATCATCTAACATCAATACCTGACCTCACAAGGTCAGCAAAAGGTCCAACAGCTACTGAAAAGCCTTTCCAGATGAGCAGAAGTGGGACAAAGTCCCTATTATTGTTTTGAACTTTTAAAGAAATGCTGGAAGAGCAGGTGTCTAAAAACTTCTGGACATACAGTAAAACCAACTAAATCTTTGTTTATGAAACATGAAAATGCTTCCCAACTCTTGTCCTTCAGGCATTCTGCACTTTTTGTGTATTAGAAAAAAGAATTTATTCGTAAAATCTAAACCCAAGCTTGGTTCAAGCATCTTGAATATACTCTGAACATCCCTTTACTAAGCCCACCCCCTCCCTCCTTCTCACCCATTTGCACACAGACTCAGACTGTCTTTCTTCTCCCACCCCCATCTGGAATGCCTGCATGTCTCAGCCACACAGAGAAAGCCTCTATACTCATCCCATAGACTCACCACCACAAACAGACCAGGGCACACAACCATAAACACACACTGAAGTACAGCACGCAAACAGAAATATCTCACACAGAACATAAACACTTAGAACCTACAGAATATACACACATGCACAGGAACCGATGTTTACATATGTATAGGACTGTAGAACATGTTCATTTTATATTCTTTTGAATATTATACTGTATATTCAAATAAGACGACAAAACATGTTTCGCTTTAAAAAAGTGAATGTAAAAACATTTTTGGTAGTGTCACTGTTATTAATATTTTATTGTCATTATCAACATTCATAATTTGCACTATTGACTATTGAATATATTAGTTCTTAAAAAACTGTACTGTAAAAATAGCACTGATGAATCACAACTGGTTCCATTAAATCCCAGGCTCTGCCCAATTTCGCTACCCTGACCGAACGTTGGTAGTTCAAACAGCAGTGAAAGGAGAGGAGCAGACATTTTAAAAATGAAAACAACGTTTTGGCTCATCAGTGAATAAGTGTTCACGATTTGTTTTTAAGTCACTGAAAGCCACTGTATGGCAGAGCATGCACTCTTAATAATTTTCCCAGAGTTCCAGGCAGCTAGGTAGCCAGCAGGCTCCCTTTTATTATCCATAATAATTGTAACCAGGAATAAGCTTGCCAGCAATCTGGAGGAGTGGGAAACTTATTTGGACAGTAAAAGGTAAAAAAAAAGAGATGTCTCATGGAAATGTTGGTGTCTGTCAAACTATGTCAAATCTCCAATTAGTCCAGTGCGCAGTGTTGGACCAGTGTTCTCACACAGCTATTCTGTTTGTTTATAGGAAAAAATGAGCCCATGCAGGATTATCTATACCTGGTAAAAAAAAAAAAAAGTGGAGTTGTGTCTATCGTAGCAGCATTCTACAACTGAGCAGTGTCTGTAAGAAGGTGCAGTACCTGTGCATGTTGCCATTGGTGGTGAAGGTCTGGCCGCACACGCTGCATTTGTAAGGCCTCTCCCCACTGTGTACCAGCATGTGCCGGTCCAGAGAGCTGGCCGAGCTCAGGGCTTTTCCACAGATGCTGCAGGAGTGGTCAGTACTTCCATTCTCTGTATTGTGCTGGACAAGTCAAAACACAAGCATAAAAATCTCACATGGCTTATGTTACACAAATACGAGTTCTTGCATAGCGGGAAATATTACAACTGATATTTTAATCAGCAAGCTATAAAAATCAGCTGTTGCCAAACATTTTATAGTACCAAGAAACCCAAACCTATTATTTATTTATTTCTATGTTTTTTTAAACCAAACCACACACTTAATTCCTGTTCAAGATCAATTAGTTTCACACTACAACATTCTGTTAATTAAAGTGATTACCTACAAGGCAATCTAATTGTCTAAATAATCTAAATACAAGTTTTCAAAATGTGAGCCATGTTGTATTGAAATGCTACTGATACCTGTACCAAAATGTTACAGAATAATTATGCATCACTCAGTGTGCTAAACAGCCAGTTAATTTTGTGTGTTGTGCTTTATTTAACTGATGCCATTTGAGTAGGCAGCTGATTTTTCATTTAAGAATTTAAAATGCCAGTTTGGCCTGCTGGAGAGCAATAAAGTTAATTATTGCAACTTTTGAGTAGTAAAAAGTACTGGAAAAAAATATGTTTCATGTGTTCATGAGCTTCGGATAAAAAAGGCAAATAAAAATCAACCCCAAAAATTGCACAATGGCCAATTAGGGTGTAAAGAAATCTGAACCGGCCATAAAAATTCACGAGCGTGCATCTCTAGTAATAAATAATAATAGTCTTGTTCCAATTCACTTCACACCAATGCATTTACAAAACCTGCTAACAGACACGGCTGTGTTATTATTGAGTGATACATCATTGACATATACAGGGATTTGACATTATATTTAAAGTCATTACAAATAAATTACAGAAACGAATCCAGATCCGGCAGTGCTTTAGTCGTGGCCTGCTTTCTTAAGCATTCAGGCCATCACCAAACACTGATCTGGAGTCATTTCTTTCATAGGGACTTTCAGTCTGTACCTGTCTTATGTGCATAGTGAGCTGGTGCTGGGTCATGCAGTTCTTTTTACACAGAGGGCAGATGAAGTTCGAGCGTTCTTTCAGTTCCTGTGACAAAGACATAAGTCATCTCTTAGAGACAGCATTCAGACACAACAAGGCCCGTAACCTCGAAACCTGTTCTTAACACGGGCAGCGGCCTGGCAGGGGTCAGAAAACAGGGATGTACAAGTTTGACACAAGCATCTCCTCAGACTGACAGCAACAGCTGACCACTGCAGCACCAGCAGGACCCATCCGTCTGTATTACACCATTCATGGCCTGAAATACAATCAGCTACAACAAAATGGTACTTT
Source organism: Brachyalestes nurse (assembly GCA_037974405.1). Classification (NCBI taxonomy): domain Eukaryota; kingdom Metazoa; phylum Chordata; class Actinopteri; order Characiformes; family Alestidae; genus Brachyalestes; species Brachyalestes nurse. Next base: position 27,437,753 of record JBBPCY010000039.1, read on the forward strand.
CACCTAATGTGGTTCAAACATGAAAATCCTATTGTGTAATATGGAGGCTTAAGAGAGACGGAAAATATGCTGTAGAAACCTTCATTCAATAAATGATACATGATGCATTTTTTTTCCTTACGTAGAAGTTAAATAATTCTTTCAGATGTTTAACAAGAGAGTAATGATCAAAAATAATGCTGAGCTCTTCTGCACTCCATAAAATAAGGGAGACATAATGCTCAACTGGGGCAAAAGAGTTTCTTAGTGCGCCACAGGAAAACGACTTTGATCATTGATTGTTCGTTTGAATTAATCAACAAATATCAAATAATTGACTCAAATGTTCCTTTTGAATATACATGTTATGCATATTTGTTGGGTTTTTTCAATATATTAATTAAAAATAATAAGCACTGAATTATTATCTTGTTCCGGTTTCCTTAAATGCTTACATCAGTACACATAGTGTGGCCTTCTTCATGTGAAGTCATTCACTTGCTCTGGGTTTGGAAAAATGCAAAATATATTATATATATTATGCTGTGTGATTCTGTTTTAGCCCTTCAGAATCATACAGCAGGAGAGCTTCTTGGACTAAGAAGCCCAAAGAAAGTCCAGTTTAACCCCCTGGTGTGAAATTCAATAGGTGAAACAGACATGGAGGGCAGTTTGAGGGAGGGCAGATTGAGTGGACCCCACTGATAAAGACGCTGTGTTTGGAGTCCTTATGGAAACAGTCGGGCGCTGCAACAACAAGTGCTCTGCATCTGTCTCCAAGAAAGCAGCGGCTCCAGCTGGGAAAGAGCATCAATAATGGAGAGGGACAGTCTAGCACCACAGCAGCTCAACATATGGAAACATGCTTAGAGCTGCTGAATGAAAGCTGTTGGGTTGTTGAGGATAGAAACACCTGTTTTTTTTCCTCCACAGAGGAGCGTTTCAGCACAGTCCTGCGCTTTAATTGGCGGCGTAAGACGCGCATGGCCGCTGACAAAGGGGGGATTGAGAGGGCGCATGGACCATTTGCTGCTTCTCGTTCAGTGCAGCAAACGGTGCTGACTCTCTGACTGATAGATTCGCCTTGTGCACTCAACAGGCCTTCCTGCATAACCCAAACCCAGTAAAAACATATATGACTATGTATCTGTTTGAGAAAAAACTGTTAAATATCGAAGTGTAAAAGAGATTTTTTCTTGATCCTAAAAACAGATAATGCCTGCTATAATCTGACCTTCAATCAAGCCAACAAAATGACAAAAGCCAACGAAATTTCTGCAAGCTCAGTCTGAAAAGAGCTACAAAGTTATTTACAAGCTGTTGCCAGAACTTCAGCAAAAAGCTTTCCAAAATACTACTACTCAAAGGGAAAGCTATGCTGAAATAAAAATAAAGTGGGCAGATTTGCATCTAAAACAGTCACTGTAGTGGTCATTGATTAGTGATTTAAAAAAGGGTGAAATACTTAAATTTCTTTACAATACTTAAAAATGCCTACAATACCTGATTCCTCCTTCCGGTCCGATTAGTAGCAGGTGACCTGCTGGGAGTTTTGAGGGACGAATTTGAGGTAACCGGCTCTGCTCCTCCATTCATTTGGCAAGTTTTCATTTCAGTGCAGTCAGTAGTGGACTCCTCTTCGTCCTCTCCACCGTCCTCCACCTCCTGCTCATCTCCCTCTTTTTCCTTTTCTTGTTCAGTTCCGTTTTCCTTTTGCAAATCCCCAGCATGATCCACTTCATTCTCATGTTTTTCTGTAAGTTATGAAGTTTAAAAAACAACAACAAAAAAAAACGTTTAGCACAGGTTTATTAATGTCCAGATTAAACTGCAGTGCCAATGCTATTTAAAAAAAACGTAATCTGTGTCTCAGAGAACGGCTTTAAAAACTATTCTCATTTGGTCACATGACCAGCACGTGGAGTTATAAGCAGAAAATACGATAAATGTGAGTCCTACCTTCCATGAGTTGTGAAGGTTTTGTAGAGGGTTCCTCTGTTTGCTGAGAGGATTTGCTATTGGCAGCACCAATTCCATCTTCAGCAGATTGTTTAGGTAAATTACTTGCCATGTCTGCAAAAGACAAGAAACAAAGTATATAAACAGCTTAGAAATTATTAGAGGAACATTAGAGGGATGTAAAAATTCATCATATGTAGTCTAAAGGTTAAGATTCAACTGTATTTGACTATTAAAATATTCAAATAGACTCACTCTCTGTCTCTCTGTTATATACTATATGTATATGCCACATTATCGTCTGTGTAATAGCTCTTTTATTCACAGCTGTATGTTCAGACTCTTGTTAAAAATACTAATGGATGAGGTTTCATAATGAATACTAATTTGATATTGATGAATACTAAAGAACCGTCATTATAATTTCCTAAAATCAAACTAAATCATTTGTACATAATGGTCACACTCTGAGTGGGAAGTATCCATCCTAATCAAAAACACAGAAACTGAACCAAAGGAAGGATAGTTTAGTAATTAAATGTACTGACTATGTAAAAGACTGCACCAGTGCTTTCAAAATGTGGCATTGCCCCTTTCATGTACACCTTTCCGCCCTTTTTAAAACTTTCTAGCAGCATCCTTCATCAGCTAGAATGTTTTTGGTCCTCTCCCTCACAACACTGGCATTGCCAACCAACCTTTGAGCCTTCTATACAAAACACATTGTTCCAGATGACTAGTTCTATGTGCAAAAACGATAAGCAATTAGCTGTTCTTTATTTTCCCTGACCGGCCATGTTGGTCAACTATGTGGGCAGCTTATTTCCTCACAGTTGTTAACAAATGAACACCGCGGCTCTTCAGAACGCTGCGTGTGCTCTAAACTTGAGACAACCTGTATGACCTGATCTTTCTCCAATCGAAGATTCCCCATTGTACTCTGGAAATTCCATTTCAATTCTTTAAACAGCTCCCAATGAACACTATTCCCTCTGAGGGTCTCTCAGAACTGTGACTCTTGTAGCAGGGTGTGTTATTATTTGCCCAAGTGGGTGAAGCAACACTAGATTATGTCTTCTTTTTATGGAAATTTCGGATCGACGTGCTAATTTGCTATTTATTTTGGGCCTTTTTAACTAGTTGCTTTCTGTTAATGTTTATTGTTTATTTTATTGCTATTAATACACTGTAATCCACAGTACAGCTGATGGAGAGCTGATGGAGGTCCAACAGCTCTCCCATCTCAGCACTGGTCAGAATATAAGGCTTGTTCTTAGGCTAATTTAATGTGCCAACAGAATTTTCAAGGGGATCTGGATTTTTTGCCATTGTTTTTTTTTTTTTACAAATGAAAGGAACAAATTGTCGTTTACTTTTTTTTAAAGCTTTGTAAGACCGTCTCTGGTATCATGGCTACACGGCAACCCAAGTTGGCAGCCCTGCAAGAGTCTTGTGTAGATTTGGTGTAGTAAAATTTCAGGGGTTACTTTCAGGGGTTATTTTGTGTGTTTTGTTGGCTTTTTTGCCCTCTCCCCCTCCC